>CM039604.1:16892508-17231693 GCA_022457205.1 Saccharum spontaneum
TAAATATGATTTAATTAGGTATGTATGTGTGCACTTCACCTATAGGAAACCATAATTTTTGTGAAAATAAAATCAATCATAAGGTTAGAAAATGTCCATGCATGCATGCTGTTGCACAAATATTTTTGTGATGGTTGGTTTGAGTAAAAGTTCAAAAGATATTCAAAAACATTTGAAAATTGAATTTAAAAAATCAAATTAGAAAAATAAAATTTTTTTTCCTTCCCCTCTCTCCTTCCAGGCTGAGCGGCCCGTTCGGCCTGCTGCTCTTCCAGCCGAGACGGCCTGCACACACACGCCTTCCTCCCCCTCCGTTTGCTAGGCCGGCCCGAACCAGCCCAGCAAGACAACCACCACCGCGCCCTTCCTCTGAGTCGCTGACTGCCCAGGCCTGCATGTCGGTGCCATCTTCTTCCCCAACCGCCTCCTCCGCTCGCTCGCTCGGTCTGGAGCAACCGCACCGTTGACCGCGCCCACGCTCCATCGTGGGAGCGTCCTCCCCACGCCCGGCCTTCAAAAGGGAGCCAGACCCCTTCACTGCCTCCCCTGCTGCCCTACCTGCTCCTTTTCCACTCGCAAGCCCCGCACCCACCGCGCGTTGCAACCCGCCGGAGCGTTCCGTCTGCCCCACCGCGTCGGCCGTCACCTCCGAGCCACCTTTGCCCCATGTTTTTCGCTCGGTGAGCTTCGCCTCTCTCTCCTCTTTCTCCCCATCCATCTCCCATGTCGGATGGTGACCTTTAGGGCCAGTTTCACGAGCTCCGCGATGCTCTCCCCACTGCCGGCCATGGCGAGCGCCGTGTGGGACTTTCCCCGGCCGCGAAAATGTCACGGTCGAGGTCGCCTTTCTCTCCGCTTCATCCCCATGCCATCGGACTAGAAAACCATGCACCATAGAGCTCGATTGGGCAACTCCGGCGAGCTTCTTGCCGTCGGACATGGCGGTGCCGCCGTGGTCGCTACTGTTCCCGGCCGGCAGCTCTTTCTCTCACTCTCCCATCCTTTCCCAGTCGTCGATCTTGAGATCTACGGCTAGGATTAGAACATACCCCTTCGCGGGTTTTCTTTCTAAAGAGCCCCTCAGGTTTCTTCTTTTTCTGCCCGCGGTCCTCGGCCAGATTGGAAATTCCTGAATTTGATTTATTTTTAAAATCAAATTTGAATTCCATCTATTTATAGAATTGCCACTGCAGTAAAATGCTTATAAAATCGTCGTTTTAGCTCCGATTCGACCCGTTCAACTTGCGTTAGGTTCGTAATTTCGTAATCTACGCATTAGTGCTACTGTTAGACCTGTTAGAAGTTTTTGAATTTCTCGATTAAGTCTAGTTTAATAGCTAGCTTTTGGAACCCTAAATAATTCGCAACTTTCGCGTTTTAGCTCCGATTTTCGTGATCTTCGCGTTGACGTGACCGTAGCAAGGCGTAGAATACTTTCATAAACTTTTTATCTTGTTTTTATATTGCTGGTGTACTATTCTAATTATAGGTTTGTTTGCTATGCATGAATGCTCCTGAAATGTGTATGTTGCCGTGTTGGTCGAGTCAGACGGTGAGGAGTACGTTGGGAGCCAGGAGTACTTCGAAGACCAGCAAGACCGGCAGGAGTGTGCAAACTAAGGCAAGTATAGCTTGGGTATTCTTTCTGTGACCATGATCTTGTGACTTAATTAATGTAAGAGCTATGATGGTTGAGAAATGACTTTTTAGCAACATAAGATCTTGTTTGTACGTGAACCTCCGGGATTTACAGTACAACTGTGAGGGCTATATGGCTCTGGCTTTAGCTCAGTATGAGGACCTTTTCTAGCTTGTTAGAGGTTACCCTTGTGGCGCAAATGGGGAAAAGCAGACTGTGGATCCCTGGGACTGGTTGTATCACACAGACTTTGGAAACCTAGCGGCCCTAACTTGTTAGACGAACCTTTGAAAGGCTTCATAGTGAACCCTGCCGACCTTCCTTGGAAGTGGGTCAAGAGATTAGCTATCTCGGGCGAAAGGGTAAATCACGACTCACAGTGAAAGTGTACACCTCTGCGCAGAGTTTAATAAACTGGTATACTAGCCGTGCTCACGGACACGAGCGGCCTTGGAGACATCTACATTAAAGATGATGATTCTTGTTTTTGTTAAGATACTCACTTACTTATCGATTATACTTTATATTGATTATGTTACATTGATCATGAGTTTATGGGATCTATACTTGCTATGCTTGCGGAGTTCGACATGGACTCACTCTTGCTATTTCCCACACCTCAGGATAGTCTCTGGAGTTATTAGACTTGTGATCAACCAGTCAGTTTGTTCCTGCGGAGTAAAGTCTACACCCGAAGATCGGAGTTGTTTTTCCGTTGTTTGCACTCTAAGGTTATGTTTTATATACTAAGTACATTATTTATTAAGTATTTGTCTCTTGGTATTACACTTATCTGCGACTATATGTGAGATTTGACTCCTTTATTTTACATATAGTGCATATCTGGTTTCATCCTTAAAATCGGGTGTGACAGTATTGATTTGTCCCACCGAGCATGCCAAAAGATGTGTTGATGCAAAAGTGGATCTGCAAACACAAAGGGCTAATACCCAAATCGATATCCAAAGCGTGCCAGTCGATTTGACCTGTTAGAGCATCTCGAAGAGTTTGCCAAATCAACTTGGCATCCATCTATTTTTGGTAAAACAGAAAAAATTATGCTCCAACAGTTTAGCATCCAACTTGGCAAATTTTAGCAACTTGGCAAATCTCCCCCCTCCACGCGCATATTTGTGCACTGAGCGCGAGCGCGCATCTGGCTTCACGTGCAAATTTAAGCGGGGCTCTTCGTTTCTTAGCGGGGCTCTTTGTTTCTTAACGGGGCTCTTCATTCGCTTAGCGGGCATCTTCTTATTTTACCAAGTCCAAATGGCAAACTCTTGGAGAGAGTCTATTTTTTCACTTGCCATATATTTTAGTGAGTTACCAAATCACGATATTTGCCAAGTGAATTTTGGCAAACTCTTGGAGATGCTCTTAATCGACAAGGATAAAAGATTCGAGTACTTTGGTCCTGACAATAGCGATACGCTCGGAAGCCACGGCCAAGAGGTACTCACGCGGAACTCGAGGATCGCCGAAGGTCGCACTGAAGCGATGCAGCTCGTCGAATCGATGAGAACTCGTAAAAAGAAAAATACGCAAATTGACGATGTCACCGAAAAGTAAGTAGATGCAAATAGGAGTAAAATTGGTTTGATATTGATTGATATATCTCTATTACATTGCTCCTCAATCTATATTTATACCCTGATCTAAAGAAACATAACTAAACACGACTAGGACACCGAGTCCATACCTAAGGAAACACGTAACTCTTACATGAATCATACTCTAACAAATATAGAAAAGGAAATCAACACCTATCTATTTCCCTGTCCGCCTCAATTACGATACAATTTTCATCGACCTCCTCTCCATTGGCATGCTACCTGTTATCATCGGCAGCAGTCTTCAAATCTTCCTTCATCGACATGCTTCCCGTTATCACAAACTCCATCGGCAGCAGTCTTCAAATCTTCCTTTATCGGCATCGGCAATAACATCTCCAATCTTACCAGCAATGCCTCTGAATCTAAGTCTACCTTCCCATCGGTCACCACCATTCATTGACAATAATCCTTACAAATTGATTTTCATCGGCACCCTTCTATCGTCGTATACAATAACTTTCCTCCTGCCGATTAGCCCACTCTAATTATTTTGATATGTGCCAAAAATGGTGTCAACAGGACGCTGGGGCCAGCGTCCGGTGCACTAAAAACGGTGAAGAACACTTTCGAAAATTCGCCAAATCCTCCTCGCAAGCTCGGCAGGAGGGAGAGAGGGTCCCAAACCCATCTCTACCGCTCAAACCCCACCTCCTTCACAAATGTGCTAACACCACCATGTGTACATCACCATATGCATGTGTGTTAACATATTTTCACAAACGTTTTCAAGGGTTATGTTAGCTCTCCACTTGATCCTAATGCACATGCATGTAAGTCATCATCTAGTGGCTCTTATGAGACCAAATAGCCAAAGGATTCCCCCTTTATAGTACGACTATCGATACTAAACGTGATCACACCCTCTATGGTGTCATCAAAACCAAAACCCTAGCAATATCTTTGCCTTGATTTCCATCGGGTTTTGTTTTTCTCTTTCTTCTTTTCCAAATGTGAAGCACTCGATCATCTTTTGGTCACCTTCATCACCATGACCATCATCTAGCTCCACCACTTAGCATGAGACTTATCATTTTAAGTCTACACACTTAGCATAATGATTAGTCCCTAGGTTTCATCAATTATCCAAAACCAAACTAGGGCTTTCAGCTGGGAGCTCGACGTCGCGCCAGTGGGGAGAAGGGCATCCAGCGGTGGGGATGGCCGAGGGGAGGCGCTCTGACCACAGGACATCGGCGTCGAGAAGGGAGGTGCTCTGGTCATGGGGCACCAGCGTCGAGGAAAGAGGCAAGGCAAAGGTCGCTGCGCTGGGGGCAAGGCCGGCCGGGGTGGGGCAGAGGAGGGCCGGCGGCAGCAGAGGACATCCAAATCCGGCCTGGGTGTGGCGGCGGAGGGCCCTGTGACTGCCAGGAATGGGAGGAGTGCGGCCGGGATCGGGAGGAAGAAGAGCGCGGTAGGGAAACGTGCGAGTAGAAAAAATAGGTAGCCAAGTTTGTTGGCCCAACAGATGTAGGTAGTGGGAAGAGAAATTTGTTGGGCCAACAAAAGTAGGTAGCCCTGTTGGAGTGGGTTTTTTGGCCTCCACTACCTAAAAATAGGATAGGTAGTGGGTTTAGGTAGTCTGGTGAAGATGCTCTTATGCTTTCAAATAGTACACATCTTCTTTTGTATTTTGCAGATGAGAGGACATGATTGATACTCCTGTCATTAAATATATGACATTTAGTAAGATCGAGTTAACCAGAGGAATACACTATGCATTGCAACGGGATGTTTTTAGGAATAAAATTGTTGTGCATGTATGAGATATGGTGTTAAAATTGAGCAGGCTAATTTAAGAATTTGTTCGATAGAAAAGCCAAAACGACATATAATTTGGTAAGGAGGGAGTAATATAAAGATTATAGAATATTAGATCCAATTATAGGAGAATGTGATGGCTAAACAAATGGTATGACGATGATGTCTTGTATGTTGATAGACTGAAAGTAGTAAATACACTTGGTACAAGATAATGTGGTACTTAGGACTTGTTTGGCTAGGTTCCTTTGGGCTTCGGTTCTATGATACAGTATTGGAGGAGTCAGAGCCAGGGAGGCACAAATTGTGGCTTCTCCCGGATCCACGTTCATTTTGACAGGAGAGCGAAGAACAACTTCTGTGTGAACAGTGTTGCTACAGCGGCTCTGCCAAACACACCCTTTGCCCTGTTCACTTGGCTAAAAGTATTGTTCGCTGATTTGGTGTGAGAGAAAAAACTTTGTTCGTTGGTTGAAAAAATATGGCTTATAAGACAAGTGAACAGGGCCATATAAATCTAATACGTTGATAGCGCATATGCAAAGTTGATAGCTTGCATGCAAAGATTGAAAGTTATTTGGCTTTACTATTATATAAGATATAGATATTAATATAGATATAGATTTAGATTTAGATTTAGATTTAGATTTAAATTTATTTGAACTAATTGGATTTTCATGAAGCTTCTAATATTTGAAAATATATGCATGGAGTATTATATTTTTACTCCACATACGCCCTGGCCGGTTATTTTTTTACCGACACATCTCACCTAACTGTTAACTTAATGATATACTTCCTCGGTCCCAAAATAAATAACTTTTAAGGTTTAAAATTTATTTTAGAAAAAACAATATTCTATAAAATATGACACACTAGCTCCTAGCGCGGAAGCTAATCACAGTTGCATGCAAACAATACCCGTCAAATCCAGGAGAGATATACTCCGGAAAAAGAAAGAAGACGAGGATACATGTTTCTTTTACCAGTGTCCTTAATCTGTCTAAAGAATTTCAAAAAGTTATTCTTTATAATACGAAAGGAGTATTTGTGAACGAACAAAGCAAGGGGAACAATTTGATCAATGGACAACGTATAGAAAATTAAAAAGAGTAAAATGCACAATTAGTACATAAACTTGACACGTGAGTGCACTTAGGGGTGTTTGAGACTACTTCGCTCCAGTTTTTACAGCTATGCTCTACCAACTCCGCCATGGAGCAGCTTCACCATGGAATTTGTGGAGCAGGTGGTACTGTTTGGCGCATAGCCTAGCTCTACCATGGAGTTCGTGGAGCAGGTAGTTAATCATTTTTCTAAATGTACATATGAGTTTGATAACTTGGTGGGTGTGCACACAACTGCTCACGAACGCGCGACACATAGGCAAAAAAAAACGCAAAAAGTGATGTGGCATATTTTGGTGTTATCTGAAATTTTCCATTCCCATCTTGCAATTTAGTACTCCTATAAAATTATGTGCAGTCATCCCTTTTGGAATGAGACACATGTAAAGTATTTGACAAAAAAACTTGTTCTTCCCAATTTAGCACTCAAACTTGAAATCTTTCTTATCTAGCCTCGCTTCAGTTTTTTTTCCCAAAATGACACTATTATCAGATTGACCATGTAACAGTGTTAACTCAAACGCGAAAGGATGATTTTGCCCCTCCTTCAATTTGCAGTCTGTTCACATGTTTATTGTTCGCTGCAGTACGGAAGTGTTTTGGTGTTTTTTTTCTTTAGGACCATTTTTGTACCATTTTTTGGACAATTCTTGCACTTTTTAGGACCATTTTGCACCATTTTAAATCCTACTGCTACTTCCGACATGCATGAGAGCTCACCGTTCTGAGCCAGAGCTGTGCCTGCTGGGGGCCTTGCTGAGGGAGCGCCGGGTGGCCCGCTAGGCCTGGGAGGTGCCGCCGCACCGGTGCCTGGAAGGCACGCGCCCAGGACACATGGGGTGGTGACAGGGTAGGGAGGGGCCGTGACGAATGCGCCGGTTCCGAGAGGGGCCCACCTGGCCTGCGCAAGGCCGCGACGGTCATGCGGGGTTGCAACGGGGCGGGCAGGAGCCACGCCGGTGCCACACGCCTGGTGCCTACGGTGGCCGCACCGCCACCCTCCATGTTAGGGTCGCTTGCCCAGGCAGCAGGCACTCGCATGCACGCGTGAATGAAGAGTTTTTTTTTCTTTTTCTATATTGAATTGAGAATACAAGGGTATTATCGTCTTTTGTATGTGGCTCCGCATGACAATTCACGGTAGAGGTGGTCTAAATGGATGGCAGTGTCATTTTGTGAACAAAAAATCTAAATGGTGTGTGTGGATTAAGGATATCCTCTCAACAGGAACTTCATCCATCCTTCTCAATGGGTTCCTGGCAAAGATTTCAAATGCAAAAGAGGAGTTTGGCAGGATGACCCTCTATCACATCTTTTATTGTCCTGGCTTCATTAATAAGGCATATAGACTAAATCTCCTAGGTCTACCTTTGCAAACAGAGAAGTGGATCACTTCCCCATTATACAGTATGCCGATGCACTCTCCTATTTCTACAAGCTGATGCTAGATAGTTATTTAATTTTGTCTTAAAGCTCTTCTCTAAAGTTTTGCTGAGTCAACAGGCCTAAAAGTTAACTTTCATTTGTCATGCTTGATCCCAGTATAGTAAATGTACCACCAGAGAAAGTGCCTCTTCTTACTGGGATATTTGGTTGTGTTGAAGGTCAGTTACCTTTCACATATCTTGGCTCGCCTCTCGGCACTACCAAACCTCTCAGACTGTCTTCAACAACTGCGACCCAAAATACAAGACTCATTCGTCCTTTGGGTAGCGCTACAAGCAAAGGGTTCAATACCTATTTTTTGTCTTCTACAACCATAAGACCTAAAAAGACAACCCTTTCTGCAAATGGGTCTCCAGGAGAGAGGATACTCAGATTTGAGTTATGCCTCTCCTAGCATCCAAAATGGGTCTTCCATATAAGTACTCTGTTGGAGGCTATAGGTACTATGTTGAAGACCTATTTTAGGTTTGGGTTCCACAATGGGTCTCCTATTGGAGACAGCCTCATAAAGGATTTTGCGCCCCTCATTTGCTGTGTTGAAAAAGATTATCAGCTACTTTAGTTTTCTTGTCATACTTTGGGAGACTTCAATTGGTCACCTTAGTTTTTTCCTAGGTTCTCACTTAATTATCATATGTGTACCCTAAAGCTTCCAAAGGGTGTGGTGGAGGCTATTGACAAATTTAGGAGAAATTGCATATGGAGGGAGAGTGCCAAAGGAGCAAAAGATTATAATCTCACTGCATGGGAGCTAGTCACTATGCCAAAAGAAAAGGGTGGTCTTGGGGTCAAAAATCTCCATGTACAAAATGAGGGTCTCCTAATCAAGCCAACACATTCTAAAAATAGGTTGGATGTCCTCTGGGACTCTTACTACAAAAACAAGGTCCCTCATCTCTTGAGCTCAAGGGGTTCGTTTTGGTGGAGGGATGTTTTCAAGCCTAGTACAATCTATAGAGGCATTGCTGCTTGTACATTCGGCACCGGTGACACCATCATTTTGTGGCATGATTCCTTTCTAGATCAAACTCTCTCTTCACGCCTGCCAACCCTCTTTCATTTTGCTAAGCAGAAGCACATCTCTGTGCAAGTAGCCTAGGTCGCTGATGATCTATTAGGCCTATTCAGACTACCCATGTCTAGAGCGGCTCATGATGAGTTTTTGATACTGCATGACTTATTAGAAGATCTCATAGAAGAAGCACTGGACAAAGATGTTTTGCATTATATCTGGAATTCTACATAATACACTTCATCAAAATTCTACAAGCACCACTTTGCAGCAATAACCCCTCCAGCCCCCTTTCTTTGGATTTGGAAATCCAAATGCATCCCTCAGATTAAATTCAATACTTGGCTTCTTTTTGTTGACTGGTTAAACATAAGGGGTATGCCCAGTCACAAATTCCTTGAAGAAGGCTATAATTGTGTTATGTGCCAGGATGAAGTTGAGGAGACATCAATGCATCTCTTCTTTGAATGCTCAGCTAGTGGGACACGATGGTTTGCGCTTGGTTTCCAATGGGACATGCAAGGGGTCTATTCCAAATGCTGACTCGGCAGCGTGCAACCTCTCAGCAGCCATACTTCATGGAGATATTCATGATAGCGGTCTAGTGCATTTGGAAAAAAACGTAATGCTTTTGTTTTCGATAACAAGGTTAACTCCGTCTATGTTGACTAGAAGACTTTCTTGAGTTGTCTCAACATAGCCGGTCCCAAGCCCGGATAAAGGAGGAGGGTGTGTTAAGGTCTGGCGAACCAACAATAAAAAACAGCCACACTCATGGATTTGAAACCCACAAGAGATTCGTTGGGGCGTAACTCTCTTAGCGACGCGCTACATCGGAACCCGGGTGTGGTGTTAAATGGGCAAGTGTCGAGTCGTCATCCCCTTAGTGGCGCGTCGTATCGTGACCCGGGTACGATGAAAAATGAGCAAGGGTCGAGCCGTCGCAACCTTAGTGGCGCGCTACATCTATGCCCGGGTGTAGTGAAAATGAGCAAGGGTCTTCGCACTTCCCTCGACGGGTGCGAAGGGTAAGGAAGCTAGCTGAGCCAACTAGGATTCGTCTAGGTAGCTGGAACGTAGGGTCCCTAACGGGTAAGCTAAGAGAGCTAGTCGATGCAGCAATTAGGAGGCGTGTAAATATTCTATGTGTTTAGGAGACTAAATGGAAGGACCAGAAGGCGAAGGAGGTGGAGGATACTGGCTTCAAACTTTGGTACACGGGGACAACATCGGGTAGGAATGGTGTAGGCATCTTGATTGATAGGAGCCTTAAGGATGGAGTCGTTGATGTTAGGAGGCAAGGTGACCGGATTATCCTGGTCAGGCTGGTAGTTGGAGATTCGGCTTTGAATGTGATTAGTGCCTATGCCCCTCAGGTAGGTCTTAGCGAGGGCACCAAGAGGCAGTTTTGGGAAGATCTTGATAGCATGGTTAGTACCGTGACTATCAGCGAGAAACTCTTCATAGGAGGAGACCTCAACAGCCATGTGGGTGCGACTAATGTAGGTTTCGAGCAGGTGCACGGGGGGTTCGAGTATGGTAGTAGGAATCAAGAGGGGAGGATGTTTTGAACTTCACGTTGGCCTATGACTTGTTGATAGAGAACACCCTCTTTAGGAAGAGGGAATCCCATCTAGTGACCTTTCATAGTAGACAACACTCGAGCCAGATCGACTTTATCCTTGCAAGGAGGAAAGATAGACGTGCTTGCTTTGATTGTAAGATGTTACCTGGGGAGTGTGTTGTCCCTCAACACAAGCTTGTGGTGGCAGACTTTCGCTTTCGGGTACATGTCCACCGGGACAAACGGGTCAAGATTGCGAGAACGAAGTGGTGGAAACTTAGAGGGGAAGCAGCACAAACGTTTAAGGAGAGAATGCTAGGTGAGGGGCCTTAGGAAGAAGGATGTCCGGAAGGTGGCTTCAGAAGTGTTTGGCGTGAGTAGGGGAGGCAAACGGGAAGCGAAAGACACATGGTAGTGGAATGACGAGGTGCAAAGGGCTATTAGGGAGAAGAAGGAGTGTTTCAAGCGCCTCCACCATAACAAGAGTGCAGCCAACATCAAGGTCTATAAAATAGCGAAGAGGGTTGCAAAGCGAGCTGTGAGTGTAGCAAAAGGTCAGGCGTATGATGGCCTTTATCAACGGCTAGGCACGAAGGAAGGGGAGAAGGACTTTATAGGATGGCTAGGATCCACAAGAGGAAGACAAGGGACATCAACCAAATAAAATGCATAAAGGATGGGACAGATCAACTTCTGATAAAGGATGAGGAGATCAAGAATAGATGGAGAGAGTACTTCGACAAGTTGTTTAATGGGGAGAATGAGGGTCCTACCCTTGAGTTGGACGACTCATTTGACGATACCAAGATGCTTTGTGAGGAGAATTCAAGAGGCAGAGATCGGGGAGGCTTTGAAGAGGATGAAGGGAGGTAAAGCGATGGGCCCTGATGGTATCCCCATTGAGGTGTGGAGATGCCTAGGCGTCAGAGCGATACTATGGTTAACTAAGCTTTTTAACCTTATTTTCGGTCTAACAAGATGCCTGAAGAATGGAGGAGAAGTATATTAGTACATATCTTCAAGAACAAGGGAGATGTCCAAAGTTGTACTAACTACCGTGGGATTAAGTTGATGAGCCATACGATGAAGCTCTGAGAGACCGTGGGATTAAGTTGATGAGCCATACGATGAAGCTCTGGAGAAGGGTTATCGAGCATCGCCTAAGGAGAGTGACACGTGTGACCCAAAATCAGTTTGGGTTCATGCCTGGTAGGTCGACCATGGAGGCGATTTTCTTATTACGACAATTGATGGAGAGATATAGGGAGCAGAAAGAAGGACTTGCACATGGTTTTTTGACCTCGAGAAGGCATATGACAAAGTACCGAGAAATGTCATGTGGTGGGCCTTGGAAAAGCACAAAGTCCCAACTAAGTACGTTACCCTCATCAAGGATATGTACAGGGATGTGGTGACGTTTGTTCGAACATGTGATGGTGACACCAGTGACTTTCCAATTAAAATAGGACTGCATCAGGGGTCAGCTTTGAGCCCTTATTTATTTGCTTTGGTGATGGATGAGGTCACAAGGGACATACAAGGTGATATCCCTTGGTGTATGCTTTTTGCTGATGATGTGGTGCTAGTTGATGATAGTAGGACAGGGGTTAATAAGAAGTTAGAACTTTGGAGGCACACGTTAGAGTTGAAAAGGGTTCAGACTTAGTAGGACCTATACCGAGTACATGAGGTGCGATTTCAGCGCGACTAGGCATGAGGAGGGAGACGTTAGCCTCGATGGGTAAGTGGTGGCCAAGAAGATACTTTTCGGTATTTAGGATCGATGCTACAAAAGGATGGCGACATTGATGAAGATGTTAGGCATAGAATTTCAGTCGGTTGGTTGAAATGGCGTCAAGCTTCTGGCGTCCTCTGTGACAAAAGGGTGCCTCAGAAGCTGAAAGGTAAGTTCTATAGGACGGCGATTCGCCCGATGATGTTTATACGGTGCTGAGTGTTGGCCTACAAAAAGGCGACATGTCCAACAATTGAGTGTAGCAGAGATGCGTATGTTGCGTTGGTGTTGTGGGCACACAAGGAGGGATAGAGTCCGGAACGACGATATTCGGGATAGGGTTGGGGTGGCACCAATTAAGGAGAAATTGATTCAACATCAGTTGAGATGGTTTGGACATATTCAATGGAGGCGTCCTGAGGCGCCGGTGCGTAGTGGGGTTCTAAAGCAGGCCGATAATGTAAAGAGCGGTAGAGGTCGACCTAAACTAACTTGGGACGAGTCTGTTAAGAGAGACCTTAAGGAGTGGAATATCTCTAAGGATTTAGCTATGGACAGGAGCGCTTGGAGACTGGCAATCAACGTGCCTAAACCGTGACCTCTCTCTGTCTTGTGCCATTTATGTCCCTTTATGTGTCTCCCTGTTTATCGTCTCTTTTGGGTTTCATCTCTAGTCTACCCCAACTTGCTTGGGACAAAAGGCTATGTTGTTGTTGTTATTGTTGAAGGTTCCATCGGTCTCCTCGTGGAAGGTCCTTTTTTAGCTAAAGTTAAGCTTTATATGAATCAGTTACCGGTTTCTTCGCATAAGTATTTATGGATTGGTTACACAGTTTATAATTTTAGTTGATTGCTTCTTTTCTTTTAGGCCTCGTGCCTTGTTTTTAGGTGAGTCTTGGTTAGCCCTCTGCTAACCACCCTTCCCTCGGTTTTGTAAGTTGTTTCACTCAATGTGTTTAATATATTCCTAGGGAGCTTTGCTCCACAGTTCCGGTAAAAAAAATCCAAAGAAGGCCATATAAGGAACATTTCAAGTTTGAGTGCTAGTGAAATAAGGAATTTTCTCAATTTGTTTGCATATGAATGATCAATGAACTACACTGATTTTATTGGACACTTTCTTTTCTGACTGACAGGTTCAATAGTACAACATTGCCTATGTAATATACTATAATCTGCACCAGCTCTTGCCAGGCCGCGGGATGCAGGAGAACTGTGTTTGGTTGCCTGGGCTGTGGTCGCGGCCTGGCTGATTCGACCATCGCTGCCGAGCCTAGCTCAGCTGGACCGGCGCGCAGCCCATGCGAATGCCCCCTCACTCAATTTTCGCGGCCCAAGCTACAAAATCAGGAAACCCAACAAGGACCGGGCTTAGCCTGGCTCAGTTCAACCTAGCAACCAAATAAGCTAGGCTGCATCCACACATCCTAGCTTAGTTAGGCCAGCATCTAGCTCCTAGCCAAACCAGCCTTAGAGCGGGCTACCAAATAGATCTTATGTTACGAAAGCAACAAAATTTTTTTGTTGGTCAACTCCGTGAGTTTTCAGAGCTACCTGTGAACACAGTTGTGGGAAAACTAGAAGCTATACAAGAATGTGCATAGCGTAAATATCTAGCTAAATATAATGTTGTTGGCTAGCCTCTGATGCCGATCTTGCCAGGAACTAAATTGAGATCAATGTGGTCATCATGTACTCTGCCACCTTGTCCCCTTGATCTTCCATATCCTCTGCCGTCTCATTGGCGGCCACGCGGTTGTCCTAGTTTGTCATTCTCCTCTTCCAAAGCCCTTTCCATATATTATTTGTCAGAAGTTTGAGGAGGATTAAATAATGAAGAAATTGAGGACTATGGGGCTATCTCATAATTACCATAGCCTCCCATGCCCTCAAGCATGCTAGACCTAGTATATCTTTGCCATATCAACGACCAACATGGCATTTTTTTGTCTACGTGTCGTGACCATAAGCAATTGTGCACCCACAAGCCAAGTTATTGAACTTATATGTACATTTAAAGAGATGATATACCTAGCTAAGTGCACCCTCTTGCTAAGTTTATGTACTATTTGCACATGAGGGACGTGGGAGACCTAAGCTCGAGATTAGGCTTGACATGAAAACTGTAAAATATAAGGATGACGAAAAAAGTACAAGCTATGATCAAGGCCCGTATAAGACTTAGTCACATACAAAATAAAAGTGTAACTCGGATGCGCCATCCGTTTTGGCATGACTCGGTCACGCTATCATGACTAGCATGACTCGACTTCCCACGTTAATGCCATGTATAGACGTGTCTTTCGTCGTCATGGTATAAGTATATTAGAGTGTCCAAAGAGCTACTTACTGAAATTATAGTACACCACGTGTTTTCGTTTTTTAAAAATTGATTTTTTGGGTTAAAAAAATATCCTTAACCTGGTACGAGTAGTTAACCACTCGCTAGCAAAGCCCCTCCGGCCCTGCATTTTGTTCTCTCGTCTCCCTAGCCTACGCGGTCGCTCACTTTCTCTCTCTCTCTCTCGCCTCCCGTTCCCCCCGCGTGCGCTCTCTCCCTCCCTCTCTTGTGAGGAGTGAGGACGACTGGGGCGACCGACGCCGCCGCCGCCGCCCTACGACAGGTGCCCAGGTCGTTGTCAGGCCCTTCGCCAGCTCTTCTCCGGGCCCTTCGCCGGCGACGAGCACCCACCAGGTACGCCTACCGCTTCTCATCCCCTAACTAAAGCTATCTGCATTCGGATCTGATCTAGTTATAAGTGTATTACGCATCTAGTGTTTTCCTACTAACTTCGATTTTCCTTTACTGGTCCGCCCCTCGTTATGTGGCTGGATCTGGTGCTGGTTTTCGGATCTGGGAATGGTGCCATTGCTTCGTCTGCGTGGGGTGTGATTCCTCTCATGGCGGGGCTGGGGAGATTGTTCATCTCAGTTCAGTTCGTGCGTAGGATTTGTGCTACTTTTAATTTGCTCGTAGATTTTTTTTAGCTCCGGGTTGATGCTGAAGCATAGTGAAATCGGGCTTTGCGCGAGTGGTACAATTTTTGTTGAGAGTTGGTGGGACCCTGAGTGCGGACTGTAGGTTGTGCATGTGCTGGCGCTATTGCTTCATGTTGAAATTATATGTTGGCACGTACCTGTCAAGTTCTTTGCCGAAGCTTGAAGCTATACTCGTGATCTGGTGGTGTCGGTGGCGTGGTGGTTGTTTAATCCGCTGCCCGTACTGGTCGATATCATTTGGTAGGCACAGTTTGCTCTTACGTGGGATGCACTTTGTGACGCTGATATAACCGTCGCTATCAGTTTTTTCTTGGGGTATTTAGTTCTTTGACTGTGGTCAGGATCGCTATGGCGCCACCTCCACAAATTCTGCCTGTTTTGAGGCGTTTGTCTGTACTCTTTAGCTCTTTAGGTTATTTTAGTCAGAAATGGGTCTTACTTTATCGCAATGATGCGCGTTACACTATATACGTTGCTGAAACCTGAAATGGTGCTGCCAAAGCAACAGGTTTACCTCAATGAGTGTTTGTTGTGTCTACTTGTGTTTGGGCTATATTTTGTTCCATGGAATTAAGTTTTTGCAGTTCGGGTGCGTAACCCTGACAGTTGTGTTTGGCTAACACACATGCACACACCCCTTTTCCTATTGTTAGCCTAGTTAACCCCACCTAACTTAGCCAGACAGTATTTAGGCCAAAGCAGCAAAGCTTATTTAAGATAATCCAGCTTGTCGTAACCTGGAGCTAAATGCAGAGGATTTCAGCATGAGAATCTTCAATTTGCCTGCGCACAAACAGAAGCGCTACTCTGCTAATGCTAAGTATTTGCTCTTTGTTATAAACATGGTAACATTTTAGTCTAGCTGCTCTATATAGTTTCTATTTCCTAATCAGTGGGAACGTGTTTTGGAAGTATTCGTGCCAGCCAGTTTTACGTTACTATGTAAATGCTAATGCTAACGCTCATCGCTTTACGTTACTATTGTAACTGGTAACGCTCATCTATTAGTTAATTTATACTTATTGAACCATCTCTGCTGTGCAATCAGCTGATTTGCACCTTGCATTGCATGGTAGAACACTATGAAAAGCTTCTTCCTCTATGATCGCTTTGATTCTTGCAAATTTTTGTCAGGGTGATACTTTTGTTCTCAACCTTTTTTCTGTGCTGTTTGTTTTAAAGCTGTTCCATCTGGATGTCATCTGCTGAATCTGTTGCGCATACCCGTTTCTTTTCAGGATCAGTGATATGATCAAGTTTCTCTTGTTTTCATCTTTCAGTTGCTGATGCAAGGCTTTCACAAGTTTAACAGTCTCACTTGACGCAAAAGCAACACAATCAATCTAAAGGTTTAGACAGTCATTTCAGAGCATGGGTTCACGGTTTCCATCCCACCAGCTAAGCAATGGCTTGTATGTCTCGGGCCGACCTGAGCAACCTAAAGAGAAGGCCCCAGTCATTTGCTCCTCGGCTATGCCATACACTGGTGGGGATATAAAGAAATCTGGAGAGCTTGGAAAGATGTTTGATCTCCACAGAAAATCTGGTCCATTGGGTAATCAATCTTCAAGGAATACTTCCTTCGGTGGTGCTGCCAACAACTCTGGACCAGTTTCTAATGCTGTTGGTCGCTCCAACTACTCTGGTTCTATTTCGTCTGCAGTTCCTGGTACTGGAGGATCTTCTAGAACAAAATCTAATTCTGGACCTCTCAATAAGCATGGAGAACCAACAAAGAGGTCATCTGGCCCCCAATCTGCTGGAGTAACCCAATGGCCCGTCAGAACTCTGGCCCTCTGCCTCCTGTGCTACCAACAACTGGGCTAATCACATCAGGTCCTATCACCTCTGGTCAGTTGAATTCATCTGGTGCTCAACGGAAAGTATCAGGCCCTCTTGATTCTAGTGTATCAATGAAGATGCGTACCACCTCTTTTGCACACAACCCAGCTGTCACAAATCTCAATGTGGGAGATGGTTACTCGATTAAGGGCAGCATTCCGACCACAATAATCTGGCTGGTCGCGTTGCTCTTTTTGGTTGGGTTCGTAGCTGGTGGCTTCATTCTCGCTGCTATTCATAATCCGATCTTGCTTATAGTCGTGGTGGTGATATTTGGTTTTGTTGCTGCACTGGTGACCTGGAACATCTGCTGGGGAACAAAAGGTGTGATCGGGTTTATCAGTCGCTATCCTGATGCAGACCTTAGAACCGCAAAAGATGGAGAGTATGTGAAGGTTACTGGGGTATGTGACTGATCTCTTTGTTGTAATGTACTAATGTTATTCAGTTATTCTTCATATTAATCCTCTAGTGTTTTCTATGCACTTCTGCTGTTATCTTATGTTTGTATGCTTATGTTAGAATTTATCCTCAAAGTAAACTGTTTCTAGGTAGCATTGCACAAATAAATTCTACATAATCTGATGAGCCTGGTAATCTTTTTGCATTTGCATTTCTGGCTGGTTCTGTTGCACCATGCTTCTAAACTGCGTGCTAACTATATTTTGATGTAATTTCACTGCCTTTTTCAACACTAAGTATTTTGATATAGGTATAAGGTAAATTATGTACACTGTACAGGTATTACACTTCAGGTAGGTTTCATTTTTTAAAAAAGATAATTTGGATGCAGAGAACACAGAAAATTTACTTCACTCAAGCAGGTTTTATGGCTGTCAATAAGAAAATAACCTTATTTATACGTAAATATCGCTCCCCGTACATGGACTAGTAAATGATGTAGCATCATGTTATGAGTTTTCCCATGCAGTGATTTTTCTACTTATAGTTAAAGACATTGGCTTTAAGCACCAGCATTTTTGTGTATCATTAGCAACAGTTAGTCCTCACCTAGTATACTGAACTTTGCAGGTTGTTACATGTGGAAATCTGCCCCTTGAGTCCTCGTTCCAACGGGTGCCGCGATGTGTTTACACTTCAACTTGCTTGTATGAGTATAGGGGTTGGGATTCGAAAGCTGCTAACACTACGCATCGCCGATTTACTTGGGGTCTCAGGTCAATGGAGGTGAGTTTGGTTGAAATACAAGCATGTCATGGAAGAATGCCTGACTCTTGCAATGCAGCTCTTTTCACCTTAATCATTTCTCACGTTTGTTTTCTTCCTGTGCAATATTGGCAGCGACATGCAGTGGACTTCTACATCTCTGATTTCCAGTCTGGACTGCGAGCATTAGTCAGGACAGGATCTGGTGCATGTGTAACCCCATATGTGGACGAATCTGTTGTTATTGACATAAACCCAGACAACAAGGACATGTTGCCTGAATTCCTGAGGTGGCTCCGTGGAAGGAATCTCTCAAGTGATGATCGGATTATGCGCCTTAAAGAAGGGTACTCTTTCTTCCTTCATGCTTTCTCCTAGGCACAGCTTATTTTGTGATTACTATCAATTCCATTTGACACGGCCATTGGGGCTGCAGATATATCAAGGAGGGCAGCACTGTGAGTGTGATGGGTGTTGTTCAAAGGAATGAGAACGTGCTGATGATCGTTCCTCCAGCTGAACCCATCTCCACTGGCTGCCAATGGGCCAAGTGCATCCTCCCGGCCAGCCTCGAGGGCATGGTCCTGAGATGCGAAGACACATCTGACCTGGATGTGATACCAGTCTAGCTAGAGGGATTGGTTCTGGCGATCCTCTGGTGCGGAGAAAGAGAAAAAAAGATGCCTTGACTTTTGATTTGGTTTCCGTGGGTTGTTAGGGTTGAAAGAATGTGCAAATGCAGGGTGTGATTATGGGCTAAGTAAGTACAATATCAGTGGTCGGTCAGTTACCTGGAGCTTGGTCGTATAGTATATTATATGTAATTTTCTTTTCTCTTTTTTTGGTTGAGCCATGGATGGTGCTTGTAACAAGGATGGCTTGATGTCAGTACTACCTACCCTGCCATGGAGCCTGTTTGGAGATTCAGTGGTTTCCAGTTCATATTATGTTCCTGTTTTTGTTGTAGGGTTCCAGCAATGCCTTGAAACCTGCAATTTCCCTTTTTGTACCCAGATCTCCATAGAGGCTGTGTTTAGTTCCAAATTTTGGAGCGCCAAAATTTACCGTAGTATTTCGTTTGTATTTGGTAATAATTATCCAATCATTGACTAATTAGGCTCAAAACATTCGTCTCGCAAAGTACAACCAAATTGTACAATTAGTTTTTGATTTTATCCACATTTAGTATTCTATGTATGTATCGTAAGTTTGATGTGACGTGAAATCTTTTTTTTTGTATAGTGCACTTTTTAATACATCTAAACACTGCCAGAAATCGCTAGCCTGCACATGGCAGGTATATTTCCGATGGTGATTAGTCAATGTAATTGATTGATTCCTATCCGTGTTGATGTGTTTCCGCAGCTTACCAGCGGACAGAATCTATTGCCATGGGTCTGTTGAGATGCTGCTCACATGGATGTACATGTACATGTACGTAGGCTATGGTAGCCGCGCATCTGCAAATGACGCGTTTGGTGTGTGTAAAGAGAAGGGGGTATTTGCTCGATTCGCTTCATCCCTCCTCTCCATTTTGACAGGGCACAAGCACGGTCGTCACATCCATACCGACCGGCCGGTGTGCCACACTGTCAACGTTAGGTTAGTGGTTAGCAACACAAGCTGCAGTGCGTTACCGTTGGACAGGAATTAGGAAACAACCGGGGGTTGCCGGGGAACCTTAGCTGGTAGTCTGGTCCGGTCCTGTCCTGTCTGTCACAATCTTGTGCGGCTGTAGCATCACTCGCTCGCTGTCACCATCTACCAACCACAACCACAGCTTTACAAGGCAAGTCTCGACGAATCTCGCAACATAAATGTATACTATTTTACTTACGGACGGAAAGCGACGCGAGATGACACAACCGCTACTAGTGGAGCATGTCAAGTCGTTCGTTCAAATGAAATCTTACACCAGCAGCAACAAGCTATGAAATCTTCAAATTTTTGTCAGATTCAGATGTATTATTAAAGCAACAGCGAGAGTTGAGGAATCATTTAGGTCCTCGCTTTTTGTTTTTTCATGGTTTCTTAGATAAAGCCCTATCAAATGCTAGCTCGTAAAACGGCTTGCGACAAAAGCTACAAAGAGGAGAAGCTGTTTTTTTTTACTAGAAAAGATAAAACCAATAAAGCTGTAAAGGGATGAAAGCGTTTTTCTACTAGAAAGGTAAAACCACCTAAATGAGGCTTCTCTGCTTTCTTTGATCTCTTAGGTGAAGCCGTTTGCAAAGTCGTGTACTAAACATGTCTTAGTTTGGCCAGCTCAAAATTTAAGTAGTTTCTGAACGTAACTATTTAGAGCAACTCTAGCGGGAGCTCTCAAATCAAACCCCCTACTTTTGATTTGAGGGCCCCCTACATTTGTGGGCCCTTTTTTTATCCTATACTCCAATAACGCCCTCAAATTTCTTCTCACGTTAGATATTTTTATATATTAGACAAAACATGTTTACATAAGTTGATGAACACACAAAAATAAAAATATTTTCATATTCTCTACCTTGACTAGAAATATGAGAACCCTAATACAACATATAAGGTGACTATATGCAATAAAATGTAAACAAGCAAACACAATTTTATCAAATACGACTTGTCTATGCATGACAACCAAATACAAAGGCAGTGCATACATTTATACTGGTTTAGATTGTGTTCATAAGGTCTACTGTAGGCTAAGCCTAATACATGCAACCAATTAGGCCCAATATAACATTAACAACTATACTAGATTTGGTCGTATTCGCCAATGTAGATTTGCACAAGCCTATGGAAGCAAAAAATAGAATATTCACACATCTCTTACCTCTACTAGGAACACAAGACCTCTACTAGAACATGAAGATGATTACATTCAACATAATGCAAACAATCAAACACAATTTATCTGTGTAGGATAACCAAGCACAAAGACACCACACATGTTTATGTTGGTTTAGATTGTTTTGCATATAGAGATGGCAATGTGGGCCTGATCTCCGATTCATCGCGAAGAATTTCTCTGTTAGGAGATGGGAACGGGGAAAGTTAGCTCCCACAGGGAATGAAATGAGGGAAAAACTCTCCTTATTGGGCTTCCTGAGGATGGAGACAAAGAACCATCTTCATCCCATTCCCCACATCCCTGCCCCGCAAAGTTAATCCTTGTAGCAACCTTACACCAATCTATTGTATTATATAGATACGGTGTACTAGATATATGGATGTCTATTGATAATTTAATATCTTTTAGTGATAAGTTGGTGGGTTTTCTAAGGTGCTTATAGTTAATCTATTATTGAATTTGTGAGAATTGGTAAGCTTAAGCAGGGATAGACAATTCCTGTGAGGTAATTCCCCGGCACGAACGGGACAGAAAAGAAATTATCCCAAATGACATTCACGGGGACAGGGAAAATTCTCCCCCGCGGGAATTGGAATGGGGACCTAACTCCTAACAAGAAATTTCCCGTTGACATCTCTAGATGCATAAAGTATTATACAAACTAAAGCTGATGCAAGCAACCAATCACACTCTTACTAGCCAACCTTCAACATTCAGCTTCAAACTTCAGTAGAGTACAATAACTACTATATTCGAGATGCAGATGGAATTCAGTGCCTGGAAATCGGTATGCACTAATGAATAGCGAGGCATCCAGCAGTAAAGTTTGTGACGAGGTTAGTTGAATGCTGCACTGAAACAACATCTTGAGCAAATATAATCTATCAAGAATGTACAGAATCAGAGACAAGCTGAGCCTAGCCTAAGTAAACCTTTCAGAGGTAGCATACATGGATCTTGATGCTGAAGCTTGCCTTGCTGTCACAAAGTGGATCTGAACAGGAGCTCCATATTTCTCTCGAGCAATCATACTGCAAATGGTCCCTAATCTGAAATAATCCAAGCAACTATCGGTCCTGTTATCGCAGAATTAATGCGCACATGACATAACCTGCAGACTGATATACCATTACAAGCCTCGACAACAATCTAGTACTGGTGGACCAAAGATCAAACCAGCATTCATCTTTGGGAGAAATTCTGATGCGTAGTGTTGCCAGTGTGACCCATGCACCATCATTAGATCAATACAAATAACAGGTTCTGTGCATGTGACGACCCAAGGGCTGAATGAGACATGGTCCTCCTGCATTGAGCTAACTTGTGACTGGGATGCAAAGATCCAAGAGCAGCTCCATATGGTCCTGAGAAATCCTCACGCATTGGATTATTATGGAAAACAACAATTATCCCTCTTCCCATGACTATATGATGGCTCATCAGGTAGCAAAAGCAACCATCTGCTCCAGATGGTACTGACGAACATTCTTTGGAACATATGAATTTGACAGAGGAATGAAAATTCAAACCCATATACAGATAGATCAAGCCTTAATGGCAAAATTACAAGGGTCACTGTTCCTTTCACAGGTCAGCGACAGGTGTGCGCATGCATCCATGCGCAAACGACAGTTAGGCATCAATTGGAGTATCCTTACAATGTTGAAAACCTGGGTGACATGGTACTGGTACTGGTCACCTCAATATTTATAGGAAGACCTCCAGATTTATCATGAAGCAGTTTTTACAAACTACACCAGACGCTAAACATCAAACCTATGACAATGTCTCGGATTTACAAGGGAACAAAATACACATTCTAGAGATGTAGCAGAAGCTCCACTTGATATAGATGCCCATCAAATCTCAAACCCCAGGCTTCTGCAGGGTGTACAAGGCCATCAACCATTCCACCAAAAATATACACACAGCAACCAGAAATATCTACACATGCCCCATGGAAGGATCGGTAATTTGGGCACTGACCATCAATTCTTAGTTTTTTCCACATCTTTTTGGTCATTTTCTTGGAACCTGACTCGTACTGAAGTAGAGCTGGTGTATCCAAGATCCAAAAGTCATCCTTTCGTCGCATTTGTGAATCCTCCCCGCCATACACAAGGACCTTGCCACCCAAGGCAAGTATTGCTGAATGCCCAACTCGCGGAAAAGGAAGTTCACCAAGAGCACTAGACAAGTCATACTTTAACTCCTTCCATTTGGGGTATTGATCACTAATATCAAACAGCCAGACATCATTAAGAACCTCAAATTCTGATCCTCTACCTCCAAATAATACCATGCGTGTACCACCAATCCAAGTTAAAGAGTGACCAGAACGAGGTGGAGGCAAAGGCCATGTGTTGCCTATTTGGTGCCAACTGCCAGATCGGAGGCCATTTGAGAGATCAAGGAGCCATGTATCACCAAGCCTGCTGCCATAGAGCCCTACCCCACCATGAATTACAATAAACTTGTCATCCACGCAGCAGGCTGCATGAGCTCCACGAGGAGGTGGTGCAAGCGGACCTACCTCCAGCAGTCTCCATGAGATCCGCATCCTTCGAGGCTCTTCACAGATAATTTGACCTATCCATGTATCATTCAAGCGCTGCCCCTGATCTGTGATTCCACCAAACAAGACTAATGTGTCACCAACTAGATTGCATGAATGACTGAATCGACCACCTGGAGTGCCAGAGGCTAATTGCTGCCAGGTAAGTATAGCAGGCGGTCTATTTCCAGCTCCAGTTCCAGCATAAGCCACCCATGTATCATCAAGATGGTGACCTAACTAGAGCAATAGATAACATCAGAAAACTAGTTAGAAACCAAAGACTGGGATAAAATAAAATCAAATAAGTCTTCAGAATTGTAATGAAAGCATATAATCACAGTATGCAATCATCCTTTCACATGGAAAGAGGAAGAAAAAAAGGTAAAAGAGACAATCATCTCCAATAACTACATATATAGAAAGTGTTATGCTTTAACACCATGTGTCAGGTGTAGCAGCCCTGGGACAGAACATATACATTAAACAGAGCATAAAGTTTTACATCTGGACCATTATCAGGGAGAGGAAGGACTGACAGCATGGATGGAAGGAGATAATAAGAACATTGAATGTAGAAGCTGGAACATAGATAAGAGAATACATTAGAAAACAAATAGACTAATTTCACTTTCTCTTCTCCTCCAGGACATGATACCTGGCCCTTTTATGGGGATGGATCAAAGGACTCTCAAGTGAAAACTCTTTATCTCCAATCAAAAAAAAAAAGCCAGACTCAATTATTTGTCTGAATAGCCCGTGAAAGAACTGATCACAACTAGATATATATAGCTCATCATACTTCCTGGATTTATTGCCATCTGTTATCAGATTCCTATATACGCAGTCCGATTACAACACAGAGAACATGGGCAGTGGAACAATGACCACAGTTTTTCGTGTTAGTGGTAGTAATGCTGGTGAAGTCATAAAGGTTGTCTCCTTGATCAAATATAGTGGCGTAGTAAGCGCAGCATCATGCTCGTCCCTCTTTCAACTTGCTTTCACATTCATAAGTCTAATCAGTGAGACAATTTTCTTTTAAACCTAAGAGGGATTCCTCCCATACCTTGACCGTGGAAGAGAAAGCAACAACACAGTGTAAAGCTTCCAGCAGGCATCATAGACTGCCTTGGAGCCTTCCTGAAGCTTGTGCTATCATGGAATGAACTGTATTTAATGGAGACCGCAACCCTTGACCTCACACGAATATGTCAGTGGTTCCCATAATTACTCCATAAAAGTCCAAAACTTGATGAAGAACACTCATCATCATAGCACCTAGATGATAACTGGTCTCTTGCAGAATCCACATCGTATGCATAGTGTCCAATATTTGTGGGCGGTTAACATCTTCTCTGTAGCAAAAGCCATGGTGTTTGATACAAAATGATGTGAAACGGTCTCATCATGGTCATCCCGTGCAAAAGAAGGATAAATGGCGTGATTTGAAGGAGCATCAGGGGGATCATGTGATAGGCTGATAGCTCAACTGAAGTGCATGCACAAGCACCATGAGTGACCAACAATATCAGAGAAATGCAGTGGTAGGCAGATGCAGATGGGAAGGGTTTGGATCTAGGCAGCTAAGTTCAGGGTTAGTATTGGCTTTGCGCCAATATTAAATCTAGGTAGAATAATCATTCTTGAAGACACCCACACCCTTATCTCCAAAGCTTACGTATTAGGATGTTAACTCTAAGATGAGTGGATGGCTGTCACCAGATCAGGGACTCACACACCTTTTAGACCACAATACTAACTTACCAGCACTATTCATGGATAAGAAGGCTCTTCTTTAATATTGGTTGAAAAGGTCTTAATCTTATAGCACAAAACGTTGCCTCAATTCTCAGAGTAAAATAACATTTTATTTAGGTGATTGTATTCTCTTTTTTTTCTTTTGTTTTTTTCAAATACATAGATGATTGTGTTCAACCTATAAATCAACGCAAACAAGAAAATCAGGAGTTCAGGAGGACACATGTGATGCATACAGATAGAAAGAGCAATGAAAATCTTCTAATGGAATAACCAATGTAAACATAAAATAGAAGCTCAAATAATAATAATAATAAAGGATCACAAGCAGCACATCAATGGTGAAAAGTATAGCTTCAAGCTGGACAGAGCCAAAAGCAATCTGTTGACAGTCAAAATATGATTGGGTGAGTTGAAGATGGATTGGAAAACATGTGCAGACAAGAAAAGAGCAAACATGATCAAATTCAAAGTAATTTGGGCTAATATGGCGTTGTCCACGAAAAACCAGCCTAGACCGGTTTTGAAAACTGGACCAGTTTGTGTAGACTAAACTGGCCCAGGCCGGTTTTGGCAAGGTGCCTATGGTGTTCAGTAGAAACCAGCCCAGGCCGGTTTTGGCAGTCCGAGCCCAAATTCATGTTTTTCCTTTGAAAACTCATCCCAATCTCATGACAAACTTGTAAATTACATGTGGAATAAGTTTCCTACTGGGATGAGGCCCCCCTATTTATATGAGAGGATCACGGCCGATTGAGAGATCCATCTATCCAATCGACAAAAAACACATCTACTACACTTTTTACCATACTTTTCCATCTACTACTACTCATCGTTCTTCGTTGCTGCTAATGGCCAGTGGTTCAACAACAACGAAGCTCTAGAGGTGTCAGGCCGGCTAGGGCAGCCCATAGCTGCCGCTGCACGCCACTACACAACACCCACACCCACCCCCCCCCCCCCCCACCCCCCAACCAGGTGTGTGGAGTTTCGGGTTTCAAAAGACCCCACCGGCATGCGCTCCCAACAAGGCTCCTCCAGCGACTTGTCTTGCGTATCGCCCTAATCACTGGAGGCACCAGGTGAAGAGGCCAACCTAAAAGTCAGCTAGGCTGATCTTTGGCCTGTTTCTACCGAGTGATCTAGCTCCTTGCTGGTGTGTGGCCTAATTAGCGTCAACACAATCATTTCAGGCAAGGCATATCATTACTCCGCTCCATAGCTGACCTTTCTTGGACACAGGATATTCAGGGTGTGGTTCCAGTAGGGTGCTAGCTGAATGAATATCTTGATCTCTTGGTATCATTACTCCGCTCCTTAGCTGACCTTTCTTGGACACAGGATATTCAGGGTGTGGTTTCAGTAGGGTGCTAGCTACAGAAAGTTCTCTGGTTTTTCTTTTTCTTGCTTTGGAGACTAAATAGTTTATTAGATAACCAATGTTATCACTCAAACAAAGTACTCTTAAGGGAAGCAACTAACTTGATTTGCAAGACAAATAGTTCCAGCTAATGAACCATTTGGATTTGATCCATAGGATTTAATTCAAACTTGAAATGAACTTCTAAATTTCCATGGAATTCCTCCTACAATTATGACGTAAGTCTTCCTGAAGTTCTGTCTGATGTCCTACACTACCCGCACATACCATGGTATGTTACAGTCAGGATACATGAGTATATTGGAGGAAGGTTCTCCAAACAATTAGCAAGTCTATCATAACTAACAGAGCTGTGCAAGCTTCATAATTGATATAGCAAAGTATTTTTAATGAAATCATAAGTAAAGTTGAGCACTAAGGCTACTCGCAATGGGTTGTAACATACACATCTATTAGATGCCATGTAGGATGTTTTGCTTATGTGGCAAAGAAATAATTAAAAGAGAGAATGAAGCTGTGTTACAGCTTTGGCATGAAATCCAACGATTCAGCATTAATTTCAATCGTTTGGACCCACTTTCATAGACAGAAACATATGAAATAAGTTATTGCTATATGAGTCATATCATTGGATACAGCGACATGATATCATGCACTGTAGATGTTGTTTCTTCATAGGAATTTAATACTCTTCTTATGATGTGGCAGCTTTGGATATCAAGTATGATACCATGGATTGGGATTAGCCTAAGCATCCTACCTTTTCTGAACAGCTCCCCTGTTGTTTTCTTAAACAGGCATAAACAGAACAAGCAAATCAAAGCATCAATCGGACATCTGCAACAGCAGCAAAGATTCTGCATATAATCTGCAAACTATAAGCAACTTATCACCCCAAACAAATCTATTGGAGTTCATAATGCCCATTCTAGTAGTCTGCCCCAGGGATCGAATTTCCCCTCGTGAATTGATTCATAGACAAGGCACAAAGCAATCATCTTTGTAACCTTAATGAACCAATTCTGTAGCAAGAAGGACGTAGTGACACAGTTTGGTGGAAATTACCTCCCTCGCAGCCGCCGCCGAAGAGCACGAGCCAGCCGGCGACGAGGTTGAGCGAGTGCGACGCGCGGGGCCGCGGCGAGGCGCCCCTGACGGGGACGCGGCGCGAGGACAGGGCGCCGAGCCTGGCGACCTCGGCGTAGACCCTCTGCCACGGCGCCTGCAGGCCACCGCCGCCGCCGTGGCGGTCGCGCCGGCGCTCGGCGAGCGCGGCGGTGGCGCGGGCGCCCCAGTCGCGGCGGCACAGCGCCTCCCAGAGCGCGTCCGAGGAGGCCCAGGCCCGGAACGCGCGGCAGGTGGCGGCGAAGGAGAGCACGGCCTCGGGCGGGAGCAGACGGAGGATGGAAAGGACCTGGTCGTAGCCCAGCTGCGCGATGGGCGGCGGCGACGACGACGTCGACGCCCCCGCCTCGTCCTCCTCCATGCGCTCACCGCCGCTGCCAGCCGCCCCGCCGCATCCCATCGCCGGCCATGGTTGTTGCCATTTATCTCGCCCTCGCCCTCGCCCTCCCCCTCCCACTCCCACCTATCGCTTGATGCCTTCCCGGTTGATTCCTCTAGGTCGCCACGGCTGTATTGTTTCTTGGGCGGTTGGATCCTGTGAGAAGCGGGTTCGATGCTAGTCTTCTTCCCTACTTGGTTTGGATGCCATGGATGATCCTGGAACGGACGTCAAAAAGGAAGGCGAGTGGAGGGAGAGGAGGCTGATGTGTCGGGGGCACCGGAGCCGTGGGAGCTCGAGCAAGCAAGCAGCTCTGAGTCTGAGGAGGGAAGTGGCGGGGGAAGAGTGTGGCCCGCTTGTGCTTGTGGTTGGCGGGTGGCGGTTAAAGGATGAAACAGATGGAAAAGAACGGAAAATACCTTGATCATTTTCGTTTTCATATTTTCAAAGGAAAACGGGAGTGGGAGCCGGACAACCGGCAGCGAAAACGGCAGTAGGATAAATGGTAATATGAAAACAAATAAATACGATTGGAAAATAGATAGAAACGGACGGTAGACGGAAACTTACACCGGGATTACGTGCCCCATGAACTCTCACACATATATTAAAGTTAATAAACAATTCCTTTGAGTGAATAAATAAATAAGTTAAGACACCTCAGAAATCACGGACTAATCTGCTCATCAGCTTTGCTTACTGTTCGTACCTGTGTGATGTACGCCTATACGGCAGTGCTGCATGCCACATGGGCCACGGCCACACACCAGCAATTAATACGTTTTTTTAAACACAATAACACAGCATGGAAAAGAACGCACTAGCAGTAGCAGGCTTCCTAAGGGTGCAGGATACGGAAGTTAGATGAATATAGATGGGCCGAACCAGGCCTCATGTTTACGAAGTAGGCCAGCAGGTTATCCCGGATAAGCTGTAAACGGGATGAAAACGGGATTATCCCGGTCAAAAACGGTATTATGTAAATATGGACGGAAAAACCGTCATCCCGTTTTCGATCCCGGTCCCGTTTCATCCCGTCCCGTTTCCGTATTTTCCCGGAAAAATGAAAACGGTCAGGATAAAACGGCAAACAGTTGCGGACGGAACGGGATCCATCCCGTCTGTTTTCAACCTTAGTGGCGGTGGTCACCTGCAGAGCAGTGCAGTGCAGAAATGTCGCTATGCTGATGGGCTGTTTCGAACTGCAATCAAACCTTTGGTTTTGGCAGGGCTCCTTCGGGCTCTGGCTTCTCGCTAGAGTATCAGAGGAGCTATAAATCGTGGATTCTTCTACTGTTTAGTTTTTTATTAGAAAGAGAAAAATGGCTCATATGAATAGTGTTGCTAGAGTACAAATGTAGGAGGAGCCGGAGCCATGAGAAACCCTGCCAAACATGCTCTCAGTATCACTTGTTTAGATCATGTGCCAATTGAATTCTAGGCTATGAGGTCTTATCATATTAGGCAGCTTTAACAGCCTCTTAAGTTAGCTTTAAGCATTTTTTTCATATTTTAATAGAAGAGAAAAAGCTCTTGATAAGAGCTAAGCTCTTGTACACATTTTAAGGTTATATGAAAGTGGGACGTGGTAGGGTCTGCTCATCGGATGGTAAGCACCGTCCGATAAATCCCGCCAATTAATTTCTGCGCGCTCGCAGCTCTCCCACGATGCTGAGCAGGTAGCGCACGCGGATGGACAACTCATGCAGGCTAGCCAATCATGCGTAGGAAGTTTGCATGTGCGGTAAGTTGGGTTCATGTGAGGGGCTTATAAAAAGCCCTTGGCCGGCTCTTGCTCACTCTCTTGGCCATTTCTATTGAGAATACATCCTAGTGAGCATAGCCATCTCTCTCACTCTTCCTACTTGATTGATTCATCATTTGGTGAGAATTGAGAGCATCCAAGTGTATTGCTTTGAGTGATTGCATCTAGAGGCACTTGGGTGATTGTGTTTCGTTGCTGGATTCACTTGTTTCTCTTGGTGGTTGCCACCACCTAGACGACATGGTGCAGCAAAGATCGTCGAGCGGAGGAAGGTGCTTGTCTCTTGCTCCGATCGTGGTGATTGTAAGGGGTTCTTGACATTTTCCCGGTGGAGAGCCAAAAGGTACTCTAGCGGATTGCTCGTGGCTTGTGTAATCCTCATCTTATGTTGGTTTAGTGGCACCCGATTACGGGTTAGGCATGTTATGCCTATTAGCGCGTGAACCTCCAAGTGGGTGAATCGCCACAACGGAGGCTAGCTTGCCAGCAATCAAGTGAACCTCGGTGAAAAATCATTATGTCATCTCTTGCCACCGGGATTCTATTGTGATTGATAGACTTCATCTTGTGATTGGTTCATTCCTCGACATGGCGGTATAACTCACTATCCCTCTCATGTATTTACTTCCCTTGTGTAGCTAAGCTCTTTAGTGTAACTAGTCTTGAGAGCTAGCTTGTGTCGGTCTTGTGTGGTTCGTGAGGCTCTTTAGTTAGTCTTTGAGAGCTCATTAACTTAGTGTAGTGACATAGCCTTTGTGTGCTTAGAGACTATAGAAACTAGAATTGTGGTAGGTGGCTTGCATTTTTAGTAGGCCAGCACAACATTCACTTTGCCTCATAATCGTCTAACTGCTTTGCTTAGTGTTGTTATAGAAATTTTTATAAGCTATTCACCCCCTCTAGCTACCTTTCAAGTGGTATTAGAGCCATGGTCACCGTGATTTGAGGCTTAATAACCTTCGGTGTTAAAATGACTCAAATCAACAACACCACGAAGCCATCCCAATTTGATGGCACAAATTATCCATATTGAAAGTCAAAGATGACCACACATATCAAGTCAATTAATAGAAAGGTGTGGAAGGTGGTAGAGACTAAGATTGAGATTGCTAATCCAGATAATCCCACCGCGACCAAAGAAGTGCTTCTCTAAAACAATGACATTACTCTAAGTGCCATTCATGATGCTATTGATAAGAGAACCTTTGAGCAAATCAAGAACATTGAGGTGGCTCATGAGGCTTGCAAGAAGTTGGAGGAATCATTTGAGGGCACACAAGTGGTGAAAGGTGCCAAGACATACATTCTTAAGGGGAAATTTGCAAGCTTCAAGATGAAAGATGATGAGAGTGTGTCGGAGATGTTCCATAGGCTACAAGTGCTAGTCAATGATCTCAAAGCACTTGGTGAAGAAGTGAAGGACAAGGACTTCTCTCATAAGTTCTTGAGATGCTTACCTTCGAGATTTGGCATGTTGGTCACTTTGCTAGTGAGGAGTGGTTTGGACACAATGACACCAAACCAAGTGTTGGGAGATGCGATGACCGATGACACATATAGAGATGATGATGAGAAGGAAGAAAAGAAGGAGAAGGAAAATAAGAAGAAGGATGAGAAGAAGAAGAGTGTGACATTCAAAGCCACATCATCATCAAAGGGCAAGGCCAAGCAAGATACATCAAGTGAAGATGATGATTCAAGCTTTGATGATATGGATGATGAGAAGATGACTCTCTTTATGAAGAGATTTGACAAATTCATGGTGAAGAAGGGCTATCGTGCAAGAAGGAAGAAGTCATCATCCAAGAGCAAGGATAAAGCAAGAAGGTGCTTCAAGTGTGGTAGAAAGATCATCTTGTCACTCAATGCTCCTTAAATAGTGATAATGATGATGATAACAAGAAGAGCAAGAAGAAGGAGAAGAAAGACAAGATGACATTCAAAAAGAAAAATGGTGGTTCATATGTGGTCACTTGGGATAGTGATGCATCCTCAAGTGATGATGATGATAGTGATGATGACAAGACCACCAAAAAGAAGGCTCTTGCAAACATTGCTATCAATGAGAAGCCTTCTCTCTTTGACACTCCATCGACTTGCTTCATGGCTAAGGCCACTAAGGTACAAACTTGTGATGATGGATGTGATGAGGAACATGATAATGAAAGCGAAAGTGATGGTGATGGTGATGATGAACCCACTAAAGATAAACTAATTGACATGTTAGAAGATGCTAAAGAATATTTTGATATTTAGAGAAGGGAATGCAAAGACTTGCATAAGGATCAGAACTAAAAGCACTTAAGCAAGCCTTTGATGAGCTCAATGCATCTCATGAGAGGCTAGAGAAAGCCCATGAGAAGCTTGGCAAGGCTTACAAGAAGCTTGAAAAAGCTTATTCCTCTCTACTTGATGAGCAAAATGAGAAGGAGCATGTTATAACATGTGACAAAGGCTTAACATGTGATATAATTGATGAATCTTTCTATAAGCCTATTGTTGTTGCTCTCTCTAACCCCTTATATAGCTCATCATCCACTTCTACTTCACCGACGAGTAATGGTTTCACTTGTGATGCCTCACTTATGGTTAAAGATGAGACCTTGAAGAAGAAGGTAAATGAGCTCACTCGTGCCTTAGGCAAAGCCTATGGTGGTGAGGACCGATTGCTTATATGCTTGGGTAACTAAAGACCTTCTATCTACAAAGAGGGATTGGGCTATACCCCTAAGAAAGGTAAGGCAGCCTTTGCTCCTCAAAAGACTAGTTTTGTGAAGAATAATGGTCGGTTTTACACTAGTTGCAATCAAGTTGGCCACATAGAGAAAAATGCATGAACAAGAAATCACAAGCTAATGTATTCTCAATTAAGCTTGATTCTTTCTATGTGCTTACTAAGGGTACTAATGGTATTCATGCTAAGTTCATTGATGCACCATGGATGGGCTCAAAGAAGAAAGTCATTTGGGTACCAAAGAGCTTAGTAACGAACCTTCAAGGACCCAAGCAAGTTTGGGTACCTAAAAAGAATTGATCTTCTTTTGTAGGTCAATTATAAAGACAGAAGAATGCATTGGGTTCTTAATAGTGGGTGCACTCAACACATGACCGGCGATGCAAGAATGTTCAACTCAATCAACACCAGTGATTGCAATGGTTATGATAGTATCACATTTGGTGACAATGGCAAAGGCAAGGTCAAAGGGCTTGGTAAGATTGCAATATCTAATGACATGAGCATTTCCAATGTGTTGCTAGTTGAGAGCTTGAATTTCAATTTGTTATCCATGGCTCAATTGTGTGATCTTGGATTCAAATACATATTTGGGGTAGATAATGTAAAGATTATAAGTGTAGATGGCTCTAACTTGATCTTCAAAGGCTTTAGATATGAGCATCTATACTTGGTTAATTTCAATGCTAGTGAAGCTCAATTGTCAACATACTTGTTCACTAAGTCTAGTATGAGTTGGTTATGGCATAGAAGGCTTGGTCATGTTGGAATGAAATAATTGAATAGATTGGTTAAGCATGACATGGTTAGAAACTTGAAAGATGTTGTGTTTGAGAAGGATAAGCTTTGTAGCTCTTGTCAAGCCGGCAAACAAGTTAGAAATAACCCATCCTAAGAAAAGCATAATGAGTACTAGCAAGGCATTTGAGTTGTTGCACATGGACTTGTTTGGGCTAACACAATACACTAGCATCAGTGGAAACAAATATAGCTTTGTGATAGTGGATCACTATACTAGATACATTTGGGCATTCTTTCTTGTGCACAAGAGTGATGTATTCGCAACATTCAAATCATTTGTCAAGGGCATTCAGAATGAGTTTGAAAGAACCATCAAGAGAGTTAGAAGTGACAATGGTATTGAGTTCAAGAATACTAGAATTGATGAGTTGTGTGATGATTTTGGAATTAGACATCAATTCTCAACCAAGTACACTCCACAATCAAATGACCTTGTTGAGAGAAAGAATAGAACATTAATTGACATGGCAAGATCAATATTAAGTGAGTATAATGTGAGTCAATCCTTTTGGGCCAAAGCTATCAACATGGCTTGATATTATAGCAACCGCTTATATTGTCACCCATTGAAAGAGAAGACACTTTATGAGCTCCTGAATGGTAGAAAGCCCAACATTGTATATTTTCGGATCTTTGGTTGCAAATGCTATATCTTGAAGAAAGGCACTAGATTCAGCAAGTTTGAGAAGAAGTGTGATGAAGGATTCTTGCTTGGATACTCCACTACTAGAAAAGCATATAGAGTTTGGAATTTGGCAAGTGGTACTCTTGAGGAAATTCATGATGTTGAATTTGATGAAATCAGGTGTCGAGTTTATAACACCGGGGTATCTCAAGGTATTGATTAGATAGCGGGCCGCATGGCTCGCAACTCAACAACAGATAAAGGCCCAAACGACCGAGGCCCGGCTAAAGCTAAACTAGTCAGGACAGGCGCTAAGGTCGAGGTTATCCACAACCACCGGAAGAGATAGAAAGAGGTCACGCCTTGCCAAGTGAGCTTGCCCTGACAGGGACAAGCACGCCGCACTGACCCCACGGGGACCAAGGCAACAATAGTCACCTCAACCTGGTCAGACGCCAACCCTATGTTGTGCTACATAGACAAGACAATACCGCCTCGAGGCGGCAACGACAGGTACGATGACCACCGACCAGATACGGCCCAACAAGGCAGGTATACGGTCTTACCCACCGCGGGATGAAAGCCACAGTGAGGGTCTCAGCACCAAGGCAGTCTAGACCAATTGAATGCCCTGACCCTAATGATCGGCGTCATGGCCCTCAGCCCCGTGAAGCGACCAGACGAACAACAACCCAGGGCGGCTACCTACTATGGGTACGGTGCCCTGGGAAACCTAGAGGCGATGACGAAGACCATGATGGACACCACGTTGCACAAGATGGCTGACGAACCACTAATGTGCCTACAGTGCCTACCACGAACGGCACAGTAGCACCACGTCTTGCTTTGCCGTAACATGGCCACAAGACCATGACGATGGCCACGCCTAGATGAACACCAGAAGACGGCATAGCTTGCAAGCCAAGTTAGTTTGGACCTCCCTCAGGCTCATGACCCGTCGGTCGGGGGAACCTCCTCTTTGTATCAAGCCCTGACCCTGAACTCTATATAAGGGCAATCAAGGTGCCCATCTCAGGAGACGGTCTCATTCTTCATCCTCTACCATTCTATTCATTCACCATAGCAGTAGGGCTCTTGGAGCTTCTCTCTAGGCTACCCCTCATCTAGCATAGGTTCTACCACCTCATTCACCATTCTTGCACCCCCATTGTAAGAACTTCAGATCATTGAAGTGAGGAACACACACTCGATCATCTCTAAGACTAAACGTAGGGCTCCGGCCTGAACCAGTATAAATCCTCATGTCTATTAGATGTACCATCATCTTCCTAGAGTAGCGCGACAATCGTATAAATTTACTAGTCTGGTTTATAAAACACTAACAGTTGGCACGCTAGGTAGAGGATAGTCGCGCACTCTCGATTATTAAGAAGGAAGCGATGGCTCCCTGCACTCACATCGGACTCACTCTTGGCGTGGCCCTCGATAGCCGCATCTGATTTGGAAGCCTCAAGTTCACCGATATCAATGGGCCAGCTCCCATCAATGGTCTTATCCCCGGTCAAGCTTTACGCTTTGGGGACCTAGACTTCATAGCTGACTGCCTAGGTCAACTGTGGTTAAGCAAAGAGAATATGGCTCCACCGCTCATCTTGACGCGTGATCATGGCCTGGCGCAAGGCAGAGGCACGATTGTCGATTCTGGTGTGCTAGTATGCAGGATCGATGCATACCTCGGGGCGACTCTCGAGCCAGAGCTGAGTCGACGCGTGTTTTACATGTTGGCAAACGCTTTCGCCCAACTCTCTGGAGGTGGGCCCTTGCTGCTAGAGGCCAAATTCTAGAACCCTAGCACTCCACTGCCCTTCTATGGCAAAACCATCTGAATCATATGGCCCACATGTACTTACCATTGTCTTTCAGACCTCTGGTAGTAGCACATGAGTGCCCTATAACTCGATAGTCTGTCGGGTGTCCTCGGGAAACCGAATCATCCATGTTTTGTCTTTTGAGCTGGATCAATTACAGTAGCATTGCAGGATTACAATAGTTATACAAATATACAATTTTATTATATCAGTGAACAACAAAAGTCTTACAATAACATAAGTTTACAACCCAATATTAACTTCTTACACACCATCATTATTACAAACCATAGTTTTGCCATACAGGTAGTGGGGTAGCAAAAGGAGGGTACGTTCCTTAGATCACATCACCAAAAGAACTTCACCCTGCCCTAGGGTGCACTTCAACACTCTCACTGCTAGGACTCTTCCTCAGGAACCAACATATATTAGAGTCTAGTGCCAGCCTGCTCATGTTGTTCACCTCCAATAAGGGTTTAACAAACCCTGAGTACAGAGGTACTCAACAAGACTTAACCGACGAAAAGGAAAGACTCCAAGGATATGCAGGCTTAAGGGGAATCAAGGTAAGTCTGTAGCAAGAATCAAGAATAACTTTTGCAGAAAAGCTTACTAATAGTGGATCCTTACTTTCAATATTATATCTTCAAGATTAAGTCATTATCAGTATCCAATTTGTACCTGATCTAAAGCAACCACTTCTATAGTCATCATATCCCATGATCATTAGTATTAGGTTTCATTTATTAACTATGATGCAAGATAGTTGATCGAGTCTTCTTCTCCGAGAAGCAGCGGCGATTCAAATCGGTTTGGCCCAGCTGGGGTTTCCTTACCACACGACAAATGTAGGTGGTGAACCTACACTTATCAACCTTCACTCAAATCCTCCAAAATGTGAACCGGTCTAGCGCTACCCGAGAGCACAGTACCCACATCTCTGTGTCATTCGTCCCTGAAGGATTCACAGAAATGTGTACACGATACTCTCACCATCTCCACACTCCTAGTGCACGGTTGTCATTTCACATAATGGAATAGCCAAAGTATTAGGCTTACTGGAGTATGTGGCCAGTACTACAAGTCCGATCACAAGCGATTTTTTGAGTTATAACACAATTCATCACATATCCATAACTTAGATATAAAATAACATTATTTTTAGTGAGTGCAACACATGATGAGCTGTAACATCCTAGGTATTAAGCAAAAGATTAAAATTAGTTATGTCATCATAAAGCATAATGCATCATGTCAGTAGCTCATCATGTGTTGCACTCACTAAAAATAATGTTATTTTATATCTAAGTTATGCATATGTGATGAATTGTGTTATAACTCAAAAAAATCTTTTAAAGGCCCGCTTGTGATCGTGACTTGCAGTACTGGCCACATACTCTGGTAAGCCTAATACTTTGGCTATTCCATTATGTGAAACTGAAAGGTCTTGATGGCTAGAGGGGGTGAATAGCCTAATAAAACTTTCTACAAAGATCACTCAAACAATTTAATTAGTAACACAAATGGCGAGATGCGAGTTTTGCCTAGCCTAATGGGGTGATGCAAGCCACTTATCCAATTGACAATTTTAGTTTGGTTCACACAACCGCCACAAGACAAACCTCAAGCTTGCAAAGCTACAAAGCTACTACAACTAGAACTACACAAGCTAGCAACTAAACAAGAGCAACAACAAGCTAAACAAGAAGATGATAAAGTAAGTGCAAGAGGGGATTTGGAATGTTATACCGAGGGGCAATGATTGATCCAACCAAAGTGAATACCAAGATAGCCAATGAAGTAATCAATCACCAGGATGAAATCCAATTGATCAAGCACAATTGAGACATAAGATTTATCCTGAGGTTCATGTGCTTGCCAGCACGCTAGACCCCGTTGTGTCCCCCTACACCACATGGTTCGGTGGCTAATCGGTATCACACACCGAGCTTCTCAAAAGGCGCCATAAGAACCTACCAAAATAGTGAGAAGTTCCGACACGAGCAATCCACTAGAGTTGGAATTCAGAGCTCCGCCGGGGAACCACAACAACCCCTCACAACAAGCTCACCGGAGCCAGCCATGAACAATCACCAACACGTGTGAAAGGTCTTGATGGCTAGAGGGGGATGAATAGCCTAATAAAACTTTCTACAAAGATCACTCAACAATTTAGTTAGTAACACAAATGGCGAGATGCGAGTTTTGCCTAGCCTAGTGAGGTGATGCAAGCCACCTATCCAATTGACAATTCTGTTTGGTGCATACAACTGCCACCAGACAAACCGCAAGCTAGCAAAGCTACAAAGCTACTACAACTAGAACTACACAAGCTAGCAACAAAAAGGTACAACAACAAGCTAAACAAGATAGATACCAAAGTAAGTGCAAGAGGGGATTTTAGAATGTTATACCGAGGGGCGATGATTGAGCCAACCAAAGTGAATACCAAGATAGTTAATGAAGTAACCAATCACCGGGATGAAATCCAATTGATCAAACACAATTGAGACACAAGATTTATCCCGAGGTTCACATGCTTGCCGGCACGCTAGTCTCTGTTGTGTCCCCCTACACCATGTGGTTCGGTGGCTAATCGGTATCACACAATAAACCTCTCAAGGAACCACAACAACCCCTCACAACAAGCTCACTGGAGTCAGCCACGAACAATCACCAACATGTGCCAGACCTCCACCGCTGCTCCAAGCCATCTAGGTGGCGGCAACTACCAAGAGAAACAAGAATCCTGTAGCAAAAGAACACCCAAGTGCCAACTAGATGCAAACTCACAAGCAAATGCACTTGAGATCACTCAATCTCACTTTGATTAGGCAATCAAGCAAGGGAGAAAGAGTGGAGGGCCTGTGATCAGCTTAAAGAAGTGCTAGAATGATCAACAAGCCAAGAGAAACTCCAAAGAGCCGGCCAACAAGTATTTATAGACGTCCCCAACATGAAATAGCCATTGGGCACTTGATTCTGCTACAGTCGGGCTGACCGGACGCGCTGGTCGAACTGACCGGATGCGGTCAGTATCTGGTCGTGCTTGAGCGACTTTCTAGATGAACGCCATGTGTCTCACTTTGAATCTCATTCATTCGATCATAACAGTCACTTAAATGTACTCGTTCACGCACTAGAGTGACCAGACGCACCGATCAAAACTGATCGGACACGCCTCGGCGTCCGGTCGCCACTGATTCGCATTGCTAACCACGTGACCGGACGCGCTGCTTGAACTGACTGGATGCCACATAACCCAAGTCCGGTCGATTCCAGTAAGCCCACTCATGACCTGACACGTCCGCTCAGGGCACCACTGCATCCGGTTAGCTCTTCACTGCGATGCTGCTCCATACCACGTTGACCGGATGCACCGGTCCCGTGAGGCATCAGACGCTCTGGTTAGAAACCCTAGCTGCTCCTCACGCTGCTCGTGGCTTGAATTGACCGGACGTGCTAGCCGCATCTGATCCAGCGTCTGGTTCAGAGTTTGGTCAACCCAATGATTTCGTTTTGCCTTTGTTTCTTTACATCCGGCGCAGTGGAAAATAGGCGTTTCACTTCCCAAAAAGCGCTGAATCAAACTCCACCGCCTTCGCAAATGTGCTAACATCACCAAGTGTACATCACCATATGCATGTGTGTTAGCATTTTTACAATCATTTTCGAGGCGTTAAGTTAGCTCTCCACTAGATCTAGATGCATATGCAAATGAATCCTCATCTAGTGGCACTTAAGTGATCAATAGCCCTAGAAATTTCTCTCTTTATAGTACGGCTATCGATCCTATGCTATCCACACCCTTTATGGTGTCCTAGATGTAAAATGAAAAACCCTATCATATACCTTTGCCTTAAGCTCCATGATTTGGCTTTGCACCTTCATCCAACTCCATCATGGCAAGCACTTGATCACATCACCATTGCTTGATCCTTGCTTTACCATGTCATTGCACCAACCACATCATAGCTACACACATGTTTTTGCTATGTGGTTAGTACTAGGTATTGTCACTAATTACCAACACCAAACATAGGACTTTCAATGTGCCAGACCTCCACTACTGCTCCAAGCCATCTAGGTGGCGGCAACCACCAAGAGAAACAAGAATCCCATGGCAAAAGAACACCCAAGTGCCAACTAGATGCAAACTCACAAGCAAATGCACTTCAGATCACTCAATCTCACTTTGATTAGGCAATCACACAAGGGAGAAAGAGTGGAGGGCATGTGCTCAGCTTAAAGAAGTGCTAGAATGATCAACAAGCCAAGAGAAACTCCAAAGAGCCAGCCAACAAGTATTTATAGACGTCCCCAACATGAAATAGCCATTAGGCACTTGATTCTGCTGCAATCGGGCCTCCATCACAGTAGAAAATAGGCGTTTCACTCCCACAAAAGCGTCAAACCCATCTCTACTGCTCAAACTCCACTGCCTTCACAAAAGTGCTAACATCACCATGTGCATGCGTGTTAGCATTTTTGCAATCATTTTCGAGGCGTTACGTTAGCTCACCACTAGATCTAAATACATAAGCAAATGAATCCTCATCTAGTGGCACTCAGGTGATCAATAGCCCCATAAATTCCCCTCTTTATAGTACGAATATCGATCCTAAGCCATCCACACCCTCTATGGTGTCTTGGATGCAAAATAAAAAACTCTATCATATACCTTTGCCTTGAGCTCCATGCTTTGGCTTTGCACCTTCATCCAACTCTTCATGGCAAACACTTGATCACATCACCATTGCTTGATCCTTGCTTCACCATGTCATTGCACCAACCACATCATAGCTACACACATGTCTTTGCTATGTGGTTAGTACTAGGTATTGTCACTAATTACCAACATCAAACATAGGACTTTCAGAAATGAGAACCGTGCACTAGGAGTGTGGAGATGGTGAGAGTATCATGTACACATTCCTGTGAATCTGTCAGGGATGAATGACATAGAGAGGTGGGTACTATGCTCTCGAGTAGCGCTGGACCGGTTCATATTCTGGAGGATCTGAGTGAAGGTTGATAAGTGTAGGTTCGCCACCTACATTTGTCGTGTGGTAAGGAAACCCCAGCTGGGCCAAACTAATTTGAATCGCCGCTGCTTCTCGGAGAAGAAGACTCGATCAACTATCTTGCATCATAGTTAATAAATGAAACCTAATACTGATCATGGGATGTGGTTACTACAGAAGTGGTTTCTTTAGATTAGGTACAAATTGGATACTGATAATGACTTAATCTTGAAGATATAATATTGAAAGTAAGGATCCACTATTAGTAAGCTTTTCCACAAAAGTTATTCTTGATTCTTGCTACAGACTTACCTTGATTCCCCATAAGCCTGCATATCCTTGGAGTCTTTTCTTTTCATCGGTTAAGTCTTGTTGAGTACCTCTATACTCAGGGTTTGTTAAACCCTTGTTGCAGGTGAACAACATGAGCAGGCTGGCACTAGCCTTTGCTATATGTTGGTTCCTGAGGAAGAGTCCCAGCAGTGAGAGTGTTGAAGTGTACCCTAGGGCAGGGTGAAGTTCTTTTGGTGATGTAATCTAAGGGTCGTACCCTCCTTTTGCTACCCCACTGCCTGTATGGCAAAACTATACTTTGTAATATTGATGGTGTGTAAGAACTAAATACTGGGTTGTAAACTTATGTTATTGTAAGACTTCTATTGTACTATGATGTAATAAAATTGTATATTTGTATAACTGTTGTAATCTTGTAATGCTACTATAATTGATCCTGCTTGAAAGACGAAACATAGATGATTTGGGTTTTTCGAGGACACCCGACAGACTATCGAGTTATAGGGTACTCATGTGCTACTATTAGAGGTCTAAAAGACAATGGTAAGTACATGGGTCCATATGATTCAAATGGTTCTGCCACACCTTCGAGATAAGGGACGTGATCGCTCTCTTTGAGTGAGAGTTGGCCAAACACAATGACCACACAACGACGTCAAATTTCCCCGGGTTTGTGGGGACAATGGAGCGGGACCTAGAGTCCCTCTATGACCTCTTGCTAGAAACCCCTGTGAACACGTACTCTGAGTCTGATTCCGAGGGAAGCTTCCCTCCACTGAGGGAATGCAACGTGTTGCACCTCTTGGAGGGTGGGGTAGTGCCGACAGAGGATGCAGAGGACTATGCCTATCCGATTCCTCGCACCCTGGAGAACAGGCAGAGTACGACCAGGAGCGCATAGAGCGAGCCAGGGCATGAGAAGCTGATCAGGACGATGTAGGTCGTGAACATGGGTGCCCTAGCCCCCAACACCTTGACACTGAGGGGGCATGGGCACGAGCGCACCATGTTTATGACCAGATCCAATAGGGCAGAAGGGAGACACCAGTCTTCCCTCGCGCCAGCCAGAACATCGCAGCAGCTGCCATGATCGTGCAGACGGCCCCTGAACCCTCAACTGATGAGGGAAAGCACGTCCATCAAGAGCTGCGGGACCTGCTAGAAACCGTAGTGGTGCAGCAGGCCTAAAGCTCCACGGAGAGGCAACATCCCAATGCCAGCTTCATGCACATCTCGTCGGCACACGGTGCCCCCGAGGCGCACCGCGCCCCGAGCGTGCTCCGACCGGACGATGGTGACGCAACGCACAGACGGGACCCCTCCCTAGCGCACAGCTGTCACGTTGGAAATCACAATGCCTGTCCAACTCAAGGCGTCGGGCACCCTGGGCCTAATTGGGCGGGCAAAGACCAGCTACATTATAGGGACAGCGACCCAGATAACCATGGCCAGCACCACAGGGTGCGAGATGCTCGACGCAGCCTAAGCTCGAATGCCTACGGACCGCATGCGTTTGCAAAGAGAATCCGGTAAATGCCATTCCTGGCGTGCTTCCGCGCGCTGCCAAACATTGTCAAGTATTCCGGGGACACCAACCCCACCGTATGGTTGGAGGACTTCTGTCTCACTGTTGGCATTTCTTAGCGTCGCTACTAAGAACAGGCTTAGGACCCATCCCTAGCAATGGCGCCAGAAATGCCGTGCTGGCATCCCCTAGCAAGGATACTAAGGAACACCAACCGATAGGTCTATACAATTATAGACAATGTCCGCAAGTGCACGGATCTGTCATTGTAGCATTTCACCCGGAAGTATTCAGGGTATCGTTATTTATATTTTGCTGAAGAAGGCAGCGATAACAAATGGTCTGACATGTGTATGAGCAAAGCACTTATGTATGCATAATATCCATATGATCATAATAGGAGTAAGCATACAGTTCTTAAGATAGTGGACACACACAAATACACCTACACCTAATCTAGTCAAGTGCTCCCAACTCTCAAGAATAAGAATAAAAGAATGTCCTAATGAGTAGTAGAGGGTTCTAATATAATTAGTATGCTATGAGCAAAGCTAATATATATGCTCACAAGGTAGTGCTAAGTATGTGTGTATTAGATCGGGAGACTACCGAGTACTGGTCTGCCAGCAACCCTGAAGAGCATATTTACGAACTCCTACACCCTAGCCGAACATGGGGGAATACAAGGGATGGATAGGGCTGTCACCACCTGCCCACCCACCCCTCGACCGTGGACTAGGTATGCAAACACCCACCACTATATACCCGGGCACCACACCCGCATATATATTGACCAGCCTAGTCCCCCCGGGTCCCTGACCCTACGTATCGACAAGTAAGAGACTAGGATGTACCTGAAAGCATGATGAACCACCTCCCCACACACAAGTAGCTTTACTCATGACACATATGTGAGTGTAGCACCTAGGTTAGCTTAGAATATGAATGATATGTAAACTATAGACTAATCTACACATCACAAATATACTAAACAAACCATACATAACCATATATGAAATACTCATAACACATGGACTATAGACTAGTACACATGTCATGAACATATCAATATGACTATAGTCTAGTTCATAGCAACAACTATATGATTATAAGAACAAGACGGTATGATAGAACATGATGATCATAAGGTAGAAAGAATCCAACTTTATTCTCACCAATATTCCACCAAGGAGTCAAGCTCTCCTTGTAGCTTCTCTAATTCTCTTTCTACTTTCCTAATCTAACCTAGCTAAGTGAGAATGAGGTAGAGGGAGAGAGGGAGCTCCTTGAGCTAGAGGGAGTGAGGAGTGAGAGAATGTAGTGTGGTGTGTTGAGTGTGTTGTGTGTTGTGTGTGTTGGGTGTGCCCTCCTTTATATAGGAGCTGGTGGAGGCTCCCTGGCGTCCAGGTTCAGAGAACCCACCCCCCCACTGCCTCCACTGCATTAATTGCAATTGGCGTGAGCGAGGTGGGGCCGAGCTGCAGCGGGGAGGGCGCGGTCGTGCCCCTGGCATTCGCGCAAGGGCCGGCACCCCTCTAGCCTAGCTTTGCTCCACCGCCTCTCTTCTGGGCCTAGATTGCTGTGCTAGTGTGGGCTTGGCCCAATTCTATCTCGAGCTAGCCCTTTTCCTCTTCTCCCTCCAGTGCGCTTTCCAGAAAGCGCACTTTTCTCCTCTGCTCTGCCTGTTTTCGTCCCTATTTCTGCATTCCTGATAATTCGAGGGCACAACTGGAAACAAGGCATTATCACATGTATATATGTGTATTAATGTTTATTCCTTCCTTTTTAGTAGAATGTTGGCAGTAAATATTTGTTGATAACAACCGCCAACAAACTCCTCCAAGCTTACCCTTGCTCGTCCTCAAGCAAAAGCTAAGACATTGGTTGTTGATCAAGAGTTGCTACTATGCCAATTACATTTCAAATATGCATAGATTATAACAAAGTTTTCTACCGAAATTTGAATAAATTGACTAATGCTTATCCATGTATTACCTTGTAGCATGTGGAGCTTTTTGGCCTTCTCTAGTCATGGGTAGTTGTAAGACAGAATAGATAGATAGACTCGCTTATCCTCTGTTCTTCTGATTGACTATCATTCTAGAGGTTTTGAAAGTTTTATAAGATGAATGTAGTTCCTCGAATGATACACTCAATCACTCAAAGTGTATAAATTTTCCTCACCAAAGGCTTTTGACTTTGCCTTTCCTTTATCCTACCATTTATATAGGCTTTTATGGAAGCTTGGTATGGACAAAAGTGGCCTACTTGCATTATGTCATGTTGCTGAGTCAAAAACTGGACCGTGGGAGAGACTAGTCATACACTTTGATCAAGATTGTGCAAGTGAATATTTTTGTGTTTTTATGAACTCATATGCCATACCTTTCTCCTTTTTAGATCTTTGAGTGCATGGGCCATATTTATTCTCACTTTTTAGCGGGTACTTTTGAACCCATTTTTGTCTCTCTTTTTGGCGGGTATCTAAGTACCCATTGTTTTCTCTTATTTTTTTGGCACATACCCTTTTGGAATGGCATCTTTTATTTGGCTCATGCTTCTTTGGCATGACATCTTTTGTATATAGCCCAAACTCTTTCTGATCACTTCTGGAGGAAAAGTTTTGACATTGAGTTTTTATTTTATAAAGTGTATGTGAATCTTGATCATGGGTGTATGAAAAGAATCTCAACATTGGTCACAAAAATTTGACAAAGCTCACCATGAATACAAGCAGTATATGACTAAGGTTTTGAATATGTATGTGCCATATGGCTTTGGTAGGAATTTTGATCATTGAGGAACTTTTAATTTTAAGTTTTGAAATTGAAATCTCCGGATGATAAGTCTTTCTTTGGAACAAAGCCATGGCAATGTCTATTTCTCTATATCATGTCAGGCAACTACTTAGATAGATTAAGCACTTGCTACCCACAAGATTCAAGTTTTCAGGATAAACATGTTTTAAGCCAATAAACTCAAATATTGGAGAAAGCTAAGCTATAAGCTAGGCATAGTATGAAATATAATACAGAGCAACTATTCATCATTTCAACAAGGAAGGAATCAACATTTCTACATCACATATATATAGAGTGGAATTTGCTTATTCATTTTATTTTTATTTTATTACTAATAATATTATTAATATTTTTATTTTGGTTTTCTATGCAAGGGAATAAGCAAACATGCAAACAGAAAGCAAATTGTTAGGAAGTAAATATGCAATCCAGCCATACCTAAGCGGGACCCTCCCCCAAGCTAGCTCGAAGTGAGGTTGCTTGATGAAGACTCTAAGGCATGTAGTTTATTTTGAATTTTTATATTTTAAGCTTGTCTTATACTTAGGAAATTTTGGGACAATGACCAAATCAAGCAGATTGTTTAATTTGATCAGGGTAGACTGGTCAACCTAAGCACCATACTTAATTTGAGAAGTCTATGAAAACATGACTCGATGAAACCATATTTTCAAACCAAAGTTTTACTTAGCATAAGCAAGAGTTTATTTGAAACAGTAAATATTTTTGGTTTGATTTGGTTAATCATTCAAAGTTTTATACTTGACAAGTTTTAGCACAATGATCAAATTTAAAATTTAATCAAGGCAGGTATCCTAACCTTAGCATGAGCTAGATTAAAAGACCTATGGAGTATGATAGGAAAACCATGTTTCAAACTATAACATGTTTCATATAAGACTTTAAACTTTTAACCAAACTTTATTAGGTTATGAAATATTTTTGTTTTCATGTCATATATAACCAATCTAGCTCCATGATCAAGCTAAGAACTTAGCATAGTCAAGGTAGGTTAAATAATCCAAGCATCATGCTTGCATTATGTACCTATGGGAAGGTGATGGCGCAAGCATCGCTCCCCCAAGCTAAATGATTCTATATGAATGAAGTTTCGTATTTTCTAAAGCAGTAAATGTTTTTGTTGTTTTCATTTTTATCATTACTACTATACTAGTAATGTTTTATTTAATTGCAAAAAGTAAAAAGGATAACTACTGTTTACCTGCGGCGAGGGTCCATACCTTTACAGTCCTATGAACAGGACTTCCTCCCCCTTCATTGATTGCTCAATGAAGGGTTCTCCATACCCGGGGGAGTGGGTAAGGATTTCTCCTTGGGCGCCCACACCTTCTTTTTTTCTTTGTTGCTGGTGTGGTGGTGGACTTTGGAGCTTCCTTGGACTGTATTTGATCCGAATCATGGAGCATTGCTCCGGCTGTGCCTGCAAAATAGGGTTGCGCTTTTGTTTCCTGGTCCGCTTGCTTTTGGGTTGATTATACATTTTATACCCATTGAATGGACATGTTAATGTTTTATCTTTAATATGAAAACAAGCGAACCTCGTTCCTACATGCAGTTCAGCATGAGTGGTATATAGGAACGGTCTCCCAAGAAGGAGAGGAACTTCCTTATTTGGGCCCATGTCAATGATGACGAAGTCGGTGGGGATGTACTGGTCCTGCAATCTTACCAGTATGCCACATACTATCCCCACCGGCTCACGTGATGTTTGATCCACCATGTGCATTATGAAGTCTACGAGGTCCAAAGGACCTCCCAGAACCTTATCAAATGTTACCTTGGACATCACATTGATGCAAGCACCAAGGTCGCAGTAGGCGTTCTCAATGACATGTGGGCCAATGCCGATGGTGATTGTCAGGCGGCCTGGGTCTCCTTGCTTGGTGATGAAAGGTGGGTCTATGAAGTAGCCATACCTTTTCTAGGATCTACATTTATCTTTAACTGTGGAGACAAGGTTAACTAATTCAAATTGGTCTTCAGGTTTCCCCAGAGTCTTCTCCGAGTCAGGCACATGAATAGCAGCCGCCAGTTGAGCTATTTGTTTCTCTAAGTGTTTGTTAAAGCTCAATTGCATTTGGACAGTTGCCAACAATCCCTCAAGTTTAGTATTCATATTTTCTAAGATTTTATCATTATCACTAATCTTTTTGGTGATATTTTCATTTATTTTAGCTTGGCCTAGCACCAGATCCCTAAGTGAAGGTTGGTTCAAATTATAATTGGAATTGAAATTCGAATTACCTTGGAATGGTGGTCGGGGTTGGTTACTCTAGCCATTATTGTTGCCTCCTTGTTAGCGAAACCCGTTGTTGATGTAGGCGGCGTCTTCGCGGGTCTCTAGGCAATCATTGCCCAAATGTCCAACATTCCCACTAACCTCACACGTCATCTGCGAGTCCAAGGCATTGACGGTGCCAGTGTTGGCGTTGGTGGCACGCTCATCAAACTTCTTGAGGAGCAAGTCTATTTTTATGACAAGTATATCCGCCTCCTTCATGGTATGCATGCCTTTTTGTGTTTTAGCTAGGACTTTGTCCTCGCCCTAGCCCTGATTTGTCACCATCTTTTCAATCAAGGTCATGACCTCGTTGATAGTGAGTGACAGAAATGCGCCTCCAGCAGCTGCATCTAGGTGCCCCCTTGACATGGGTGTTAACCCATTGTAGAAACTTTGGAGCACCAACGAGCTTTCCATCCTGTGGTGGGGATAGGCTTGGATGTACTCCTGCAGCCTCTCCCATGCCTCCGGTATGGGTTCCATTTGTGTTTGCTGGAAATTGGCGATCCTTCCTCACAGAGCATTGGTTTTGCCCATGGGGAAGAATTTGGCAAGGAATGCAGTAGAGCATTTGCTCCATGTGTCAATAGTAGACTTGTCCTTGTAGAACCACTATTTTGCTTTCCCCACTAGGGAGAAAGGAAACAGATGGAGCTTGATAGCCTCGGGCGCGACGTCCTTGATGACGATGATGTCGCACAGTTCAAGGAACTGTTGTAGATGAGCATTGGCGTCCTCACTAGGAAGTCCACAGAATGGACTCGCCAATACCATTGTGATTAGGCCAGTACGGATCTCGAAGTTCTTGTCCCCGAGGTTGACAGTGGACCCGGTAGGCACGTTGGCAACAACCGGAATAGAGAACTCACGAAGAGACTTCTGGGCCATGGTAGTAGTAGTAGCCGACACAAACGTGAGTGGAGCGGTTGTTGGTGGTATGGCAGAGGAAGTAGGGGCACAAGTCCTCTTCTTCCTTAGGAGTGCCTCTAGATTGTCAATGAAGTTTTCCGGCAAGTGGTGACCACTCATACACTATCCTATTTTCATCCACAACAAGGAAGAAAACATAGAAGATTATCCTGTATGAGCAAATGGCTACCATACACACATGTATGCTATTAACATATCCATGTCAGACATTTGTTATCATTTGTCTTCCCCGGCAACGTCGCCAAAAATGCTTATTGGCATTTCTTAGCGTCGCTACTAAGAACAGGCTTAGGACCCATCCCTAGCAACGGCGCTAGAAATGTCATGCTGGCATCCCCTAGTAAGGATACTAAGGAACGCTAGCCGATAGGTCTATATAATTATAGATAATGTCCGCAAGCGTACGGATCTATCATTGTAGCATTTCACCAGAAAGTATTCAGGGTATCGTTATTTATATTTTGCTAAAGAAGGCGGTGATAACAAATGGTCTAACATGTGTATGAGCAAAGCACTTATGTATGCATAATATCCGGATGATCATAACAGGGGTAAGCATACAGTTCTTAAGATAGTGGAAACACACACAAATACACCTACACCTAATCTAGTCAAGTGCTCCCAACTCTCAAGAATAAGAATAAAAGAATGTCCTAATGAGTAGTAGAGAGTTCTAATATAGTATGCTATGAGCTAAGTTAACATATACGCTCACAAGGTAGTGCTAAGTATGTATGTATTGAATCGAGAGACTACCGAGTACTAGTCTCCCAGCAATCCCGAATAGCATATTTATGAACTCCTACACCCTAGCACTGTTGGCCTAAATGGCCGTTTAGTTCATTTAAACACCGTTTAAACGGTAAACAGAAGTCAGCCGTGTTGTTTATCCCCTAAATGGTGAATTAAACAGTTGGGCCATTTAAATCCGTTTAAACCGTTCAATCCCGTCTAAACGGTCTAAACAAAATCAGATTAAACGTGATTAAATGAGCTAAACAATCATTTAATCCATAATTAAGTGAATTAAAGGACTACATCTATCACAATCAACATGAAATTAATTAACATTATAATTATATGAAGTATTGTGGGATTTAGATTTCTTCCAACAAGATTATTTGGTAGAATATTTGATTTTTACATGTGTAAATATGTATGGGTTCTAGCAAATTTTATTTTTACCTACATAAATATGTATATTTTATTGTTATTATACAAAACCGTTTAGGCTGTTTAACTCCGTTTAAACACCGTTTAAATGGTCTAAACGCTAAACGAAGGGTGACCGACTGTTTACCGTTTAGCGTTTAGGAAAACATTGCACCCTAGTCGAACGTGGGGAAATACAAGGGATGGATAGGGCTGTCACCACCTGCCCACCTACCCCTCGACCATAGACTAGGCATGCAAACACCCACAACTATATACCCGGGCACCACGCTCGCATATATATTGACCACCCTAGTCCCCTCAGGTCCCCGACCCTATGGATCGATAGGTAAGAGACTAGGATGTACCCAAAAGCATGATGAACCACCTCCCCGCATATAAGTAGCTCTACTCATGACACATATGTGAGTGTAGCACCTAGGTTAGCTTAGCATATGAATGATATGTAAACTATAAACTAATCTACACATCACAAGTATACTAAACAAACCATACATAACCATATATGAAATACTCATAACACATGGACTATAGACTAGTACACATGTCATGAACATATCAATATGACTATACTCTAGTTCATAGCAACAACTATATAAATATAAGAACAAGTCGGTATGATAGAACATGATGATCATAAGGTAGAGAGAATCCAACTTTATTCTCACCAATATTCCACCAAGGAGTCAAGCTCTCCTTGTAGCTTCTCTACTTCTCTTTCTACTTTCCTAATCTAACCTAGCTAAGTGAGAATGAGGTAGAGGGAGAGAGGGAGTGAGAGAATGTAGTGTGGTGTGTGGTGTGTTGTGTGTGTGGGGTGTGCCCTCCTTTATATAGGAGCTGGTGGAGGCTCCCTGGCATCTAGGTTCAGAGAACCCACCCCACACCGCCTCATTGCATTAATTGCAGTCGGTGTGCGCGAGGTGGGCCCAAGCTATAGCGGGGAGGGCACGGCCGCGCCCCTAGCGTGCGCGCTAGGGCCGGCGACCCTCCAGCCCAGCTTCACTCCACCGCCTCTCCTCTGGGCCAGTATTGCTGTGATGGTGTGGGCTTGGCCCAATTGTATCCTGAGCTGGCCCTTTTCCTCCTCTCCCTCCAGTGCGCTTTCTAGAAAGCACACTTTTCTCCTCTGCTCTACCTGTTTCCGTCCCTTTTGCTGCATTCCTGATAATTCGAGGGCACAACTAGAAACAAGGTATTATCACATGTATATGTGTGTATTAATGTTTATTTCTTCCTTTTTAGTAGAATGTTGGCAGTAAATATTTGTCGATAACAACCGCCAACACTCACTTGTCGAGCAGGTGGGCGGACGATGACCTCTTCATCATACAGTACATGTTGCTCTACCTCACAGAAAGTGCTCGAGCATGGCTCGAGCATCTCCCCATGAATAGCATCCATTCATAGACAAACTTCAAGTGCATCTTCGTGGGAAATTTTTAGGGCACGTATATGTGCACCCAGGGAATTCCTGGGATCTTAAGGCCTGCAAATAGAAGGTGGGAGAAAATCTACGTGAGTACATCTGCCGCTTCTCCAAGTAGTGCAATGAGCTTCTCGACTGAAAGGTCCTAATATGGCTAGAGGGGGGTGAATAGCCTATTTAAAAATTCTACAAGGCACTAGAGCAAATCGGTTAGTAACACAAACGGCGCAATGCAATTTTGCTCTAGCTCTACAAGGATTGCAAACCACCTATTCTAACAATTCTAGTTGCTATGATCACTAGTACACAAAAGAGCTAAGTTACTACTCACTAAGCTAGTGTGCTCGGACTAACTAAAGAGCAACACTAACCAAACTAACAAGCTCTCAAAGACTAGCTACACTAAAGAGCTTAGTAACTAGTTTGCAAGAATGTAAATGAGTGAGTAGGGTGATTATACTGCTGCGTAGAGAAGTGAACCAATCATAAGTGAACACCAATTCAATCACCGAGAGAATACCAAAGGGCAAGAGACAACTGATTTTTCTCCTGAGGTTCACATGCTTGCCAGCACGCTAGTCCCTATTGTGTCAACCAACACTTGGTGGTTCGACGGCTAAGAGGTGTTGCACGAACCTCATCAACACAATTGGACACCGCAAGAACCTACCCACAAGTGAGATAACTCAATGACATGAGCAATTTACTAGAGCTACCTTGCAGCTCTTTGCCGGGAAAGGTGCAAGACCCCTCACAATCACCGGAGCCGGCCACGAACAATCACCAACATGTGTCGAAGCTCCTCCGCTGCTCCAAGCTGTCTAGGTGGCGGCAACCACCAAGAGTAACAAGAAATCCGCAGTCACAACGATCCCCAAGTGCCACTAGATGCAATCACTCAAGAAAATACACTTGAAATTACTCCCAATCTCACTATGATGATGAATCAATGATGGAGATGAATGGGAGGTTTTTGCTTAGGCTCACAAGGATGTCAAGAATGTCAAAATACCAAGAGAGTGAGCCCCAAGCTGGTACCTTCCTATTTATAGAGCCCTAAGACTCAGAGAGCCATTGGGAGCTCACAGGGTGACCGGACGCACTAACTGGATGAACCCTAGCATTCGGTCGGCCAGCGTTCGGTCGTCCCTGGCTATCCACGTGTCCGCATTCAAATCCTAGCCATCGGATCTCAACGATCGAAACAATCCGACTCGTGCGGTTAAGTGATGACCAGATGCACTGCTCAAACCAACCTGACTCGGCTCAATGCAGTGTATGGTCAACTCTAGTAAGCATCCAAAGAGGACCTTTCTGGACCGGATGCATCTAGTCGCAAGCGACCTGATGCGCCCCAGCGTCCGGTCAGGTCAACATTTCTCTCCATGCACCTGCGAACTGATGTCAGTGTTCGTTAGCATTTGACCTGACATGGCCCCTGCACGTCCGGTCACGCTAAGTCGCCAGCCCCCAACAAGTGACCGGACATGCCGATGGCAGCGTCCGGTCGCTCCTCAGCTCTCTCGGTCTGCTGTGCCACCTCACTATAATTGATCGAATGTGCCCAAGGTGAGTCCGGTCACCCCATGGCCAGCGTTCGGTCGTGGACCTTCTCTTTTTCTTTTTTAAGTCTACAACCACTTCACCCTTGCTTCCAACATGCTAACCAAAAAGTGTAGAACTTGTGTGCACGTGTATTAGCATTTTTCAAAGCATTTTACAAGGGTGAAAGTTAGCACACTAGGTTCTAATGCATATGCTCATATGAATTTACCTAGTGACACTTGATAACTGTTTTAACCAAGAATTTTCCCTCTTAATAGTATAGCTATCGATCCTAAATCACTTACACCCTCTATGGTTGTAGCACCTGGTTTTCCAAAGAAGACCAAGCACCAACTATATGTGTGCCCAGGATGTCCACACGACACATATAGCGACAAAAATGGAAATTATCCAAGAACAATGCTTTATTATATCTCGAACATAGTTACAACAGGACTTACATCTATAACAAAGCTTAGCGGAAGACTATTTCTTAATCTTCACTTTGGGTCTCCATACTCCACAGGGATGGTTGACTGGGGGTATACTCGCCTAGTACTCTTGGAACGTCTCAGGGAACTCCAACTTGGAATCACCATCTGGTACCCATCCGAGATTTTTGTTGATTGTAAAGCAAGCGTGAGCGCACCATACTCAATAAGTATAACATGAGGGGATGCAAGGCTCAAAAGGCTGACACGGTTGAACTGTGGTAAGCATTTTTAGTTGGTCATCTTTTATTATTACACCTATGTTGCTAGATTATGCTTAAGCTCCCAAGGTGAAAGTATAATTATTATCAAAATTAATCATATCCCACACCAACCAAGTAACCACTATTCACTATTCACTATTCACTAAAAGGTCTAGGCCGCTCGTGTCCGTGAGCACGGCTGATATACTAGTTTTATACTCTGTAGAGTTTGTATACGTTCACCACGAGTCGTGATACCCATATGCCCGGGGCATTTCCCTCCCCAAAACACTTCCAAGGTGAGCAGGCAGGGATCACTACGAAGCCTTTCCAAAGACGCCCTAACAAGTTAGTGGCCGCTAGGTTTCAGTTACCCAAGCGTCATGGATACCTTCCTCCAAAGTGGCACACTTCGTGACCACAACCCAACACTCACTTTAGTAAGACAGGACCATAAGGATCATGGTACCCCTTTTGCGCCTTTCGGTAACCACTAATAAGTTAGAACTAATCAGAGTAATTGGCTAAGACCAGAGCCATGTAGTTCTCGTGGCTGTACTATATGTCCTGGGTGGTCTGTTCAATGATTAAGTCCTTACAGAGAGGGATCGAGAGCACCAAAACCCCGTGCTCTAGCCCCCTTTGTTAAAACATCATTTTAACATTGATTCCATAATCCATTAGTCAAGATTAATAACATAATTATTTAATGATTGCAGGCTAAGCAAGCTACCCATATGCAAAACCCATAGGTAAATAAGGAATTAGGATATCAAGTTCTAGGTAAAGTCCTTAGCAACAAATTAGACACATGCATATGAAAGTGATTAAAGGGTTAGTGGGTAACAAGGGAACTCATGTTACACTTGCCTTCCAAAAGCTTTCCAATTTCTCCACTTTTGCTTACGGGATCATCCTTGCAGAGCTTCACTTCTAATGATAGAAATCATCTGAACAAGCATCATATGAACCTATAAATAGTACACCAAGCATTAAAAAACATACTATAAAGGTAACTAACATATACTACTCGTCGCTACGAACTCGTGAGCGCAAGAACCAACTAAAACGGAGCTACGGTTAAGAAGTTATAAGTTTTTGAAGTTTTAAGGACTTATAATTATAAAAGAAATATTTTAACTAAACTAAATATTTGGAAATAAATTTAAGTTGAGAATTGTGATGGGTTATCAGAGACTAGCGAGAAGGATGACAATGACGTGGAAAAAATAAAAGAGACATGTGATTTTATGGGAATACGTGGACTAAATTTGTGAAGGAAGAGATCAATGTGTATAGGACTATAAGATATATCATGAAGATATACGTGGTTTGTGTACTTTTCAATGCCCACGGTATGTATGGAATCACGGATGAAACCAGTACTAGTACAAGATTACTTCGGGTGTGCATGGCCTGTACATGAAGATTTTGGTCAAAGAATCGGCAGCTCAAACAGCCTTTATGCACGACAAAGGAAAAGGTTTTGGAGTTTGCCTATGCCCGCACACACGCTCTGTACTAGATTATTAGCCAAACAAAGAAATGATAATGAAGATGCTAGATTATAAGTGCAAGATAGAAAGGAGAAACACAAGTATGGTTCTCACATAAACACGGGGAGCAGCAGTGACGCGAGTTTGGCCGGCGAGGAAAAAATGGAGTACGGCAACTGGTGTGAAGACGTCTCTGGTGCGACAACAGAGATGTTACGGTATAACGAAATCAGACGGCCAGGCAAAAGAAGAGAAGGAAATGATCAATACATTATCGGAGTAGAAATCTTGAATAGATACTATGACAGGGCCCTCACCAAAACATCCACGTGAGCAAGTTTGCTTGCCGAGGAAGACGATCAGCAGCTCGCCGCTGGGAAATGGAAGAATAGAGGGTGCTGTTAGAGAAGGAATATCTAGCCCTCTTTTATAGGCACAAGGATGGAGAGCAGCTGTCTGCATGGATTTAATTATGGAGGACGATAGAGATGGTGCTAGTGTTAAACGGCAGCGTTTCAATATTAAGTACTGAGCACTCCATGCAGTAGTGGTGGAAACGGATGAATAATGGTGTTATGAACGATGTATAGAAATATGAAGTAAACGAAATCAATCACAGCGGAGACACACGATTTACGTGGAAAACCCCTTCAATGCGAAGGGGAAAAACCACGGGCACCAGCCGGCAACAATCTCACTATCTCAAGAGTTTGGGGTTACACGCATGTGGCGGCTTACAAGAGAATCAAGTCTCCACGAAACCCTAGCAAGGGCATATATACCGTACCGCGGGGGGCTCCGCCCCCCCGCACCCCCCGTGTGTGCACTGGGGCGCGGCCCGATGGTGCCCGAGCCTCCGGCGACGGGCCTCCGCTTCGCTTCGTCAGAAGCCCGGCCTATATCCTGGAGTGAATTTGGAACAACTCCAACAAACTCCACCTTGAGACAAATTCATCTTGTATCATAAATTAACCCTTCATCCTGAACACAACAAAGATAGAAAACCACTGGTGCCAACAATAGTCTCTTGGACTATCCAATTAAACCAACTAAGCTTGAGCACAACTCAAACTTAGCAACAGGAACATGCTTTGTCATCATATCAGCAGGATTATCATGAGTACTAATCTTGCATACCTTCAGCTTACCTTCTTCAATCACATCACGTACAAAATGATACTTGATATCTATGTGCTTAGTTCTCTCATGGAACATCTGATCTTTAGTGAGGTAAATTGCACTTTGACTGTCACAGTGCAAACTTATGCAAGATTCAACTCCACAGAGCTCAGCGTACAAACCTTTTAGCCAAATTAATTCTTTGCACGCTTCACAAATAGCCATATATTCTGCTTCAGTAGTAGACAAAGCAACAACAGACTGTAAAGTAGCCCTCCAACTCACAGCACAACTGCCAACAGTAAACACATAACTAGTAAGTGATCTTCGCCTGTCCAGATCAGCAGCATAATCAGAATCCACATAACCAATAAGACCCTTATCAGTTCTTCCAAACTTTAAACAGGAATCTGCTGTGCCTCTGAGGTACCTGAAAATCCACTGAACTGCCCTCCAATGTTCTTTGCCAGGATTAGACATATATCTACTAACAAGACTCATAGCATATGACAAATCTGGACGAGAGCAAACCATGGCATACATCAAAGACCCAACAGCACTAGAATAAGGAACCCTTGACATGTACTCAATCTCTGCATCTGTACTAGGACACTGAGCAGCTGACAACTTAAAGTGAGGTGCAATAGGGGTACTAACAGCCTTAGCATTTTGCATGTTGAAACGCTGAAGAATTTTCTTGATATAATTTTGTTGACTAAGAAATAGCAAACCAGATTTTCTGTCTCTACTAATTTCCATACCAAGAATTTTCTTAGCACTACCAAGATCTTTCATATCAAACTCACTACTCAACAGCTTCTTTAACTTAGTGATTTTAATCTTACTCTTGGCAGCAATCAGCATATCATCAACATATAACAGCAAATATATAGGTGATTCATTAACATGCTTGATGTAAACACAGCTATCATATTTAGATCTTTTAAAACTGTGTGACAACATAAATGAATCAAACCTCTTGTTCCACTGACGAGGGGACTGTTTCAAACCATACAAGGATCGCTTCAACTTGCACACATATTTTTCCTTGGCAGGCACTATGAACCCTTCCGGTTGGTCCATGTATATGTCCTGCTCAAGCTCTCCATGCAAAAACGCAGTCTTCACATCTAACTGCTCAAGCTCAAGATCATGTGAAGCAACAATACTAAGGAAAGTACGAATTGAACTGTGTTTTACCACTGGAGAGAACACATCATTATAGTCAACACCCGGAATTTGACTATAGCCTTTAGCAACTAACCTTGCCTTATACTTTGGAGGCTCGCTTGGAGATAAACCCTCCTTTCTCTTGAAGATCCATTTGCAGCTGATGGTCTTTTTTTTCTTAGGCAAAGGTACAACCTCCCATGTACTGTTCTTCTCAAGAGACTGCATCTCCTCATGCATAGCAGAAATCCAATTCTCACTATCACCACAACGAACAGCTTCTTTATAGGTTGCTGGCTCATGAACATTCTCCACCTGTTCAGCACAACTCAAAGCATAGTAAGACAAATTACATTCTTCAATGAGACGTTTAGGAGGTGCAACTGTCCTTTTTGACTTGCGTTGAGCAATAGGTAAATCCTCCTCTAGCTGCAAAATAGGAGGAGTTTGCTGAACATCATCATGAGCATCATTCTCAGCAACATTATTATCATGGTCATCCTGCTCATCAACAGGCTCCACCTGCACACCTGTATCATCATCAACATGCTCCACCTGCATGCGCATATGCTGCAGCTCTTTTTCTGGAACATGATCTGAGGGCAAACTGTTAGTAAACATCACAGATTCATTGAATACAACACTCCTGCTCATAAAAGTCTTTCCTGTTTCAGGATTCCACAACTTATAGCCTTTGACTCCTGAACTATAACCAAGGAAAAGACACTTAACAGCTCTAGGCTCTAATTTTCCATTATCAACATGAGCATAAGCCGTGCATCCAAAAACTTTCAACTGTGAATAATCAGCAGGCGTACCAGACCATACCTCAATGGGAGTTTTCTTATTTAGTGGAATAGAAGGCGACCTATTTATCAAGTAACAGGCAGTATTAGCAGCTTCAGCCCAAAAACGCTTGCTCATCCTTGCATTAGACAGCATGCAACGGGCCCTGGATATGATGGTCCTGTTCATACGTTCGGCCACACCATTCTGTTGTGGAGTATGAGGTATGGTGTGATGCCTAACAATGCCTTCCTGTCTGCAATAATCATTAAAGGCATGCGAACAAAATTCTCCACCATTATTAGTACGAAGCAATTTTACCTTCCTTTCAGTTTGCCTTTCTATCATTACTTTCCAGTTCTTAAAAGCAGCAAAAGTATCATCTTTATGTTTTAGAAAATAAGGCCAAACCCTTCTAGAGTAGTCATCAATAATTGTAAGCATATAACGAGCACCACCAAGTGAGGGCTTCTTAGAAGGACCCCATAAATCAGCATGAACATAATCAAGAGTACCTTTAGTGGTGTGAACAGAAGTGTTGAAATGTACCCTTTTATGCTTCCCGAAAATGCAATGCTCACAAAACTTGATTTTACTCGAAGTGCAGCCATCCAGCAGGTTTCTCTTCATCAATTCTGCCATACCATGGTGACTCATATGTCCCAAACGCATGTGCCAAAGGTTAGTTTTACTAGGTTCATCATTAGTAACAGCAGCAACAGCGGAATCAGAACCGGGTAAAGTACACCCTCTAAGGACATATAACTTTGCAGAATTAAGATCACCTTTCAAGCAGACAAGAGAACCTTTTGATACCTTTAGAACGCCATCTGAACCGGAATATTTGTAACCTTCTGCATCAAGCATGCTCAATGAGATAAGATTTCTGGACATCCCTGGTATATACCTGACGTTTTTCAGCGTGCGTGTCATGCCATCATCAGTCTTGATCTGAACTGATCCAATCCCCACGATGTCACATGGGTTATCATCTCCCATCCGCACAACATCCCCTTTCTGCACAGGCTTATATGAACTAAACCAATTTCTGTTAGTGCAAATATGAAATGAACATGCGGAATCAAGAATCCATTCATCATGACCAGCAACACAACCAGCAAATACTACCAGACAATCTCCAGAATCATTATCAGAAGCAGCAGCAGCAACAGAGACCTTACCAGCCGACTTATTTTTTCTCTTCTCCTTATTCTGTACTTTTCTGCAATCCTCAACATTATGATTTGTCAGCTTGCAATAAACACATAACTTTTTATTACCAGGCGGCTTGGACTTTGAACGGTCTCTCCTTTCGTAGCTCTTTTCATTTGAGGGTCTGTTTTCAGTTCTGCCTCTCACATGCAAAGCTTCGCCCTTTGAGGACGACGTCACGTCATTCTGCACCATGACTTTCATCTTCTCCCTAGACTGGAGAGCCTCATAAACTTCCTTTAGGGTTAGTTCATCTCGGCTTAAAAGTATGGTGTCACGAAAATTTGCATACGAATTTGGTAAAGAACATAACAGTAAAAGACCTAAGTCCTCATCATCATACTTAACCTCCATCGACACTAGGTCGGCCACGATCTTCTTGAATTCAGCGATGTGGGTCATCACCGAATCCTCCTCCTTCATCTTCAGAGTGAACAGCTTCATCTTCATCTGCATCTTACTGGTTAGATCCTTGGACATACAGATCGATTCCAGTTTCAGCCATAGTTCTGCAGCAGTTTTCTCTTTCAAACACTCCTGCAAAATATCATTATGAAGATGTAACTGAATTAGGGCGAGCGCCTTCTGATCCTTGCGGGTCTCCTCAGGAGTCCACTCAGCCTTCCTCTTGCCGAAATTATCCAGCGCCTCATCATAGTCATGAGTCTGCGCCAGAATCCCCCGCATCTTGACTTGCCATAGCGAGAACCGCGTGTCGTAGTTCAGCAGCGGAAGATCGAACTTCATCGACGTCGTCATGAACCGTAAACCAAAGCTCTGATACCACTTGTTATGAACGATGTATAGAAATATGAAGTAAACGAAATCAATCACAGCGGAGACACACGATTTACGTGGAAAACCCCTTCAATGCGAAGGGGAAAAACCACGGGCACCAGCCGGCAACAATCTCACTATCTCAAGAGTTTGGGGTTACACGCATGTGGCGGCTTACAAGAGAATCAAGTCTCCACGAAACCCTAGCAAGGGCCCAAGCCTCCGGCGACGGGCCTCCGCTTCGCTTCGTCAGAAGCCCGGCCTATATCCTGGAGTGAATTTGGAACAACTCCAACATAATGGCAGGGTTATTATGACAATAGGGAGTGGTTTCCTTGTTACTATTTAGTGGTCATGAAAGGATATCAACAATTAAGCATGCATGAAATTTGGGTGGATTAAGTGAAGTATATAAGTGGCCTGGGGTTCTTGCATGCTTGAGAATAAATGACGTGCGAAGAAAATAAGGTCAAGATGAATGAAAGAAATATATAATTGATAAATGAGAAAAAGGGCCAAAGGATATGTTTTTCTGAAGAAAAACGGCCATAGTGTGTGTGATGTCACCATAGCGTCATCATGATATCAACAAGCTAAAAAGGACCGAAGGCACATACGACCGGCTGCTTTGCTCACTTGCTCGCCGGAGCTGCTCGGTCGGAAGACGAACTACAGAGCGCGGCGATCGGTGAGAAAAGGCAGAAAAGAAGGAGGAGCTCACCACGAATTCGAGGGTGTTAACGACGTTGGCTCCGGCGCAGAGAGGCTGGGCACCGGGGAAAAACGGACGCGGTCTGGTGGTGCTCCCGTGCGGCAAGGGGCTCGCTGGAGTCGGCCGTGTTGGGGCTCCGCCGGCCAAGGTGCTCCGGCGTGATGCGGATGGAGACGAGAACGGCACTGCAAAGCCACCGGTGAAGATACTGACAGCGGAATGGAGCTGGTGATGGTCGGCGGCGGTGAGACGAAGCTCGGCTCGGCAAGGGTCGCGGCCGAGCGTGGAGTCGATGCTGCGGCCATGGATTTCGCGGAGAATGACGACGGCGAGCGGAGCTCGGCAAATGGCGACGGCGGAAGTTAGAGGCGCTGGCTTTACCCGCCCGTGGCCGGGATCGAGCTCCGGCTGCCGGTGGTCTCCGGCAAAAGGCCTATGATGGCGAGGTAGTCTGTAGAGGGAGATCGAGAGCTCGATAGAGTTCGACGATGGCAGAGTTGCAGCACGGGAATGGAGGTGGCTGGCAAGGTGATGAAAGGACGCAGGAGTGCTGGGTGGATGCGGGGTGCACTTGAGAGGCCTCTGCTGAGTTTTATGGAGCAAAGACGGGAGAGGAAAGGGCCTGGCCGTGGAGCTCGTCTGGCCATTGATGACAGCCGGTTACTGCATGCCAAGAATGAAGGGATTAACTAGGTGCATAGTGAGGTGTTACTGTAGACTTTGATGCGAATTGATGGCCTCTAATAAGAAGGAGAAGGCTTGAGGGGAGTGACCATGAAGCTCAGGCGGCCTGGTTCTTGCATGCATGAGTGTGTGCGGCAAAGGATGGTTACGTGAAAACTGCTAGTGGCCTGGTTCTTCATCAACATTGAATGCTTGAGAACAAATATGTACGGAAGAAAATGGCTAGAAGAAAAGGAGGAAAAGATATTATGTGGAAATTATTTAATGGCAAGTTAAGACCAAAGTGCCAATCGTGAGATGGATAAAGATTAGAACAAGGATATATTTGTCTTGAGATAATATTGGCTAGAAAACAAGGCTTAACGACTATATATATTTTTCTAAATTCAAACAAAACTTATATTTTATTTTAGAAATAGAATTAAACCTTTCCGTAGCTTAACCAGGATGTTTAATAAACCATTTTTTCACACAATAAAATTAACGCTCTCAGCATGAATGCAACAAACCACTAAATTAAATTACAAAAATTTTAGAAACCCACATTTTCCACTATCTAGAATATCAATAGCTTAACTATAGTTGGGATTTTTTTTTAGAAAACTGATAAACCATTTAACGTTATTTAGTGCTTTCTAAGTCACATCCCAAAAAGGAAATTTTGGGGTGTGACATTGGTGTCTTGACTACATAATAAAAATGGCTCCTATCAATATACCTTTGTCTTGAGCCTATTTTTGTTTTTCTCTTTCTTCTTTTTCAAGTTGAGCTTGATCATCATCAACACATGTCCATCTCCATCTCCATGGACCTCATCTTGCTCAATCACTTGGATTGCACCAACCTAGCTTATATCATCACTCATGACAAAGGTTAGTGCTAGGTTTTATCAATTATCCAAAACCAAACTAGGGCTGTCACCGACATCGTGGACGCAGACACGATCGGAGCGTTCATCTCCGGCATGACCAACGAAGCACTCGTCCACGAGCTCGGGCACTGCAAACCATGAACGACACGGGAGTTGCTCGACCTCACAATAGGTCACGCCTCCGGCGAGGAGGCCGTCCATGTAATCTTCTGCAAACACAAGGGTAAGGCGCAAGCCGAACCCACAAATGAGGCTAAGGACCGCAATCTGCGAATAAAAGGCAAGAAGGACAGTTGGAGGCACCATGATAGTGAGTTCATCGCAGCCGTCGATAGGATCCACAAGTAGAAAACTAGCAAGCTCAGCCATGTTAGTTTTGACAAGATAGTCAAGATGCCATGTCACAACCACAGCTATCCAATCAAGCACACACTCAAAGAGTGCGATCTCATCAAGTGCTACTTCAGTGGCGACTACAAGATGGCTGGCACGGGCGCGACGTCCGGACCCACTGGCAATGAAGAGAAGGAGGATGTGTATCCCGACCCGAGAGGGTGCCTCATGATCTTCAGTGGACCGATGGTGTACGAGTCTAGACGCCGGTAGAAGCTCACATCTAGGGAGGTCAACGCGGCTGCCCTGAGCAAAGCCGTCCTGGCTTTCCTAAAATGGTCGGAAACCATGATAACTTTCGATAGAAAGGATCACCCCGACCACAATCTACAACCGAGATGCTTCTCCCTTGTCGTCGACCCGATCATTGACAAGACCCGCCTGTCTCGATCCTCATGGATGGCAAGAGTGGCCTCAACGTTCTCTATGTCGAGACCTACGACGCCATGGGGCTCTCACGGTCAGCCATACGACCGTTCGACGCTACGTTCCATGGAGTCAAACCCGGGCTCCAAGCTATCCCCCTCAGCTAGGTCAACTTAACCGTAATGTTCGGGGGTCAAGCCAACTTCCGCATGGAGATGCTCACCTTTGAGATAGTGGACTTTCCTGTCACCTACCACGCTATCCTAGGTCGGCCATGCTATGCCAAGTTCATGGCCGTCCCCAACTACACCTGTCTAAAGCTTAAGATGCCCGGCCCTCATGGAGTCATCACCATAGGAGGTGACCTTCAGTAGGCCCACCTCTGTGAGTGGGAGGATTACGACATCGCGACTACCGCTTTCCAGCCCCCGGGGAATCAGCTCGAGCATGACTTCCCTGCACGACAGGGGAGCTTGTGAAGGCCGCACTCTGTGACCCCGGCCATGGCACACGGTGAGGCAGGCGACGACACCGCGCAAGGATGGCACAATAGACGGATGCCAGAGAACTCGCATCATGGCACATTCCCCGACTCGATCAGCCGCACGTGCGCGCTGGGCCTCACCGCATCAAGTGCTGCAAATAACAAAAGACATGACCAATGACATGGACACCCGACGCTCGCGTTAGAGCTACTCTCAGCCCGTTGAGAATCTTGTACATAGTCATCAATGATCTTCTTCCATTGCTAGAGATCGTGAGCTGACCTAATAAGCATACGTCAGAGCGACGCTCAAACGATGCACACGCCCCCAAGGGACCCGCGTCGATTGGTGCAAGACTAACGACATGTCTCACATGCAGGGGCTAAACCGTGGCACACTACATATCGACGCTAGCTGAAAAATTGTCACGACCTACAGAAAAGAGAACGGCACCAAGCCCGTTGCTGCTGGACCGCTCCTAAGACACTAAGGTCATGAAAATTGAGCCACACCTAGCCAGACTACATGGGTCGATCCCCTGGCAAGGCCACAACCACGGCGTTCAAACGCACAAGATCAACAGCCGACGCATAGAAGAAAAAGAAACATGGGATACAAGCTGAAGGGTTGCATTCATCAAAGGACCCTAGGTACAACCTAAGGCCCCTGGCCACCACCACAGATGATATCCCCCATGTTTACAGTGGCCATGACAGCAGTAGCAGCAGCAACGAAGCCGCCAACCAGCACTGCTCGCTCTGCCTGGCTAGTGTGATCCGAAAACCTAGGTACCACCTGACGAAAGTCCCAGCCGGTGCAAAAATGTACGGCGGCAAGAGCGATGCCGGCCCCCTACCAGATTCTGGCCACCACCGCGTGTTCATGGTCCTCCATCAGAAGAACCTCCCAGAGGCGGGCCTCCTTCATCTCGTGGCAGCCAAGAGCAGGAACAGGGAAGTGGAGGGGTAGGTGACTCAAGACGAATGCATCCTCATAGTTCTGCTCCAAGTGTATTTGTAACCACTAAGGGAACTCAAATCGCATGCGCGCACGATTACATTTACTAACCACTTGGAAAACCCTACAAAGCAGGTGAAGCGATCGGAAGGGAGGCAGAACGACGGTCTCCCAAGCGATGGCGCAAATCAAGTAAGCTACGCACACCCCCACTTTCCTTCTATCGTTTCAATTTATGCATCACATTTTGTGGCACACAACCATTCACGAGCGATCGCCATCACGCCACGATGTGACCAGGGAGGCCGACCGTCCCCCGGGGATCATGCGCCGAGTGGCCCGCCGTAATCACGACCCTATGTCGTACTTAGAAAACTCACTCTTTGGCCGGTCCCTAGAAGGGCTCGAGGCCACGAAAGGGATAGGGGCAGGGAGGAGATGGCCCCCGCAGCTCTAATCGGTGGTGCGGAGCCATATGACCATCTCTCCCTGTATTCGAGTCGTCTGCTTTGAAGTCTCCCGGGTTGATCCCCTCTAGGGGGAGGCATCTTGCCCTCTAGGCGCTGCAGAGGCGGTTGGGGACCAACGGGATTGATGGCCGATGATTTACGGGACATCTCACGTGAGGCACAGCTGAACTCCATGTCGATTGGGGAGGATATCGGCTCCCACTCAAATTACCCATAGACCCCGATGAGGCGCACCGCTCTAACCACGTGGTTACGGTGGACATGCCTCTTCCTGTGTGCGGCAAAAACAAACCCGCCTTCAACAAGGCAACACGACCTCTCGAGGTTGGCAAGAATGTTAGGGAAAGACGGAGTAGGGTCCCTGTGGCCCCGAAGGAAGCTAGGGCCAAGCCATGACTATCTCCTCCCTGCATCCTAGGTTTTTGACCTAAGGCCTCCTCTAGAGACTCATAAACCATCAGGGGTCCATGACCTCTCCAGGAGAGATCAATGGAGAAAAAGGCCCAGTGTGACGCGCAATGCGAAATCCAAACCTTGATCACGGCTCGGTCACATGGAAAAAGTGAAAAGGTCCAACATCTATGATGTGATGCATGACTGCAAGAAACCTCACGACTGTGCAAAAAGAGGTCGGGGAAATGATCCCCCGAAACACCAAGACAAAATAGCCTCTCCAAATGAGCCGGGGTCAAAGAAACGACCCCAAACCCATGGCTCAGGGGCTCACTGCGTAGGCTGCGATAAGCGTTAAAAGGAAATTCCTCCAGCAGGAACAAAAGCAGCCGCGCCGCTAAAACGTCAATGAAGGTGTCGCCTCGATGGTGATGCCAATTGACAACCTAGAGCCAAGCGCCACAGGGAAAGCATCACGCCTTTGAGAGGCAACATGTAGGAGTGTCACTGCAACTCCTCTAGCTTTAGAGGAAAGAGCGGCCGATAGTAGCAGTGCGGCCGTGTCACCATCCTACCCCGTCTAACGGGGGTGGAGTGATAGGGAAGCACTGCTTCATCGTCCTCCCATCCCACCGATAGTCTAGGTGGGCCGACAACCAGCGCATAGGCCTCCAAGGGGAGCCAGGAGTGACACCGGTCATTGCCCATTTCGAGCACACCAGCCACCTAGGCTCGGAGCAAGAAATGGCGATGAGATGGCGCACCGATGTCACAAATAACCCGGCACGATGGCCATATTGCCCCTCGCCCTCCGACTCACAAAATCCCCTCTGGCATTGACTGTTGGAACTAGCAATGATGGCCTCTGGCCACCACAAAAGGTCTCTAGCAAGACGCATGCCCGAAAACCATGTGTTCCCTTTCAAAGACCTTTCTCTCCCCCCTCGGAGCTCAACATCTTGAAGGGGTCAAAGGAAATTCGGCGCTAGAGGTAGCTTGGATGGAGGAGGGCCCTCGCTTATAAGCCCAAGAGTGGATCGAATAGCCTAGAACTCTCTCGCCATGTGGCGAATCAGTAGGAGGCACGAAAGATCAGGAAAAATCTAGGTCTTCCTAAAGGCAGGACCGGTACAACATCGACAAGACTGCTCGGTCCCACCTGGAATGCAAACCCCGACGCACAACCCATAGACACGATAGTCAAGTACCGCATCATCGGGATGCCCTAACAAAGCAAAACATGATGGCCGCACAACGCATTGAATATTGTTGGCATTTCTTAGCATCACTCTTACTCAGTTGTCATCCCTAGCATGATGCCAGAAATTCTTTATTTTTAAATAATGAATGCCACTTATAAACTTTGAGAAAATAATATTGAAGTTAAGTATCCGTAAGCGCACAGATAAATTACCATTGTAGCATTTCACCCGGCAGTATTCTGAGTATCGCTATTTATATTTAATCCACAAGGAAGAGCTATGGGGTTGAGTTGACATTTAGACATTGATTAATATGAATACTTGTGATCCAAACCACTCTTATGCTTTAGCAGGGGTAAGTCAAGTGATAAATAAATTATAAATAAAGGGTAACAAAGGTATTCCAGAGATAGAAACAGAGACTCACAAATGTAGTATGACTAAGCTTGAGATTCGGTAAAAACAAAAGATTTCTATGTCATTCCTAGTTACAAAGTCTTTTGTATACTCAAGCATATTTACTCTCAACTATAGTATAACTAACTTTGGATCTATGCATAAGGAACATTACTTAGGGAAGTTTGAGAACAAAGCTTTCCCTTCTTTCGTAACTGAGGTTCTACTTGTTCTATACATGGGGAGTGGACTACAAAGGACTCAACGGGAGTGTCACATCCACGATCTACCACATGGCCCGGCATATAGAGTGCATCCCCAGGCAAACAATATCTAAGCACCATGCTTACATAGTGTCGACCACTTAACCCACTCGAGTACTAAATTAAGCGCTCTATGAACATATGCATATATTCATCGTTAATCATAAATATATCAAGCACTAAACTAGAGCAAACTAGGAACATAATAAATAGCAATATAATATTAAAGTAGCACAAAGTCATAAATAAAGAGATGCAATGGCTAATACCAGTCTCCAGACGGTAGATCTGGAATCCTGAGTAGTAGCCCAAACTCTACTTGAACCTTGCCAGAAAGCATATAATAATAACTTGAAGAACTAGAGCTCTCTCTCTAATCTCTGGAAACCCTAATTTCTGGTCTAATCTTGACTTATGGCAAATGTAGATGTCTCTCAGGGGGGGTCAGGGTCTGGTTATATGGCCCTAGGAGTGCAACGTGAGCCCTTGGATCAAACCGACTTGAAGGACGGCGTAGATGCAACCCTAGAAGGCAGTGGAGGTAGCTTCTGGAAGCTGATAGGTAGGGGCCACCGTGGGGGACCGAATGGCACCTGGGTGGGGCCAGCCAGCTCCACCTGGCATTCCCTCGGGGTCCACCACGGTGTGGTGTCTTCTGGTGTCCTCTGAAACCTTCTGGAGTAGTTTTCATCGCGGTTAAGTTTGGTTCTTTTTCACATTTTAATCCTCCTTTCCTATTTTCTGGAATAACCCTGCTAAAAATACAGATTCACCAAAACTCATGGAAATTGTCAGTTTAAACCCCTAAGTTTCTATTGGTAATCCATTTCAAGCATTTCTTCAAGTTAAATTGACGGTTTGTGATGAACGATAACTACCGTCAACAAGTTCCCCCAAGCTATACCTTTGCTAGTCCCTGAGCAAAGCTAATCTTAATGATGAATTAGAAGTACACATGCATTCAACAAGGAATTCTCCTCCTGATTGAAGTTCATCAATCTGACTTCAAACTTACTCATATTACCTTCAACCATGGGCCTTTTGAGCTTTTACTTGGGTCTTGAGCGATTGAAGGATAGAACAATCAAGTCAAGCACCATGTCTCAAGCTCTTTGTTCAACCATAGTTCCAGAGTTTTTATAAGTTTTCAAAATAAAAACTCAGAGATTCCTTGCATGACACTCTCAAATCTCTCATATATGTGGTATTTGTGGATCCTCACCAAGGCAATGAATGATGTTATGTCTTCTTCCTGCACTAAGGCTTGTGTGGAGCTCATGGGAATTGGTAAGTGCATGAAAGAGCATACTTACAATACATATATTATAAAGTCAAACCTCCGATCCAAAGAGAGTTAAGTCATACAATCAAATCAAGATGTGCATGTGTCTGGATATATATTGGTATATATATGGTGGCTATCCTAATTCTACTTTGCTCTTTGAAAACATATCTCTCATTTAAAACTAAAAAATATTTGCAAGAAAACATGGGCTATCTTATTCATCTTTTTCTTTTTTCTTTTTTTTTCAGGCGGGCATCGAAGTACCCATTGTTTTAATCATTCGGACACTTGTTCATTTTTTTCAATTCTTTTTCTTTATTTTTCATGAATAACTTTAGCATAGCCCATGCCTCTTTTCTGCATAGTAAATATTTGAGAGGGCACAAGAACTTGGAGAATTTATTTGGTGGAAACCTATATGAAATATTTTTGTTGTTTTCTCCCAGTGTAGGAGTAAAACATTTTTGGGTGGATCTAGATGGAAAGCATATTTTGTGCCTACCCCCAGTGTAGTAGTAGTGCATATGTGGATGGTGTGTACGTGATCTTGATTTTAAGAGTATGACAAATCTCTCATAAGGCATCAACAAAGCTTGACCAAACTCAATGCAAAAGCAAGCAACATTTATATGAAAGTTTTTCCTAGCCTAGATAAACATATTTGGTTCTGATGGGAATTCAAGCTTTGTCATACAAAATCTCAGAATTCAAGTATCACTTAGAACAAGATAAATAACAGCTCAGACCTTCTCATATCATATCCGTCAATCACCTAGACTTAGATCAAGCATATGCTACCCACAAGTTTCAAGCTTTGAGCAAATTCTCATGTTAAATTAATTTCATCCAAAACTCGGGAGAATTCAAAGCTGAATACTAGGTACTTGAAAGGAATTATAACAGAATAATTATTCATCATTTCTATCATGAGAGATTATCTTCAAGTTCTAGTTATTTATTCTACTCTAAAAAACAAGATGACAAACTAAAGCACACCTTAAGCAAACTTAAGTAAACTAAAGACAACTATATTACACTCTCTTTTGGGTTTTTATTTTTTAGCATATAGAAATTCAACTGAAAGATAGACACATACTAACGTAGAGATAATAACAAATTTTTATTTTTTTTCTAATTATGCATTTTTTAAGATAAACTTAAAATAAAATACTAGAAAGAAAAACTTACCTCGAGTATAGGGGGTCCTCCCCCAAGCTAGGTGTTGAAGTGGTACTCACTGAGGTGGCGGTGGATGGCCGATGTTCAGGCCTTCGGACAATCAATCCCAATTGTTCTGTTCTTGTTGCTAATGCTGTCGAATGTCGACAAGGGTCTCTGTCGTATGTTCCTGCCATTGGGCATGTTGATGAAGAGTGTTGCGGATTTCTTACTGGCCCTCTTCAATTGTGGTAAGCCTGGTGTCGATATGAGATAGGTCCACCGGCTGCTCATGGCCCATGGGAGGTGGATGATGATGATGGCCCATGTATGGACCATAGAAGCCCAGCGTATGGTCGTGGAAGCCGCGTGCAGAGAAGGACATGTATCCTCCTTGGATGTCACTGGAGATCTCCTTGTACTCTTGTTGCTGGTAGTAGTCGAAATTCTCGTGCTCATAGTGTGCACTTGATCCTTGCTACCATGATGCCTCCGAGTGATGGGGAGCGGGTTGCTCCCAGCCATCATGCCCTGGATGATGTACCACGGATAGTCCTGCTTGATCGAATCTGGCGTAGTTGGTGTAGGGCGGACCTACTGGAGTGGTGTCTTCACCATGATACCTCGGGTTTGGGTCATATGTGAATCTGGCAGAAGCACTCTTGTGAGGCTCTTGTCCTTTCTTCTGCAAATCAAAAACAAAAGACTCCACCACATATAGACTGAGATTTCAGTCTGACATCTCAAATTCATTTATATAGTCCTTATACATCATCACAGTTTTCCCATTCTTACGCCTCTTGAGCATATGAGCCTTGTTAAAATATACATAATCGATAATCCAGCGAGGGGTAGTAATGTAAGTGATAGTGGCATTAGCTAACAGACCCAAATTTATAGCCAAGTGAGTCATCCATGAAGTGCGCCAAACATCCCCCTTAAGCCCAGGAATTGTTAACCAATAATGCATCATTAATTTAATAAGAGAAACTTTCTTCTTTTTAATCATAGCATAAAGCAATTTAAGTTCCTCTATTCTGACTATGCGAAAATCTTCCCTGGGAAAAAGAGTGAAACACAACCACTTATGTAAAAAACGCAAATTGGGGTGATGCAATTCATCAGTGCGGGTAGAGCTAGGACTTGGGCCGTGCCATTCAAGGGCGGGCCATGGCACGGTCTTTTGGCATGACCCAAAGCACGGCACGGCATGAAATATTTTGGGCCGTGCCGGCATGACACGAACACGAGGGTCGTGTCGTGCCTAGGATCTTGACACGGCGGGCTACATGGCTCGACCCGCATTTTAGGTCGTGCTTGGGCCGGCACGGCACGAAAATGGCACGTTGACATTTCTACAACTATACAATGTATTTTTCTAGCATTTACTATACTATCTCTCATCTAATTCTTGAATAGATTGTGAAAATCATTAAAACTTTTATTAAAATAGTATACACAAGATATATATTTCGTATCATGAGCGGAAAAAGAAAACTAGTAGAGATATTTTGAGGGTCGTGCTTGGGCCGACACGACCCGAAGGCGTGCCAGCGTGTCACGGGCCGTGCTTGGGCCGATGAAAAGATTCACCGTGCCATATCGGCATGGCCCGACGTGCCTCCCATGCCTAGAGGGCATGACCCGAAACGGCATGAAGCAGGAGCAGGCCGTGTCGTGCTAGCACGGCCCAGCCCAAATCCCACCTCTAAGTGTGGGGCGGTGACACACTACTTCCTTAGAAATGTCTTGCCAAAATCTAGTTCTCTCAAAATAGTTTATTGCAATATCTATGTCAATAACACATTGTTTCAAGAAACTAAGGAACCTACTAAAGTTCTTCCATGATGGGGAAAATTATTTATTGAAAAGCCTCAAGGAAACTTCCATATCTTTGGGTTGTAGGGTGCATAGAAATTCAATGGTTAAAAGCCTACACCCTTGTTCATTTAATTCCCAAGCATTTTCTCATCCAACGTTATTAAAAACAAGCTCAAATTCGGAATCCATACCAATCGTTTGAAGGAGTGCGGGGTTGAAAGTGGGAGTGTGAGTGAATTTCCGGTCCATCAACTCTCAGAAAATCTTCTTCTCATAGTCATCTTGAAGCTTGATTTGCTTATCCCTTAGGAGGGTGAAGGTTTCTTCTGGGGCTGAGCGTGAAGACGATCCGACGGTAGGGGATGAAGGGTCAACCTCCATGTTAGAACCTGCATGGGATGAAGAATGACTCCTTGATGAGCGGAATGACACCACACTCTCGACCTTGCTAACAAACTTACTCATTCTTCCTGCAAAAATAAACACAAAGCAAAAACAACTCATGGAGACAGATTAGAGAAAATAATTCGTTAGGGGTTAGCCATCCAGGAAGTCAGTAGTCTGGGAGTTAGTCGTCTGAGATGCAAATTTTATGTTGTCACAACCTCTCCCTAATTATTTTTAATAATCTTTCTCTAGTTGGACAGCACCTCCCCACTAATATTAAATTTCTCTACTCAAACTGCAGCAGCACTTTCTTCTCTTTTTTCTCAAGATCTTAACTCTTAGTAGCACACTCACACTCTCTCTAACTTCAACTCACTCAAACTTCACTCAAATGGAATAGATCCTAACTTCAGAATTTGGAACTGGTTTTTCATGCTTAGAGTGATGAAATGTAGTGTGTGTGAATGAGTTGAGCAGCCAGGAGAAGTAGTATTTATAGAGGGGAGAGGGGGAGACCGGCCGGCCTGTAGGTGGGGCTGGCCAGCCCCACACTTTGGCCAAATGGCCTCTCCATCTTCCTGAGTGTTCCTTGCTTCGTGGTTAAGTGATCTCTGATGTCCTTCGGTGCTTCTTTGGTGGATTTGGCCGGTGGAGAGTGAAAGTGGAAGATTTGGTGGTGAATAATGGAGGGTGAGTGGAGATGAAGGTGATGGTGGTGTTTGAGTGGTAGGTGGTGGTCAGGTGGACCCCACATGTCTCCCGTATTTCTACCATATACATGTATAAATATGCAACAAAAATTTACTTTTATCAAACTATGAAATATAAGAAGATGAATGATGGTATTTTTATATTTTTCTGCCTCCACATTAAATATTTCTTATGGGGGCTTTTATGCTCCGTAAAAATAATTCACATGGGGCTTAAATTTTTTACTATGCCACAATAAGAATTTTTATTTCATTTTTCTAATGCAAGTGTTAGAAAGTAAATATGCCAATGCAATACAAAAAGTAAATATGGATAAATACCGAGTTACCTCCTGGTGGGGGTTCAGGTTTTTGAGTCCGCCGAACTGGACTTCTCTGTTCAGGTTTAATCTTCGGGTGTATCTTTTGGTCCCGGAGATGGAGACCTTGATACTTGCTTCTCGTGACACTCCAAATTGGAGCATTGTTCCGGTCTTGCCTTGAAAGCAAACCGCTCTTCTTTTCCATTAATGTTGAATTTAATTTCTCTGACTCCAACATCAATGTGGGCATTTGTGGTACTCAAGAAGGGTCTCCCAAGGATGAGAGGTGTCTTCATGTCTTCTTGCATATCAAGTACTACAAAGTCTATAGGAATGAAAAAGTTTTGGATTTTTACCGAAATATTCTCGGCAATTCCTGTAGGGTAGCGGACCGATTGGTCGGCTAGTTGTAGACACATCAATGTTGGTGTGAATGTAGAGTAGCTAATCTTGTCGAAAACCTTCTTAGGCATGACACTAACGCTTGCTCCAAGATCGCATAAAGCATTTTCAAAGTTCTCACTTCTGATCGAACAATCTATAGTGAGGCATCTTGGATCATTCTTCTTGACATGTGATGTGTTTAGGATGGCCACACTACACTCCTCCGTTAACTTGATCATCTCAGTGGAGGGTAGTGGTCTTTTGTTGTTGAGGATGACTCGGAGATACTTTGCATAGGTAGGTACCTGAATGGCATCTAGCAACAGAATATTGACATATAACTTTTGAATTACCTCCACAAACTTACCAAACTGCTCATCCATTTTGACTTTCTGATTTCTACATGGAAACGGTAGGAGAGTGGTGTCATGAAAATCTTGTACCAATTCTTGTTCTTGTGGTATAACTTCTACAACTTCATCGTCCTTCTTCTCCTCTTGCACTACCACTAGTGTCTTACATGTCCTTGTCAGATAAGGCAGATCACGAATAGACTAGCCACGTCTTATGGTTATGGCGTTGACCTTCTCAAGGTTAGTGGCAAAAGGCAGAGTAGAAGCCAACTGGGCTAATTTTGATTCTATCTTTTTATTAAAGATTAATTGATCTTTCATAGCAGAAGAAAAACTATCCATTTTAGCATTTATACTTTCTAGGACCTTATCATTAAAAGCAAGCCTTTTTGAAATATTATCATTAATCCTAGCCTGTTCTAAGATTAATTCCCTCAAGGTTGGTTGTTTAGGATTGGAAGAATTATAGTTATTACCTTGGTACTTACCTTGGTAGGTAGATTGTGGTTGTTGATTCCATCCTTGCTTCTGTTGCAGAGCAGAGTTATTGATGACAATGTTAATATCTTCTTGAGATTCATGGAATTCAACTTCTAAATATTATCCACATCTATTTTGAGCATTGAATGCATCTTGAATGGCTTGACGATCTCTCTTGTAATTGTCTTGCTGTTCGAGCCAATTCAACAGGACATCCATCTTAGTTGACAATGCACATACCTCTTCTCGGACTTCTTTACTTTTATTGCATGATTGAATGTTGCAAGATGGCCAGCCTTGATTAGAGGCTATCCTCTCCATAAGAGTTTTAGGTTTCCCAAGAGTGAGTGACATAAAATGATCCTTCAGCAGTGGCATTGAGTTGTTCATGAGATTTCTGAATTAATCCATGGTGGAAACTCTGCATGAGCAACCATTCTTCCATTCCACGATGGGGACAATCTGAAACATATTCTTGAAAATGCTCCCATGCCTATGCAATGGTCTCTCATTTCTACTGTTGAAAACTTGAAATCTTTCCTCTTAAGGCATTAGTCTTGCCTACAGGGAAAAACTTTTCTAGGAAGGCCTTTGAACATCTTGCCTAAGTATTGATGTGATCTTTGTTGGTGTAGAACCACTGCTTCTCTCTTCCCACTAGTGAGAAGGGGAACAAATGAAGTAGTATGATGTCTTGAGCAACGTTCTTGATGACGACTGTGCTACTAATTTCTAAAAAATTCTGAAGATGAGCACAAGTATCTTCTTGTGTCTTTCCACTGAATGGGTAGCTTGCACCATGTTGATGAGGCTTGGTTTGAGCTCAAACTCAAGATTGTCGGTGTTGAGTATTGGTCCAGTGCGAATGTTCTCGGTGCTTGGAGCAGAGAACTCACGCAGAGCTTTGTCAGCCATAGCTTCAAAGACTGGTGTTGAGCATCCTCTTGATTTGGTTGATTCTGATTGATGAAAATTGTTGGATCACAACCAATTCTACACTTACCCTGTATAAGATATGAACACAGACAAACAAGGGTAAGCCTGCTAAAGCAAAGATTATGGTTTTATCAATAAGTATTTATTTGTCAATTCTCTAATGCCATAATGCTCTTCCCCGGCAACGGCGCCAGAAATGCTTGTTGGCATTTCTTAGCATCACTCTTACTCAGTTGTCATCCCTAGCATGATGCCAGAAATTCTTTATTTTTAAATAATGAATGCCACTTATAAACTTTGAGAAATTAATATTGAAGTTAAGTATCCGTAAGCGCACAGATAAATTACCATTGTAGCATTTCACCCGGCAGTATTCTGAGTATCGCTATTTATATTTAATCCACAAGGAAGAGCTATGGGGTTGAGTTGACATTTAGACATTGATTAATATGAATACTTATGATCCAAACCACTCTTATGCTTTAGCAGGGGTAAGTCAAGTGATAAATAAATTATAAATAAAGGGTAACAAAGGTATTCTAGAGATAGAAACAGAGACTCACAAATGTAGTATGACTAAGCTTGAGATTCGGTAAAAACAAAAGATTTCTATGTCATTCCTAGTTACAAAGTCTTTTATACACTCAAGCATATTTACTCTCAACTATAGTATAACTAACTTTGGATCTATGCATAAGGAACATTACTTAGGGAAGTTTGAGAACAAAGCTTTCCCTTCTTTCGTAACTGAGGTTCTACTTGTTCTATACATGGGGAGTGGACTACAAAGGACTCAACGGGAGTGTCACATCCACGATCTACCACATGGCCCGACATATAGAGTGCATCCCCAGGCAAACAATATCTAAGCACCATGCTTACATAGTGTCGACCACTTAACCCACTCGAGTACTAAATTAAGCGCTCTACGAACATATGCATATATTCATCGTTAATCATAAATATATCAAGCACTAAACTAGAGCAAACTAGGAACATAATAAATAGCAACATAATATTAAAGTAGCACAAAGTCATAAATAAAGAGATGCAATGGCTAATACTAGTCTCCAGACGGTAGATCTAGAATCCTGAGTAGTAGCCCAAACTCTACTTGAACCTTGCCAGAAAGCATATAATAATAACTTGAAGAACTAGAGCTCTCTCTCTAATCTCTGGAAACCCTAATTTCTGGTCTAATCTTGACTTATGGCAAATGTAGATGTCTCTCAGGGGGGTCAAGGTCTGGTTATATGGCCCTAGGAGTGCAACGTGAGCCCTTGGATCAAACCGACTTGAAGGACGGCGTAGATGCAACCCTAGAAGGCAGTGGAGGTAGCTTCTGGAAGCTGATAGGTAGGGGCCACCGTGGGGGACCGAATGGCACCTAGGTGGGGCCAGCCAGCCTCACCTGGCATTCCCTCGGGGTCCACCACGGCGTGGTGTCTTCTGGTGTCCTCTGAAACCTTCTGGAGTAGTTTTCATCGCGGTTAAGTTTGGTTCTTTTTCACATTTTAATCCTCCTTTCCTATTTTCTAGAATAACCCTGCTAACAATACAGATTCACCAAAACTCATGGAAATTGTCAGTTTAAACCCCTAAGTTTCTATTGGTAATCCATTTCAAGCATTTCTTCAAGTTAAATTGACGGTTTGTGATGAACGCTAACTACCGTCAACAAATACACCGACCAGCAGGGAGTCGAGTGATGGAGCCCAAATAAGCTACGACCGCGAGTCCGTGCCACGACGTATGCATGCACGAGTGCCTTCACGATCACTTCATGGTTGCAAAAATGCTCAGGGGCTACTGTCGGGGTTATAACCCCGGTATCTCAAGGCATCGATTAGATAGCGAGCCACATGGCTCGCAACATGTTGGTATTTCTTAACGCATACAGAAATAATCTGCAAGCGCACGGAATTACCATTGTAGCATTTCACACAAAAGTATTCAGGGTATCGTATTTCCACGAGGAACAGAGGTGTAAGAATCTCTTATCTAGTTCTTCCATGATAACAAGAAGAAAGATAGCTTGGGTAGTGAGGTTTTCTAAGGATAGAAATCCTAAGTTAAGATAGCCTTGCCACTATAGACTTGCTTCAGACACTGGCGTACACCTGGTCTGCCAAGCGATACTAGCCTATAGCCGACGTCGAACCTGAACATGGGGGAGTACGAAGGATGGACAGGGCTGTCACCACCTGCCACCTACCCCTCAACCGTAGGGAACGAGGTAAACAAAGGTAGCCTCTAGCCTAGACACCACGTCTACGCTATCGACTACTACTCTAGCATCGATCAAGGTTATCCGTCTGTATCAGGGCCCTTCACTAGAGTATCCGCCGTGGGGACGGACGATGAACCCACAAGTAAATAATGAATAAAACTAACTTAAAGTAGAACTCACCACCGAAGATAAACATGAAAGTTATACTCGGAGTAGTATTTGGATCGTAGAGGTACAAGTGAAGAGGGAGCCGACATTCCCGGCATTCCTTCCACTACAAATGGAGGTAGCCGACAACCCCAGTACTTCTCTATCTCTTTTCTCTTCCTCACTCACTCCCTACTACAACTAGCTAGAGAGCTAAGATATGAAATGGAGCTCTACTCTTCTTGCTACATGGTGTCTCTTGTGTTGTGTCTTTCCCAAGTGTGTTTTTTAGAGAGGAGGGAGTGCCCCCTATTTATGCACAAGCTAAGGCGGTGCAGCATAACTATTTTTGGGCGAGCTTATGTTGCACTGCCATAGCATGGGGACATGCCACCACCACGCCGAAGGAGGGGCCAGGAAGCGCTAGGGAGGGAGCGGCCGCCCCCTAGGAGCGGCCGGTCCTTGACCACCGCCTCTGGCCACCGCCTTCACGTGGCAGGCCGTGGGCTGGTGTTGACACCATTTTTTGGCACGTGTCAAGATGGTCAGAGTGGGCTAATCAGCAGGAGAAAAGTTATTGTGTATGATGATAGCCGATGAAAGATAACTTGTAAAGAAGGCTGCCGATGAATGGTGGCGGTGTATGGAGAAGTTAATTTGGATTGAGGTGTTGCCGATAAGGTTAAGGATGTTATTGCCGATGCCGATGAAGGGAGGCTTGAAGACTACTGCTGATGAAATAGGAAGTGTGCCGATGAAAGAAGGCTTGAAGACTGCTGCCGATGAAATAGGGAGTGTGCCGATGGAAAGGAGGTCGATGGGAATTCCATCGTAATTTAGGCAGACAAGGGAATAGATAGGAATTAATTTCCTTTTCTATGTTTATTAGAGTCTGATTTGTATAAGAGTCATATGTTTCCTTAGATTTGGATTTAGAGTCCTAGTCATATTTGGTTATGTTTCTATAGATCAGGGTATAAATATAGATTGAAGGGCAATGTAATGATCAATCAATCAATATCAAAAACCAGCTTTTACTCTTATTTACATCTATTTACTTTTCGGTGACTTCGTCAATTTGCATATTTTTCTTTTTTCATGAGTTCTCATCGATTCGGCGAGCTGCATCGCTTCAGTGCGATCTTCGACGATCCTCGAGTTCCGCGTGAGTACCTTTTGGCCGTGACTTCCGAGCGTATCGCTGTTGTTAGGACCAAAGTGCTCGTATCTTCATCCTTATCGATTAACAGGTCAAATCGACTAGCACGCCTTGGATATCGACTTTGGGTATTAGCCCTTTGTGTTTGCAGATCCACCTTTTGCATCAACTCATCTTTTGGCACACCCGGTGGGACAAGATCTGATCAATATGTTCAATCCTAAGATCGATGCGGGGAACATCATCGCGGTATCAGAAGAAGATCTTAAGGAAGAGTAGAAGCAGACTATGGAAAAGGCTATAGAAGAATACAGACAGCTTTGCTTGAAATCATTCAGCTTGAACAAGAGTGGACAAGTCATCCAGAAGCAAGATTTGCCGTTGCCTCGGCAAGTTACTTTTGATTCTAATCCGGGTAAACTTCAAGAGATGGTTAATTCTGCAGTGAATCATGCTTTAATTAATCACTCCAATGTGCTGTCCAATACTGTTCATAATGCTGTGATTCATACTTTCAAAGAAGGACAAGCGTCACCGCATTATGTTGGGCCTGCCTATCATCAACCAGAGCCAGCATCTGTCAATACTCCATCGGCTCCCTCAGCCATTGTGGGTACAGAAGTTTCTTCCCCTCCAGTATCAGCAGGCTTATCTAATGTGCAATCTACACCGATGCGATTAGATTCAGTATTACCAGGACGAGTTCAGCTTAATACAGATCTATCGGCATCAGCTTTATCAGGTCATGTGCCATAGAATAACCAGATTCCTGCTAATTGGTGGGGATACGGTATGCCTCCAGAGTCATCTGCTTTTGACCCTGGGTTACCTCAAGTGTTTGATACAGCAGGAAAAGCTCCTATGCCATCGGCTGGTTTGCCGATAGCTCAAGCGCCTCAATATACTACAGCAACTACTGTGCAACCAACTCCAGGAAGTTTCCAGATGCCTTTGGGTCAAACATCTAATTCAAGTCCATCGGCAAGCTTGCTACCGATGCAGCAGAAGGCTCCTGCTATAAGTCAACCTGGAGTCCAGTTCATGCCTCAAGCTGGTTATAATTATCCAGCAATGCCATCAAATTATCAGCCATCGGCAAATTTTGTACCGATAAATGCTAATAATAGTTGGTTAGGGCAGTTTCCTACTCAACATACAGTTCAGCAAAATCAGCAGGTTGCAAGGATTCATCAAGGTCATATACAAGCTGGTTTTCAGAATCAAGCATCGGCAGCTTAGCCGATGAATCACTTCCAGCAGGTTAATGGACCACAAGTAATGGCAAATATGCCGATTGCTGGAGATCGTGGGCCACAAAGATATGCAGAGGGATATCAGCAAGTACCTCCTGTAGAAATTCAGCCATATCGTCAACAAGAGGCTGATCCTTTTTGGGCCGATAAGATAGCAGAGATTATGAAGGATCAGTTTGGGATAAAACCTAAGGTCAACACTTATTCTTATCGGACTTCATACCCTCCGGCATATGATTTAATTCCTCTCCCAAATCGGTATAGGGTACCAGATTTCACTAAGTTCTCTGGGCAAGACGATACATCAACCATGGAACATGTTAATCGCTTCATTATTCAATGTGGAGAGGCAGCTAGCAGAGATGAATTAAGAGTTCGTTTGTTTTCATCTTCTTTGTCTAGATCAGCATTCACATGGTTTATTTCATTACCGCCAAATTCTATTATTACTTGGGTTGATCTAGAAAAGCAATTTCATAAATATTTCTTTACTGGAGTTCATGAAAAGAAGCTTACCGATTTGGTAAAATTGAAAATTCTATTATTACTTGGGTTGATCTAGAAAAGCAATTTCATAAATATTTCTTTACTGGAGTTCATGAAAAGAAGCTTACCGATTTGGTAAAATTGAGACAGCGTAATGATGAATCGGTGGAAGGCTTTGTGCAAAGGCTATGAGATGTGAAAAATAAGTGCTATAGCCTGGTACTAGATGATCGGCAACTTGCCGATTTGGCTTTTTAAGGATTATTGCCACACCTTAAGGACAGATATGCTTCTCAGGAGTCTGAAAGCCTGAGTCATCCTGTGCAAAGGATTTCTGATCAAGATACTAGTGTTTTTGAACCTAAAAAGAATTGGAGCAAGAAAGTTTCATTTGTCAAAGAGGTAGAAGATTCTGATTCAGATGAAGAGCCAGTTATCGGTTTAGCTGAGTGGGTTAAAAATAAAAAGCCGATATCTTGTCCCTTTGGTTAAAAAGAGCCAGAAAAGTTTACTTTTGATATCACCAAGGCTGACAAGATATTTGATCTTCTACTTCAAGAGGGTCAGATTAAGCTGTCACCTAATCATGTGATCCCATCGGCAGAAGAGTTGAAGAAAATGTTGTACTGTAAATGGCACAATGCAACTTCACATAGTACAAATAAGTGCAAAGTGTTCAGGCAGCAGTTACAATTAGCTATTGAATCTGGGAGAATTAAGTTTGGTAATCCTAAGATCCAGAAGCCAATGAAAATTGATCAACATCCTTTTCCAGCAAATATGTTGGATGCTAAAAGAAAGACAGGTATTGACATCAGAAGCTGCTGAGAAAAACGCATCAGTGGATCCCCAACATCGGATAACTACCGATGATGCAAAAAGCAAGGGGCTACTGGGAGAAAGTAGCAGTTCTAAAAAATCTCCTCGATCTGGCATTGTGATTACCCATCGAAGGCAACAGGAGGGCTGGCGTCAGTAAAGGGACCGATATCGACAACAGCAAGAAGAGAGACGCCGAGAAGAGTGGAATCGACATAAGGATCATTGGAGGTGTCCGTTTTTTATTCATTGTTGGGAAGAAGGTATTAAATTATCTACTGTTGAAAATTGCCCAGAGTGCAATGGTTATTATGGAGTTAATCGGTCAGAAAGGAGGTTTCAACCTGGCAATCAAGGTTTGTCTATCAATGAGCCGATCAGAGGTAAAGTATCGGTACATGATCGGCTGGAGGGCAGGCTTAGTGTACATGAGAGGCTTGGTAAACGCGCTGCATATTTTCTAAGGAATCAAGAGGAGCTTGAAGAGATGGCAAACGCAAGAGTTCTTGATGAAGAAATATTTTACAGGGATCCTAATATACGGCGCGTAGAGTCAACTAGGACCTATTATCAGCCAGTTTGGAAAACTAAGCTTCTTCAATGGTGCCCAGAAGGTTTGACAAAGACACAGAAAAGGAGGATGCAGCGAGAGCGTCAAGAGGACTTATACCGAGAGGAAAATTCCTCCAATGAGAGATCTGGCAATCAGCAGTGGCAAGTGAAGCACAAAAATAAAGGCCCATCAGCAGATGTCAATATGGTATTTATGTTGCCGATGGAATTTTTGACACTCTCTGATAACAAGGAAGAAGCTGTTTTCTCTGACCAAATAGCTCAATTGACGCTAGATCCGATGATGGCTTTTTTTGAGAAACCTACCGATGATGAGAGACATCATCTCAAGGCTTTGTTTATGAAAGGCAGAGTTGATGGGCAGCCTGTATCCAAGATACTTATTGATGGAGGAGCTGCGATTAATATTATGCCTTATGTGATGTATCGGAAACTTGGTAAGGGAGATCAAGACTTAACCAAAACCGATATGATGCTAAAGGATTTTGAAGACAATGTGTCACCGGCTAAAGGGGCAGTGTGCGTTGAGTTGACCATCGGCAGCAAAACCTTACCGACGACATTCTTTGTTATTAATGGCAAGGGTGCATATAATCTGCTTCTAGGGAGGGATTGGATTCATGCTAATTGTTGTGTTCCTTCTACAATCCATCAGTGCCTCGTACAATGGATTGGGGATAAAATTGAAGTTGTTCCTGGTGATTCTTCTTACATCATCGCATCGGCAGAATCAGATACTTATGAACGAACCAAATGCATATCGGGAGAAGTTTGGGAAAAAGAGTTCCTCAAGGTTGCCGATTATGAAATTCCACCGATCCAAGCAGTCGGTTCTGAAGAAGAATTTTAATGGATAGGTTTGCCGATGATGGAAAATTAGGTCAAGGAGTTTACATCGGCTGATGATTTAGTAGAAGTAGATATTTGTGATGGTGGATAGGCCAAGACCTACTTTTATTAGTGCTAAGTTAGATTCCAAGTGTAAACAGCAATTAGTCAATTTATTAAAGAGTATAAAGATTGTTTTGCTTGGGATTATACTGAAATGCCTGGATTAGAGCCGGATCGATAGTTGAACATCGGTTACCTATTAAGTCTGGATTTTTTGGTCGGCAGTGTCGATATGCGGAGTGGATTTCTAATGTGGTTCCTGTTTATAAGAAAAATGGGAAACTTCGTGTTTGTATTGATTTCAGGAATCTCAATAAAGCCACACCGATGGATGGTTATCCAATGTCAATTGCTGATTTATTGATTGATGCTGTAGTCGGACATCAAATTATTAGCTTCATGGATGGTAATGCAGGCTACAATCAAATATTTATGGCTGAAGAAGATATTCCCAAGACTGCTTTTAGATGTCCAGGTCATGTGGGATTATTTGAATGGATAGTTATGACGTTTGGTTTGAAAAGTACCGGTGCTACTTATCAAAGAGCTATGAATTTTATTTTTCATGAATACATCGGCACATTGGTAGAGATCTACATCGATGACATAGTGATTAAGTCTGGAGATATCACAAAGCATCTAACCGATCTACGAAAGATATTGGAGTGCACAAGGAAGCATGGACTAAAGATGAATCCTAATAAATGTGCATTTGGTGTATCAGCAGGACAATTCTTGGGTTTTATGGTGCATCAGCGGGGCATTGAAATTAGTAGAAAGTCTATTGAGGCGATCAACAAGGTGGTTGCTCCTGCCAATAAAACTGAATTGCAATCTTTGATTGGTAAGATTAATTTCATTAGAAGATTCATATCTAATCTGTCGGGTAAGATCAAGGCTTTCAGTCCATTACTTAAATTGAAAGCCGATCAGGAATTTAGATGGGGAGATGAGCAGCAGTTAGCTCTAGATGAAATTAAGAGATACTTAACAAATCCTCCAGTGCTAGTTTCACCTCAACACAGAAAACCTTTCAGATTGTATTTGTCAACTGATGATACTGTTATCGGTTCAGCTCTTATTCAAGAATTTGAGGGGAAAGAACGTGTTATTTATTATTTGAGTAGACGGTTAGTGGATGCTGAAACCAGGTATTCGGCTATCGAGAAATTATGTCTGTGTCTATACTTTTCTTGTATTAAGTTGAGGCATTACCTGCTATCGGCTGAGTGCACTGTCATATGCAAAGACGACGTGGTCAAATATATGCTGTCGATGCCGATATTAAGTGGTAGAATTGGCAAGTGGATTTTAGCATTATCAGAATTTGATCTACGTTATGAATCGGCTAAAGCAGTTAAGGGGCAGGTTATGGCTGATTTTGTCACTCAACATTGCAATACAGTGGACTCTTTGGAGATTGCTCCTTCGATACTTTTCTTCGATGGGTCTACATGTGGTGAAGGAGCAGGTATCGGCATTGTGTTAATTTCCCCTCAGGGCAGGAAGTATGAGTTTTCATTGCCGATTGTTGCTACATCGACAAACAATCAGGCTGAGTACCAAGCTTTGATAAAAGGGTTAGAATTGCTTAAGGAGATACGTGCCGATGCTGTTGAAATCTTTGGTGATTCTATGCTAGTTATAAATCAGTTGGCTGGGATTTATGAATGCCGAAGTGAAGTTTTAATTTCATATTATGAGAAATGTCTGCAATTGTTGAAAGGGTTTAGGAATTTTCATCTGGAACGTGTTTCTCGATTGCATAATGAAGAGGCTAATCGATTAGCTCAGCATGCCTCAGGGTATCAGCCTATTCAAGAAGTATTAACATCGGCAGTCGATACCGGTGACTGGAGAAAGGAAATTGTTGATTATTTAGAGGATCCATCTAAAAAGGTTGAAAGACGTATAAGATTCCAAGCTACCAAGTATGTGCTCCTTGATGATGAATTATATTATCGAACCATAGATGGAGTTTTACTCAGATGTGTTAGCAATGATGAGTCAAAAAGCTTGATGGGCGAAATTCATGGAGTATGTGGAGCGCATCAATCGGCTTTTAAGATGAAGTGGATGATCAGAAGAAATGGATATTAGTGGCCGACTATTCTCAAAGATTGTTTTAAATATTTTAAAGGATGTCAAGAATGTCAAAAATTTGGTAATATTCAAAGAGCGCCCACATCGGCTATGAACCCTATAATTAAGCCTTGGTCGTTCCGGGGTTGGGCTATTAATCTCATCGGTCAGATTTATCCGCCATCGAGCAAGGGGCATAAATTTATTCTGGTTGCTACCGATTATTTCACAAAATGGGTTGAAGCAATTCCTTTGAAAAAGGTGACATCGGCTAATATGATTGATTTTGTGAAAGAGCATATTTTTTACCGATTTGGTATTCCTCAAACCATCACTACCGATCAGGGTACCATGTTTACATCGGGAGAATTTGATGAGTTTGTTGTAAGTATGGGGATTAAAGTTTTAAATTCTTCTCCATATAATGCCCAAGCTAATGGTCAGGCTGAGGCTTCTAACAAAGGAATTATCAAGCTCATTAAGCACAAAATTAAAAAAAAATCCTAAGAGGTGACATACGATATTAAATGAAGTTTTGTGGTCATATCGGATGTCGTGTCATGGTGCAACCAAGGTAACACCTTATCAGTTGGTATATGGACACGACGCAGTGTTGCCTTGGGAGATTAAAACTGGCTCTAGGCGAATACATTCTCAAGATCAATTGACAACCGATGACTATGATACCCTTATGAAAGATGAGTTGGAAGATTTGACAGGTCATCGGTTAAAGGCTTTAATTAGCATCGAAGAGAATAAGAAAAGAGTAGCCAGATGGTATGACAAGAAGGTGAAGATAAAGGAGTTTGCCGATGGGGATTTGGTCTAGAAATTGATTTTACCGATTGGGACTAAAAGTTCAAAGTTTGAAAAATGGTCGCCTAATTGGGAGGGTCCATATCGGATAAATCAATCTGTTCCTGGTAATGCATATATTCTCGAAACCCTCGAAGGGGTTGTGTTTCCCAGAGCATTAAATGGAAAATATTTAAAGAAATATTACCCTAGTATCTGGATAGATGCGTAAAAGTATCGATGTATCATAGATTGCCGATGCACTAAATAAGAATTACAGATTTAACAAAGATTGGATAGCCGATATTGCACGTAGGCGAATCTCATCGGCTTCCTTCAATTCTTTAACATCTTCATCGGCAACCCCCTCCACAGGCTTGAGTTTCTTCTTCAAGGCTAAGGCCTTGCGAGCTTGGACATCCCTTTCTTGCTGAAGGGCCTTGATGACGTCAGGGAGCTGGTCTTCTTATTGCCTGGTGTGAGTTAGGGCTATTTCAACTTCTTCCAATTCAGCTAGAAGAGCTGCCCTCTTTGCCGATAAATCCAGAATCTTCTGTTTAAGATCGGCACCCGAGGTCTGCAAGTTGCTGATGCTCTTGTGCTTCTCATCGGTAGTTTGTTTTAGCTGTAGCATCTCTTCCTTGAGCTAGGCTTGAGCTGCTCTATCAGCGATACGGTGAGCAGCCCGTTGATATTGTAGTTGTCGGCTCTCTAGATGGACTGCTGGGAAGAGAGTTTCTTCAACATCGGCAGGAACTTGGCCACGGATTGTCTTGAAGATGGTCTTTGCAGGATCTGAATCGTTCACCAATTGAGCAGTGTCTTGTTGTAACAGATCCAAAAGGGCTTCTAGCTTGGCATAAATTTCTGTCGATATCGTCCCTAGTGCCAGGGAAGAACTTGCTTCTTCTCCATCATCATCGGAAATGTCGATAGCGAAAGAAAACAAGCTATTGGGAGAATCTTATTCCTGCGGAGAGAAAAGGAAGTCAGAAATCCTACCTAAGGATAGATGTGGATATTATAAATCGACTAGGTCAATCGGTTTACCTGCTTCAAAGCGATTTCCTGGGCTTGGCTGGAAGGAGCAACTTGAAGGGGACCATGTGAAGGATCGGCAGAGCTTGCTGATGGGATGTCTTCTACAACTTCATCAGTGGTTGGCCCTTGGGGTATGATGGCCAATGGTACATTTTGTGCAGAAGGGTCAACTTGTTCGGCTACATCGGTTGGCTAGCTTGCAGATGTTGGGGCAGATGCGGGGACTGGTATAGATTTCTGTCATTTTTGCTGAGCCTCGGCATCGGTTAAAGCTTTACGCTTTACTTGAGTCTCAGTGATAGTTGGCTAGGGGGCATCGGCACTTGTTGATTGAGGAGCTTGAGCACCTGGTATGCTTGCCGATGTGCCCATTTGTTGCTGCAAAGAAAGTGTAAGATTGGATGTTTAACAGATAAAGTGTAAAGTTAAAGGAATACCTCTGAAGGCTGACTGGAGGTAGTGGTGCTTGGTGTTGGAAGAGTTGTTGATGATGATCCAGCAGCGGCTCTTACACCCTGATGGTTACATGTTAATATAGTTTGTATCGGCATGAGTAAAAATAAATGAGGTTATTACCTTGAAAGCCTTGATTAGGCTTGTAGCGGCAGCCAACGGAGTAGCCCTAGCTGTTGCTAGCTTTGATCTAGAGGTGATGGTCTTGGCACGGGTCCTCTGGAAAGTCAAAGCAGCTAAGGTGGGGGCGTTGTAGCCGATCGCCAAAATTGGGGAAATAGGTTGGAGGTTGAAAGGTTTCCCACTCTTGCTTATGGATGGTACTGGGTCATCGGCCTGTCACAAGAAAGATTAGTTGCCGATATATGAAAAAGGAGAAACAGAAGGAAGTTAAAAGAAACTTACTGCATCATCGGGAATGGCGTAGTCAGGATCGATCATGTGCCGATATGTATGGGCGGATGTTGCGAATAATTGTTCCTTCCATTCTCGCCACCATTGCTTATATGATTCGGTGATAAAAGATGTTGGTGACCAGATGGAAAGATCAACGTCTGAGATATCAGCATCGAGGGCAAGTCTCACTACCCTGCTCCATTCTGTTTCGCTGGTGATTGTTTCTCTGGGCTTGATCACATCGGCAAAGCAGAGCTTGATTGGCAGTTGCCCAAAAGCCAGTTGACGGGATACTGCCGATGGATTGTAGAACTCATAGGTGGTGTTGGAATTTTTCCCACTACCAAATGTGTTTACCGGGATTGCCCTGGGAGTGATGATGGACATCATAAGCTCATTGTCTTGGTTTAGCTCGTCATCGGCAAAGTTGAAGAGAAGGGGGAACTTGTTCTCTTCATCGATATAGGGAACCCAAGCCCTATGATCACGAGGGAGACCGTTATAGAAGTTCTGGAAGAATCTGCCGATCTGGTCTTCATTGGCCTCTGTTCCAGGGAGGACAATTATGGCTTCACCGAAGTTGAGAGGGGGCGTGTTGCCGATTCCTCATCCCCAAGAACGTAATCTTCGGCGATTTCTTGTGGGAATTCTTGGGCGAAGAAATCCCACTGCAGACATTTATGCATATGGGCATTTAGCCACATATTGATGAACCACCATGGGCCTCCCAAATTGTCGATGGGTTCACCAAGCAAAAGCTTCTAGGATACTTGGTGGAGGAGGTGATAGGTGGAGCTCAGAAGGTATCGACCAAGCGGGAACCTTACACCATTGGCCAAGAGTTCGACCGTAGGAAGGAAGGCGTTGGTTGGTCCTACCGATCGGCCGCAGAAGATAATTTTTTCCAACCACATATTCAAGAATATGGCATGTTCCCTCTGGTTAACAGTGCCAGTCCTTTGGTATTCCTGGATGTATCCTGTCCAGCAGCCGATGTTGCGTGTGTTCACTCTATGTTCGGCTCTCCTGCCATAGATGGAAGCCTCATCGACAGTCGAGATGTCCAAGCCAATGAGCATGTATACATCGGCAAGAGTAGGGGTAGCTGGACCGTGACAAAACATAAAAGTGTTTGTCGTGTCTGGCCAAAAATAAGCAGCAGCAATCATCATGGATTCATTTTTCTGCATATCGACAATAGACAGCCTAATACATTGGTCTATTTTCTGCTCTGCCCAGTACACCTGCATCGACCTGTTAACCCTCAAATACCAATCTTTCCACTCTTTGGTGGGTTTGGGCCAGGATCGGAATGTGTCCTTCCATAGATTCAAAGAAAAATTCTGGGCTTTGAAAGGAATTCTGTTAGCTTCTGCGTTGATCAAATCGGTTGGATCTGGGTCGCCCATTGGACCTGGGCATTGGAAGTGTGGTTGGTCGGTTGGAATAACCAATTTGTTGCGTAGTTCCTAAGTTCGGAGGATCGAAAGAATGAGAAAAGAGGGAAAAATTACCAACTGTATGAACTTGCAAAAAACGAAAGAATCAAGGTAAAAATAACAGAAGTAGAACGAACCGCAGGGACGTCAAAGTTGATCGCCATTGCTCTGAAGAAGATGAAGGCATAGGCTGGGGACTTGAGGTTGACGCTGGAAGGAGCTCTTGTTGGTTGAGGTTGCACGGTTGTTCGTCGGGGTCGCCACCGGAGAGAGAGAATGCCAAAGGTTGGAGTTTGAGGGTAGAAGACGAGCGTTCCGGAGAAATCTATTTATAGGCTACTTGGAGTAGGGGTATTCTAGACTTATCTCTATGCCGCGCGCGCGTGTAGGTCGAGGTGGTTCAAATGGATATGGTAACTGTTCGCACGACAATCAAGGGATTGTACAGGAGATTTGATGGCAAGTGATCATGACTTGGAAGAGATCTCAGTACAGAATCTTTTGGTTCTAAAAAATGGTGGCGTTATTATTTTGGTATCTTAACTGTAATTAGGGCAAGAGTAGTTGGAAATTGGGCCATATTTGCTGAGATGCGTGAATCAGAGCTAGATTTGATTAGATTCAGTAACAGATTATGTCATGCTTGGAGAATGGGTTGAGGAAAATAGGTAAAGGCAAGCATTATCTGGAGTAAATTTCGAAGCATCAATGTTTTATACTCCGAAATTGGGGGCATGTGTTGACACCATTTTTTGGCACGTGTCAAGATGGTCAGAGTGGGCTAATCAGCAGGAGAAAAGTTATTGTGTATGACGATAGCCGATGAAAGACAGCTTGTAAAGAAGGCTGCCGATGAATGGTGGCGGTGTATGGAGAAGTTAATTTGGATTGAGGTGTTGCCGATAAGGTTAAGGATGTTATTGCCGATGCCGATGAAGGGAGGCTTGAAGACTACTGCTGATGAAATAGGAAGTGTGCCGATGAAAGAAGGCTTGAAGACTGCTGCCGATGAAACAGGGAGTGTGCCGATAGAAAGGAGGTCGATGGGAATTCCATCGTAATTTAGGAGGACAAGGGAATAGATAGGAATTAATTTCCTTTTCTATGTTTGTTAGAGTCTGATTTGTATAAGAGTCATATGTTTCCTTAGATTTGGATTTAGAGTCCTAGTCGTATTTGGTTATGTTTCTGTAGATCAGGGTATAAATATAGATTGAAGGGCAATGTAATGATCAATCAATCGATATCAAAAACCAGCTTTTACTCTTATTTACATCTATTTATTTTTCGGTGACTTCGTCAATTTGCATATTTTTCTTTTTTTCACGAGTTCTCATCGATTCGGCGAGCTGCATCGCTTCAGTGCGATCTTCGACGATCCTCGAGTTCCGCATGAGTACCTCTTGGCCGTGACTTCCGGGCGTATCACTGTTGTCAGGACCAAAGTGCTCGTATCTTCATCCTTGTCGATTAACAGGTCAAATCGACTGGCACGCCTTGGATATCGACTTCGGGTATTAGCCCTTTGTGTTTGCAGATCCATCTTTTGCATCAACAGCTGGACCTCCTTTGCTTTCTCATGGTGTTTCACTTTGTTGGAGTCAATTTGGGTGGCATACTTGTTGCTCCTTTGCGCAATTGCATGTCGGCAAGCGCCTTTCGGTGAAATCTTCCTTGTATTTGTATTTGTGACCTGCAAAATAACATTCTCCAAATACATGTGAAACTAGGTCAATAGTAAATGCATATATACTTAAGATTGTTAATTTCTTCTCTTTTTATATCTTAATTGGCGGCTAGAAATTGAAGTTAAAGACCGCCAACACAACGCAACAATAGATAAAGGCCCAAACGATCGAGGCCTAGCAAAAGCCAAACGGGTCAGGACAGGCGCTAAGGTCGGCGTTATCCATGACCCCTTCCACCTGCCTTGGTCACATCACGGTCGCAAGGCATATGACCTTTCCCCGCTACGACCACCAGAAGAGATGGAAGAGGTCACACCTTGCCAAGTGAGCCTGCCCTGACAGGGGCAAGCACGCCGCACTAACCCCATGGGGACCGAGGTGACAGTAGTCACCTCAGCCTGATCAAACACCAACCCTATGCCATGCTGCACGGACAAGACAACACCGCCTAGAGACGGCAACGACAGGTACAATGACCACCGGCTAGATACTACCCAACAAGGTAGGTATACGATCTTACCCACCACGGGATGGGAGCCATGGTGAGGGTCGCAGCACGGAGGCCGTCCAGGCCAGTTGAAAGCCCCGACCCCGATGATCGAGGTCACGACCCTCAGCCCCGTGAAGTGACCAGACGAACGACGACCCAGCGTGGCTACCTACTACGGGTACGATGCCCCGAAAATCCTAGAGACGATGATGAAGACCATGACGGACATCGCGTTGCACAGGACGGCTAACAAACCACCAATGTGCCTACAGTGCCTACCATGACCGGCACAGTAGCACCACGTCTCGCTCTGTCGCAACGTAGCCACAAGACCATGACGATGGCCACGCCCGGATGAACACCAGAAGATGGCATAACTTACAAGCCAAGTTAGTTAGGACCTCTCTTAGTCTCATGACCCTTCGGTCAAGGGAACCTCATCTTTGTATCAAGCCCTGGCCCCGAACTCTATATAAGGCAGCCAAGGTGCCCATCTCGGGAGACGGTCTCATTCTTCATCCTCTACCATTCCATTCATTCACCATAACGGTAGGGCTCCTGGAGCTTCTCTTCGAGCTGCCTCTTGTCTACCATAGGTTCTACCACCTCATTCATCATTCTTGCACCCCCCATTGTAAGAACTTTAGAGCATTCAAGCAACGAACACACACTCGATCATCTCTGAGACTGGATGTAGGGCTCCAACCTAATCCAGTATAAATTCTCGTGTCTATTGGATGCTACCATCGTCTTCCTAGAGCAACACGACAATCATATAAATTTACTAGTTCGGTTTATAAAACACTGACACCAGGGGTTCCCAAGATGAGAATGAGAGCTTGGAAGATGTTAGAGGCATTCAACTTTCAAATGCCATAAAGAACATGGATGTTGGTGAATTGAGGCCTAGGCAAGCGGTTGATGAGGAAGATGATCAAGTGCAAGTGCTCTCTGACTCAAATGTGCAAGATGATACAAATCAAGCAAGTACAAGTGATTCTCATGACAATATGCAAGATCAAGTGGCTAGTACATCATCTCAACCTAATGATCAAGCAAGTGCAAGTAATATTGCAATACTCCAACCAACCTATATTGCAAGAGATCATCCATTGAGCACTATAATTGGAGATATTTCTAGAGGTGTACAAACAAGATCAAGATTGGCCTTATTTTGTGAGCACTTCTCATTTGTGTCATCCATTGAACCAAAAAAGATAGATGAAGCATTGAAGGATGTTGATTGGGTGAATGCTATGCATAAAGAATTGAACAACTTCATAAGAAATCAAGTATGGGAATTAGTTGAAAGACCAAAGAACCACAATGTGATTGAAACCAAATGGGTCTATAGAAACAAGCAAGATCAAGATGGGATAGTAGTAAGGAACAAAGCAAGATTGGTAGCACAAGGTTACACTCAAGTAGAGGGTCTTGACTTTGGAGAAACATATGCCCCGGTTGCTAGATTGGAAGCAATTAGAATCTTGCTAGCCTATGCTTGTGCTCACAACATCAAGCTCTATCAAATGGATGTAAAGAGTGCATTTCTCAATGGCTATATCGATGAAGAAGTATATGTTGAGCAACCTCCCGGGTTTGAAGATGACAAGAAACCCAACCATGTGTACAAGTTGAAGAAGGCATTGTATGGATTAAAGCAGGCACCTAGAGCATGGTATGAGAGGTTGAGGGATTTCCTACTCTCAAAGGGATTCAAGATGGGCAAGGTTGACACCACTCTTCTCACCAAGAAGATTGGCAAGGACTTGTTTGTGTTGCAAATCTATATTGATGACATCATATTTGGATCAACCAATCAAGACTTTTGTAAAGAGTTTGGAAAGATGATGGCTAATGAGTTTGAGATGTCCATGATCAGAGAGTTGAGTTACTTCCTTGGTCTTCAAATCAAGAAATTGAAGAATGGTACATTTGTGAGTCAAGGCAACTATATCAAAGACATGCTTAAGAGGTTTGGAATGAATGATGCCAAGGCAATTAGTAACCAATGGAACAAATGATAATTTGGATAGTGATGCAAGTGGCAACATGATGGCTCAAAAGTTTTTGTAACAGAACCGACCAATTATACGAAATTAAGAAAATCATCCACCGAGCAGACGATTTAGCAAACTTAAGCCCATATAACCTGGTAGTCCATGAAATCACGATGGATTTCAAACCAACTTACATACCAGCCAAGATCGTAATAAGTTTAGCAGTCACCATCACAAATTACATAAAAGTTCACATCACAGATACATCAGAGTTTAAATATAGTTATTACAAACTAAGTTCAAATAAAAGTAGCGGAAGCATTTAGTTCAAACCACACACACACACTCACACAGAGTTTGAAATAAAGTGCCAGCTGATGATCATCTCCAACAAAAACATCAGACGAGACGTAGGGAATGACCACTGTCCATGGTCCTAAGCTTCACCCTTCGTAGGATAAAGGCAGTTGATACAGTAGCCGTAATACATCTGGCCATCTGCAATAAGTGGGAACAAAGCCCTGAGTACGAGAAGGTACTCAACTAGACTTACTCGACATAACCGAAAATAAAATGACACCAAGGATTATGAAAGGCTTTCTAGTGGGGTAGCTGACTCATTTGCAAAAAAGCATTTTTAGCATTTAAATGACCCTTTTCCAGAAGCTTTTATATCAAGTTAATCTTTATTAACCTGTCAACCACATTTACACCTGTACTAGAGTAAACATGTGATTAAACAAGTAAGGATAACCAATGATCATTAGCAACTTCCATCATGTCATATTCCACATAACTGTCCAAGTGTTCCATCAATATTACTACGATGAAGTAACTCAAGTCAAGTGTTCACTATCCAGTGAACGATGGCGTTTCGAATCGATTATTAACCAGCTGGTAATTTATTCCTCACACAAACCTCACTCACCAGCTAAAGTGAGATATTGGTCACCGAGTCAACTATTTAGGTAAAGTCTCGAGTTTGCCATAAACCACATGTACCCGGGGGCCGCCCGACTGCTCTTTGGCCTTATCATCGCGCCCCCGTGTCCTACCACACCTGCTCCGGTACAGTGCATTGCGGGCAATCCACTCGGCCCGAATAATCTCCCAGTTTCGCGGTCGAAAGGTACATTATTCGGCCAGCTAAATATAAGGCATGCGTTCAACATGACTTGAGGCCCAACAATGGTCGGTCCTTAATCAACACAGACGGAAAACACTACAGTCCAAAACCCTGTAAGTCACCGTCCGGTCTCAATTTCAAATTAACACTTAGTTATTCTAAGATGACATACTTATTCAAGCAGATCCAGGTAACCACCTAATGCTCGCAGGTGATAGGAAATCACCTGACTTCTACCGATCTAAGCAGGCTAAGCATTTCTTGACTGCGAATACCAGGGTAACAAGGATATGGTAGAACAAAGGTAGACAAGGTATAATGCAGCAAAGGTTGCAAATAACTCCTAAACATAATGCATCAATTTAGGTAAAGCATTAATAAAAATATTTGCAAACCGAGAGAGAAATGCTCCGGTGCTTGCCTCTTTCGAAAGAGCTTGGGTGATGGTCAGGGCACTCTAGAAGATCCTCACCGACCTCCTCGTCGGCTTCGGGCACCTCCTGCTCTTGCACCTCAGGCTGCTCTTCCAGCTCCTCGAGAACTGCTACCGAAATTACTTCTTGCGATCCTGTATGATGCAAAGGTATAAGTGCTCATGCATAGATGCATTGCAGAGATGACATGTAATGATGAATGAGATGTAGATGAACAGGTTTACTTTATTGTATAAAGTAGGAATACAATTCTTCTACAAGGTAGTCCACATCATCCAAGAACATGTACTAGTATACTACTACTACAATCATTCTCTACCATGCCAAGTCACCACAGAAATCTAAAATGCTTCAAAGATACACCAAAGCAATTCTTATCAACTAATCATGCATTAACAAGGTTAATTAAACCCTAGTTGAAACTGTGTTTGAATGGCAACACTTCTTTTGGTAACATAGAAAAATCTGAGAAAATTACAGTGGCTTACTGTCACATTATCTAGCATGCCCCAAAAATATCATTACATTTGGAGTACTAGAACTGCCTACACAAAAATAACAATCTAGGGCCTAAAAATGAGCATAAAAATACTTTGTACTATGAAAAGTATCAAACAACAGATTTAGTATTTTTCCTACATTCTACACAATAAACAATCACTATAGAAAAATTATTATATGAATGTTTTATTCATATTTTTCTATCTATCAAAAACAACAATTTTCAACAATCAAAAGTACTTGAACTACACATCAAAATTTTTCTACAGAACATGCATGGCACATATTTTCCCTAGAAAGTACATTGCACAAAAAGATTAACACAATTGAAACCATAATTTTCTGAGCTTTATATGATTTATTAAGCATTTATCAAGAAAACAGCAATTTCAATGATTAAATAAAAACCCTATAGAAAAGTATTTCAAACTTGACATGCAATATTTTTAGATCATAGATCTGGTCTTAATAAGTATACCAAAATTTGTTTCACAATTTTTGGAGCCAAAATGAGCAAGTTATGAATTTCTAAAGAATTTACATCTTTTCTAAAAAATCATTTTCAAAAATCCTTTTAAACATCAGCCGCTGAAAATGCTGGGTGCACCCGGCGCAGTGCACCCAAACCCGAACACAGGCACTGACGCGCAGACCCTGCGGTCAACACGGTCCCACCCGTCAGCCGTGTAGGGGCGGAGCACGCCGTTGACCGGCGATTCCTCGCCGTCGGCGAGGTCTCCGGCCAGGCCAAGGTCACCATGCTGACCACCTCGATCTCGCGAACTTGATGGCACACACGCAGTGGCCAACGGAGCTCGGAGGACCGGTCACCGCCGTCCATGGCGGAACGGTGGCACGGGTGGTCGCCGGCCGGCCATCCCCGACCACAATACGGTCACCGTAAGGGTGCTCGAGCACCGGTGAGTCGAGGCGAGCAAGATGCGCGCGCAAGAAGGGAAGAAGGTGGGGCAGAGTGGAGTGGCCCACGGAGCGGAAATCTACGGCGAGCTCGGCCATGCTCCGGCGAGCAATACCCGAAGAAGGGGGCCTTACCACGGGAAACTGGTGCGAGCACAGGCTGCACGAGAGAGAGGCGGGGCTCGAGGCAAGATGGAGGCGCCAACGGTGCGCTGCGGTGGCCAGAACGGCAATGCCGGTGAGCTCGCGCGTGGCAGAACCATGCGGTTGCGGCCGTGGGCGTGAGAGAGGCAGAGAGGGGGAAAACGCAAATGGAGAGGGAGAAGCTGTGGTCGACTTGAAGGCGGGCGAGCGCGTGCGCGAGAGGGGGCCACCGGGCGCCACCCGACCGGCGTCGCCGGCATGCGGCTGCCACGCGGCGCGCGACGCCTGCCGCGGTCGGGACAGCGGGGCGCGCGCGAGCGGGAGAGGGAGGAGGCCGTGTGGGCGTGGGCCGGGCCGCGGGAGCTGCTGCGGGCGCGCGCGCTGGGGAGAGAAGCCTGGCCGCTTCGGCCAGCGGGCCGAAAGGGAAGCGATGGCCTGCTTAAGCGAGAAATTGATTTTCCATTTTTATTTCCAATACATTTTCAAATAATTTCAAATAACAGTTTTAAAATCCCATTTTAAATAAGAAAATGGCTTTTTCTGAAAATGGCCCAAAAATGAAAGTTGCTTAGAATTTAATTCTCTACAACTTTTATTAAGGGACCAACTAAAAATTCCCAACAGATTTTGAATTGGAGAATAAAAGCTAAATAGGGAGGGTTTTTGACCATTTTCCAATAATATTTTTAAAAGCAAAATGTTATAAAACTTGAATACCAAAGTTGCTCCAAAAATTGTGCTAACTAATTTTAGATGATTAAAAAATATAGTCACCCATATTTTAGTAGCCTAGCAAACATAATTAAGGTGGAACAATTCTAAACAAGTATATGCAACATTCATGTTTCACAGAAATGTTTTAACTCAAAATGCACTCTACTTCACATGTGATTATAAATGCAATGATGCATCATGTGTATGATGTGCAATGCTAAATGCCTGCGTAACACCGGGGTATTACAATTGTATCGCTCTATAATTGAAAGCCTACTCTATGTTACCATATCAAGGCCGGATGTCATGTTTAGTGTGTGCAAGATTTCAAGCATCACTAAGAGAAAGTCATTTGAAAGCAACAAAGAGAATATTGAGGTACTTGAAGCATACACAAAATGTTGGTTTGTGGTATCTCAAAGGAGCAAAGTTTGAACTTGTTGGATATTTGGACTCCAACTATGCAGGATGCAAGGTTGAAAGGAAGAGCACCTCGGGCACATGTCAATTGTTGGGAAGATCACTTATTTTATGGTCATCAAAGAAGTAAAATAGTGTTGCATTATCAACCGCCAAAGCCGAATACATATTCGCCGGTAGTTGTTGTACACAAATACTTTGGATGAAGGCCACCTTGAATGACTTTGAAATCAAGTTCAAGAAAGTGTCATTGCCATGTGACAATGAGAGTGCAATCAAGCTAACCAACAATCCGGTTCAACATGCAAGAACAAAGCACAATGATATCCGCCATGATTTCATAAGAGATCATCAATAAAAAGGGGACATTTGCATTGAGAGTGTGGGCATTGAAGATCAACTTGCCGACATATTCACCAAACCACTAGATGAGAAAGAGGTTTTGTAAGCTAAGGAATGAGTTGAACATATTAGATTTCTCAAATATGTGTTGATGCACCCCCACTTATATGACATGCCTCTCCTTCGAGCAACCAAGGTAAAAGTTGATTGGCATGGCATACATCCTTTGCTAAGGACATGTTTAGTGCATCTAGTCATTCCTCATGTTTTATAGGCTCATTCATGAAAATCAAATGAATTTGATGCTTATATGGTACCACTATTGCTTCTATGTTTGACTTGATCTAGTGGTAGCATATGACATGTTTGTGGGCTTGTGAATCTAGTGTTTGATCTAGAAAATGAACTATAAGTGTTTAACTCAACATGGTGTGAAGAAGCTTGTCCTTGGATGAAACCGAGTTAAATATCTTTGGCAAGTGTTCTAGATTGAACTAAACTTGGAAAAATGATCCTCAGCCCATTAATTGACATTGATAATCTTAACCTATCTAAAATTGAACCTTTGTGGTCATTGATGACAAAGAGGGAGAAGTAATTCACAAAGATAGGGGGAGATAAACAATGATAGAGTGAAAAGATGACATAGGGGGAGAAATATGAAAATAAGCGAATCAATTAAAATTTGAGAACACAAGTAGGGGGAGTAAGCTCATAAACTTGATTGATGCATTTGAATATGCATTTCATATGTTTGCTTGCATGGCACAAGTTTTAAATTAAAATTCTATGCTTGTGTGGTGTATGCTAGATGTAGGTTTGAATGATGAAATGATGAACTAGCATGCATAGGATGATAGTTAGATATGCCTTACTTTGCTTTCACAAGTGGTACTAGAGCCTTGCATATAATATTGATCTTACGAGGTATCTAGTGTTTGTGTTTTGCAAGTAATCCTAAGTGGTATCTAACTAGCAATGGTGCTAAGGATGGTATATTTGATGCACTCCGATTTATATCATGCTTCAAAGGTCCATCTCTTATACCTTAGCATCATTTGGTAGACATTACTCTCCCATATTTCCAATCCATGTATATGTGCAAGCTTCAATCCAAACTCTTAGCACACATGTACGGGAAGCCAATGCTACCATTTTGGGTTCATGAAACTTGTCCATATCCTTTTACACATGATAAATATGCTTGGGCAAGCAACATGGATTCAATTAAATTTCAATTCATATCTTTGTGAAAGGGTTGTCATCAATTACTAAAAAGGGGGAGATTGAAAGCTCTAGTTTGGTTTTGGTGAATTGATGAAACCCTAAGTGCTAACCTATTTGCTCTAGTGATCATGAGAATAGGGAAGCACATTCCAAGTGATGGAGCAGATCAAGATCATGATGATGGTGATGGCATGGTGATGATAAAATGCTCGGGCTTGGAAAAGATGAAAGAGAAAAACAAAAAGCTCAAGACAAAGGTGATACCCATAGGAGCTTTTTGGTTTGGTGATCAAGACACCTAGTGGGTGTGATCACATTTAGGATAGATAGTCGTACTATTAAGAGAGGTGAAACTCGTCGTGAAATGCGGTTATCAAAAGTGGCACTAGATGTTCTAACTCATTGCATATGCATTTAGATTCTAGTGAGTGCTAACACCCTTAAAAATGTTTGTGAAAATATGCTAACACATGTGCACAAGATGAAACACTTTGTGGTTAGCACATTTGATCAAGGGTGACGAAGTTGGAGAAGAGGAGGCGCTATTTTCACTGATCGGACTTAGGTTTCGAAGTGATTGGACTTGGTGTTTGAGCGTCCGATCAATTTTAGTGAAGATGGCACGCTTGGGCTCTGTCTGGATCTTGACCGGACGCTGCACAATATTTGTGACGAGACACAGGCCCTGCACATCCGGTAGGGGTGACGTACGCTGATGTGTGCTTCATTGCTGAGCCAGAGAGGACCTGACGCAGGGGAGTGTCAGTCGGTGCCGAATGGACACGTCCAATCGCGTTTGGGCGGCTCTAGAACCTCTCTAGATGTGATCTGACACTGGGAAGCCATAGGGAGCAGCGCGTCTGGTCATAGCATGGCCTTGGCGCGCACGACCGTGATCTAATGTGATTGGCGCATCCGATCTTCGGGACGACACGTTTGGTCGTTACTTAACCACGCAGGGATGGCTGGTGACAGTTGGGATCACGTGGCCGAGGTTAAATTGCGGGGACACGTGGACGGCAATGCATGAATAGACGATGGGGTGTCTGAGTCTAGTCGGTTGGACCTGCGTGTCTGGTCGTCCCGAGAAAGGTGTTGACAAAGGGCCAACGGCTCTATTCATGTGATGGGCTTATAAAAAGCCCTTGACCGGCTCTTGCTCACTCTCTTGGCCATTTGTATTGAGAATACATCCTAGTGAGCATAGCCATCCCTCTCTCACTCATCCTACTTGATTGATTCATCATTTGGTGAGAATTGAGAGCATCCAAGTGCATTGCTTTGAGTGATTGCATCTAGAGGCACTTGGGTGATTGTGTTTTGCTGCGGGATTCGCTTGTTTCTCTTGGTGGTAACCACCACCTAGACGGCATGGTGTAGCAAGGATCGTTGAGCGGAGGAAGGTGATTGTCTCCGGCTCTGATCATGGTGATTGTGAGGAGTTCTTGACCTTTCCCCGACAGAGAGCCAAAAGGTACTCTAGCGGATTGCTCGTGGCTTGTGTGATCCTTATCTTGTGTTGGTTGTGCGGCACCCGGTTGCGGGCTAGGCGTGTTATGCCTATTTGTGTGTGAACCTCTAAGTGAGTGAATCACCTCAACGGGGACTAACTTGCCGGCAAGCAAGTGAACCTCGGTGAAAAATCATTATGTCATCTCTTGCCACCAGGATTCTATCGTGATTGATTGACTTCATCTTGTGATTGGTTCATTCCTCGACACGGCGGTATAACTCACTATCCCTCTCATTTATTTACTTCCCTAGTGTAGCTAAGCTCTTTAGTGTAACTAGTCTTGAGAGCTAGCTTGTGTCGGTCTTGTGTGGTTAGTGAGGCTCTTTAGTTAGTCTTTGAGAGCTCATTAACTTAGTGTAGTGACATAGCATTTATGTGCTTAGAGACTATTGAAACTAGAATTGTGATAGGTGGCTTGCATTTTTAGTAGGCTAGCGCAACATTCACTTTACCTCGTAATCATTTAACCGCTTTACTTAATGTTAATGTTGTTATAGAAATTTTTATAGGCTATTCACACCCTTCTAGCCATTAGGATCTTTCAAGTGGTATCAGAGCCGGCCATTCGGACCGGATTATTTCTGGTGAAAGTGTCATGTGGGACTACCTATGTTAAAAGTTATGTGCTAAAAGTTGATATTATTGGAGAAGTTGTCTTAGAGCTAGTAACTAGCTCTATCCATTACGGGTGCCCTTATAGAACTCCACTAGCATACTCCATCTGTCGCTAAGGTATTCGTGTAGGTCAAACTTTCTTATGTCTAACTAGCTAGGCTTGTAAAAAAATGCATTATGTGTACCTCCAAATGAGTTTATTATAAAAATAGATTCAACGATCTATCTAATGACACTAATTATGTACTATTTTATTGTATCTATTTGTTCAAAGTTAAAAGCGTTTGACTTCTTTGGAAGTGAGAATGACATTTATCATTATGATATATTTCAGGATCAATTAAACCACACTATTCTTTTAGTGGTACGTAACGTGCCCGTCGACTGCGAGACATCTATGGTTGACTTCGTTAATCTCGAGATTTGCTCGTCCATCTTAGTTCTTCGGAGTTGCTCGTAGAGGTAAGGTGTGTGTGCGTGCATTTATAGGTGTGAGTATGCGCTCATATATATGAGCGTCCGCGTCTGTAAATGTGTCTCACCAAGAAAAGTTTGACTAGATTTACAAAAATATTAACAATATTTATATCTTCAAATAAGTTTATTAAAAAAAATATTCAACGATCTATCTAATGATATTAATTATATATTATAAATGTTAACATTTTTATATATATTTAATTAAAGTTAAAAGTGTTTGTACTAGAAAACGTACGAAATGAAATCCACTCATTCCGACACGTTTAGATTCCAAATGTGAGCTTCACGCACCAACCGGTTCTAGATTCAGCTCATGCCTGGCCAGGTGGTGGTGGTTCTAGAATAAAGTGAGGTGTTACGGTCACATGTCGATGTGTAACGGCGCAATTTTCTTGTAAAATTTGAGCATGAAATCTGATGGCGATGGTTTTAGTTTGGATGGAAATAATTTGGCGGAATTTTGGCGCGTTCCGGTGGCAGCCAATGGAGATGGGACAGAATTCTTGTTTCTAGACTGACTAGACAAGGTGTGTGGGGGCATGCACCGGGTACGCCGTTCATGTCCGGATAACGATGCTGAACATCTCCATCTGAGAAAGGCATTTCCTCCTCCTTGCTCTTATCACAAGAGCAGTAGTACTACTCAGCACTCGGGAGCACGGGGTCAACCAAAACTCACCCTCTCCTTATCACAACGATGGCTAAGGCTTGCAGTTTGCAGCCTGTCCACCGCGGTTTGAACCGGGTGCTCTCCGGGATTTATTCTCACCGGAACACTAGTTCCCTAATAAATTTCGTTACCGATGTACCACAATAGTTAGGATGATGTGTCCGTCATATGCAAAGTCTGAAAGACTTCAGATACCTCTCAACCACGTGCAAAACTCTCCGTATAGGTGTAATTCTAGCTTGCCTACTAGAATGTGTGTGTGAGTTTGTGTACATGTGTAGTGGTGTAAGTCCGTACGAGTTAGTACGTGAGTTCCGTATAGGTGTAATTCTAGCTTGCGTACTAGGATGTGTGTGTGAGTTTGTATACATATGTAGTGGTGTGAGTCAGTACGAGTGAGTTCCGTATAGGTGTAATTCTAGCTTGCGTACTAAGATGTGTGTGTGAGTTTATATACATATGTAGTGATATGAGTCAGTACGAGCTAGTACGTGAGTTTAGATACTACAGGTTGTATTTAAAGAGTTAAGGCGTAAAAAAAACTCACTCTCTCCTCGCTCCTGGACTAGGGCCTCCCCCGGCGTCCACCTGTGCGTTCAGTCCATGTCGACAAAAAGTAGTGGTTTTGTAGAGCTCTGAAGTGACCTGGACAGGTACCAGTACTGCAGAAGCAAATGCTGAAGAGCATGTTGTATGTAGAAAACTGACCGCTCGAAAGAAGAGAGGAGCAGAAAAGCTTGTGCAAAGCTGCTGCATGTATTCTTTTTAGCTCTGTAAAACCAAAGCGATGGAACTTCAAGTAACCGATGGATAGTGGTTTTAAATTTTTACTTGCATACGTGGACCTGAACTTATTCTAGAGCTAACACTGGTGTTGGTTTGGGTTGTTGCTGTCCAAACTAGTAATATAAACATGTTCACATATGTATCCTAACAAACAAACAAAAAAATTACTTACGAAACAATGATAGAAAGGTAAAGTACCTACCTATAAGCCACGCTTAGTTAGTACTACCTCTGTTTCTTAAAAAATTACAATTCTAACACCGGATCACTTTACTATCTTAAGTTTGACCAATTATATATTAAAAATATTTATGTTTATGATACCAAATAAACACTATCAGATTAATTATGAATGTATTTTTATAATAAATTAATTTAAAATCATAAATGTGAATATTATTCACTAAAACTTAGTCAAACTTGAACTATTTTTCGTGACACATAACCTATAGTTCCATTCTTTTCGGGACGGAGGTAGTAGTATACTATGACAAACACAGTTTATTTACAAAGTCAGTGACCAAGCTTTCCTATCAGAGTTGCAAGCGGGACACAGTCATCTGTCATCCAAAGCAGAGAAACCGGCATCTTTGAACTTCTTCCACTTGCATTGGTAGGCTCAACAAGCAACCAAAGGTAGCGTAACAGATGTTAGGATGTCACGGAAGGTGGATACGTGGCCAAATTGATCTCCTTCACCCTTGCTAGCTAGTCAAGCTAAGATGCTGAGTGCTCTGCGAAAGTGAGTCTGACTTGCTGCAAATCCTATCAAAGTTTCAGACTCACCTCTTTTTGGTTTGGGTACAGCAAGGATTTTCGAGATGCTAAGTCTATGCAGGGCCAGACCCGCGCTCCGCATGCCCAACCGGCTTGGTCAGATTGAAACGCCAGTCCCGCGCTCGTGCTGCTCGGCCCAGCTGGCCTCCCGAGCCCACGAAAACCGGCCTGCCCGGTTTGGAAACCGTCCAGGCCTGTTCCTTATTCGAGTTCGAACCAGTGACTTTTTAAATAAGTTTTTGGACGTATTTTCACATGAAAAACTTGGAAATTACGATTTGGACTCGTTTTCTATTAGGATAAGATCACCTCCTCTATATATATCATAGGATCACGGATGATTAAAGGATTCAAGACTCAATCGTCTTTTTACATCTAGTGCTGAATTTGCATGGCCTCTTACTCTAAAAAAGTAACCATACCATTTCTTAAGCCGATTTAAAAGAGTCGGGAAGATGATATGAAATTTACCTTTGATTTGATCCGGCTATGTGTGATAAATATTTTGATGAATCGCTTAGAAATGGATATATTAGATTGACTCATCCTTTACCATCATCTGAGGAATTGAAAAGAGGTTACTGTAAATGGCATAATTCTGGTTCTCATGCCACTAACAATTGCAACATTTTTCATTGGTAAGTCCAATCGGCTCTCAACGAGAGACGATTGAGTCTATGAGAGATTTAGGTTGATAAAGCTCCCTTCGCGATGAATGTGCTGGAATGCAACAATCCGGCTATCTTGGTTCGGCCAGATCAAGCTAAATCAACTGTTGGGAAGAATGTGGTGATTCGTGAGCCAAGGAAGGATGAGAAGAAAAATGCTCGCTGTCAAGTTGCTCTTGAGAAAGATGAGATGGACAAGAACAAGCTCACAATTACTATTGGTCCTTCTCTGCAAAAGAGACCAACAAGAAACAAGCGAAGGTAAGCAAACGACAACGAAGCAACGCTGGAGGTGGCCAAATCGACCCGCTAGGTTGGTTCCCCAAACTAGCCTGACCGGTTTTGCGCATGCCCAGGAAGCCAGGGCGACTCCTGGAACTGGTCAGGCTGGTTTGGTTGGCCCAGACAGCCCTGAGGGGCATTTGCACACCTACAAGCTCCTAACGTTTGAAGATTGGCACATGGAAGACTAATGTACCCAAAAATCTAGGGAAGATGGTGAGATATCGTTGCACTTTTGACAAACCCATGGACAAATACAAGAAGGAAAAGGTCGATTCCTTGAATCGGCCCTTGAAAAAACAGAGCCCTCACTCCCAAGCAAGACGATTCGTCGAAGCAAATTGTACTAGCTTCGTCTTTGGATCAGCAAAGGAAATCTCCTCATGTGTCTCATTAGGGCCCTCTAGTTCAACCTCCTACTCATCCTATGTGAGGGCCCTATGGTGTGTGGGTGTCATATCCGCCAATGACACATGATGCAACAAATGCAAGTAGTTGCTGCAGGTCCTTCGATGTTTAGCCGATTGAACTTCGGTCAAGCAACAACCCGGCTCATGTGAAGGGGAAGGCACTAATCAAGCAAGTCTATGTGCCAAAAAAGAGGTGCCCGCTGCCCCTGCACGAGAAGTTGATCCTCCCGCTTCTGAGAGTTTATCGTGGCCAAACAAGTTCGTTTTGGAAAAAGCTTTCCTACGGTGCTGTTGGGTTAAAAATGAAAAAAAAAATCTGTCGGCCCTCTCTCGTTTAAGGCTTTCTCCCTCAATGGGTGTTGATGTCGATTGGATCTCGGATGTGCTTTAAAGACGACTCAACCCTGTTCGTTTGTCTTATAAGCTATACTTTTTCAGCCAACAAACAGTGTTTTTCTCTCACAGTAAATCAGCAAACAGTCTTTTTAACCATGGCTTTTTAGCCAAGCGAACGGGTCATCTCGACTAGTAGGCTATCGTGTGTGAGACTCTGAAGCTTAACGATGGCTTCTGGAACGGAGGTGGCTACAGTTCAGCCACTAGGTGATGGTGTTTTGTTGGTGACCACTTGGTGAACAACAACATGCTAGGAGGTGGCTAATATGTTGTTGGCGTTTGTGTTTGGCTATCTAATTGGTGCCTGGCGCACTCAGTTCTTAGTTCCCGGCTTCCCTGGAGATTTGTTTGGGTGGGGATTATCGCCCCTCGCCAGTGATTTCTTAAAAAAAACCCGGCAAGGCAGCTTCTCGGCGATCTTCCGTGGACCGCGCTGCCCATGGGTCGACGGTCGCATTCGTCGTCATCATCCATAGCGTGGCACCATCTGAGCCCGTTGTACTACCTTAGGCGGCCGGTGCGCCTTGCCCTCCCCCTCGTGGGCTTTGTCACCGCCACCTTCGCCGCCTGGGACCGCCTCTCCCTCGTTCGCGACTATGAGGTAAGACTGAACCTAACGACGTGCCCGATCCGAGCTGTATTGGCGGGGGATCCGGCTGGTTGCCCGCACTGTACCTAAAACGCAGAAAGTTTACTGAAAGCTGAAGACTTTGATTAAAGATTGTTTTTTTTTGTGGGTTAGAATTTAGGAACTGATCGGGATGCTTGTTTGGCATCTGTCACAAGTCATTAGAATTTCATCTAGCTGAATCTTCTGTTTCATCAGCTGGTTTACACTTCATTATTCTGTATACAAGTATAAATGATGTTCTGGAGTGAAATAATATGTAGTCCTACATTAGATTTTCTTTCCTTTATGCAGAGTATTGTATAAACATGTTAACTTGTTCCATCATGTCAATTAACAGCTTTGTTTTATTTTTTTATTATTTGCTTGCAGGCTGAGATATCCCGATTGGATGAGGAGGTAAATCAGCTGCATGACCAGGTACACGTGTGTGCACATTTTGTTACAACTTAATGTGCACTTTATAATATTGCTTCGCCTATGCAACTATGTGAGTTATGTTGATTCTTTTACAGCCAATTCACCTTTTAGTGGGTTGTCACTTTTATGTAGTTAAGAATGGCTGGAATTTCTCTTGATGAAAATCCAAATATTGAAAGCATCATCGAGAAACATAATCTAGAAGTTGACCCTGTCAATAATGTGAGGAGAGAAAAGGTTAAGGAAGCTATGCTTCACGCTTGGAACTCATATGTAAAGTATGCATGGGGACAGGATGAGCTCCAGGTTTGTGTCACTTGTACCTACTCTGGTAGCTGCTTTCTTTTAAATTGTATTAAAACAAGCTTTAAAATTATTTCATTTTGCCTTTTGCATCCCTTAATTGTCCAGCCTCAGTCAAAGAATGGTGTCAATAGTTTTGGTGGCCTTGGGGCAACAATTGTGGACTCACTTGATACACTACATATAATGGGATTAAAAGATGAATTCCAGAAGGCTAGAGAGTAAGCTCCTTTTTCAATGCCATTTGTTACCATAAACAGAATACAGCTCCATCTCGTCCATGTTCGAGAAACTAGAATAAGTTTTAATCTCGTCTGCATGGCTAGCCATGTTATGTTCAACTTTTGGGTACCACATTGTCAGTTTGCCCTTTAATTACTAGCATAGAAGCATTGCTGGCCCAACAAATGGTAGAGCTAAGTTGGTTCCCCTCACTAGAATATACATTTTTTGCTTTTTGGAGAGTTTTCCATGCAAAAAATGTTTCTGTGGGTATCCCGAGTTCCCAACTCGTAAGCCTACCAATGTTAAGTATTGCCATCACTTGCTTGGATGGGCAAGACAAGTGATCGTGCATGCAGTACTATGCATGGAGTTTTAAGACCTAGTCATTTGTACTAAAGCTGCTGTTCACTTGCATCCCTTTGAACTTTAATTGCAGAGTTGAAGAATACAGGTTTTGCAAAATGGATTAATTTCTGTGCTTTATTCCACATCTTGCTTGGACTAGACACATAGTTTATTGTTAAGTTTTGATCTGGCTAGTGGTTACCGATCGCTGTAGTGCAAAGTGTGACGACAAAAATTCCCATTATATGCAGAAGTAACTAGAAAGCTATCAGCTTGAGCAACTGTTTATATGATGCAAATTATTGCGCTTCTATTAGCACCATTTGATAAAACTATATAGAGATGATGTCAATCTTAGGGTCCTGGGTTCTGCCTCATAGTTCAGCCAATAGCATGCTTATTGAGTGTGACCTAAATCTCCCTATACTGAAGAGATCATCCTAAGTTTGTCAGTACTCTATTTGGTTATGTATCCTTGCATTTCATGAAGTGTCGGATCTTTCTAAATCAATGAAGTTTGGTTCTTTTTCATTGAATGTTACAATTGTTGACTTCTATTTCTGCTAGTAAATATGGGCATAAGTCTTTAAAAAATGTAAATATGACCATATGGCATTGTCCCCTAACAGCATGTGAACCCCTTGATTATTGAAAGTAGACAATACTCGCATTTATCAGTTATATCATATATTTCTGCTCTAACTAGTGTTTCTTGATGATGACAGCTGGGTCGCAGAATCATTAAACTTTGACAAGGATTACGAAGCAAGCATGTTTGAAACAACAATAAGGTCTGTTATAATATTTAACTTGTTGTATTATATTATTATCCAGAATACTTTGCCTTTGGATCATAGTGGCTTTTTTCCCTTTACTTTGGGGTAACTATGTTGTGTTAATAAATTGTCTAAGCTTGGACTCTTACTATTCAGAGTAGTTGGAGGTCTTCTCAGTGCATATGATTTGTCAGCTGATAAAATGTTTCTGGAGAAAGCAAGAGACATCACTGATCGGATGTTACCCGCCTGGGATACGTCATCTGGTATCCCATACAATAGAATCAACCTAGCTCAAGGCCAGGTTAATAATCCAGGATGGAATGGTGTAAGGCTCTACTTTTCTATTTTCCAACTGGCGAGGTAGTTTGAAAAGAACTTCATTGTAATAGCAATCATAATTATTTTTTAACCATTACTTTTAGGAAATATGTTTTTCATAATTGTTGTGGGTTGAGGATTTCTGACCTTCTATTTATTGTAAACATAGATATATTCAAGTTAACTGTTGTACTAATCTTGTTAGAAATTGACATTGTCATATTTTATCTATGGACTTCCATTTTACAGGGTGGCAGTACACTTGCAGATTCAGGCACAGAGCAACTTGAATTTATGTAAGATCTAGTCCCGACACGGCTCAGGCCCACTCTGCCGAGGAGTGATCCCACCTGCGTAGTAACCCGCTTGAGCTTTCATCCTCGTTTCCCTCAAAACGGTTAACCGAAGATTACTACGCGTCCCTGCCCTGGTATTTAAGCTGGTTGGGGTTGCACAGGGTTCCGTGATGATACAGTAACAGGTGAACAGTACTCGAGCTACAGTATTCCGAATTTAGGCAGGCCCAATTCGGTGCTACAGTAGTGGGCTGCTACCGTGTTCGAGCTCCAATATAAAACCTCTGCAGTGCCCGGAGTCCGGATGTACAGTACTCTTAGCTACAGTATCCGACTCACTGTCTATGCTACAGTACGACGGCCCATCTGCGAATTAGGCCCACTTGACCCATTTTTGGGCTGTTACAATTTATAGCTTTATCACATAGGACTGGAGATCCAAAGTATCAGCAGAAGGTTTTTCAAACTGCCATCAAATAATGATTTTTTTTGCGCATTATCACATAATGATTTTACAGGCAAAGCATAAGAGTCATGCTTGGTTTCTTCATTTTGTTCTTGCTGGTTGCAGTTAAAGTACTAGATACCTATATGAAGAAAATGATGATAGACTTGGTGGTCCAATGATGTAGTCATTGTTTCGCTGAGTGTTAGACTGTTAGTCATGTCAGGAGTTGGTTCAGATAGAGCTCGAGTCCAGGACAATGAGGCTAGTAGATTGGGGAAGAGGAAGAGCTCAATTAAGTCAGGTTAAATTTGAGGGCCAATCAAGTAATGTTGAATTCTCTCTCTTTTTTTTCATTCAGTACCATATATAAGTGTCTGCTGTGCAATAGATTGAATCATGTATTCACATCAGAAAAAAGACATTTTCTTATTCTCTGTGAATTGTAGTGCAGCCTCTCTAGTTACTCCTCTACCCCACTACCCTTTTTCTAATGCTGTAGCACTTGGTTAGGTATGAATACCAATACCATCATTTCATTGAATTGTACAATGAACAGTACAGGGACTGTGCAAGTGTAAACACAAACTGGTGATCGTTCTCAACTAGTGTTAATGAAACCGAAATTTTTCACTTATTAGCCATTTACTCTGCTGATATGCTTTCTAATCATCCACCCCTTTATATTATGGAAATTTCATTGGGAGCATTGTTAAATTTTAGGTGGAGAATGTAATTAGGCAATTTCAGAAGATATTCCCTAGTGATGGCTTGCTTCCTATTAATATAAATCCTCATTCCCCAACATTGCACTCAAAAATTACATTTGGTGCTATGGGAGATAGGTATCATAATTTTTCTTAACTCTCATCATTGTGCTATACATTTTCCAAAACTTGGAAAATCTGCTTTATATATATGCAATTTCACACTTTCTAACTAGATTAGTGTGAATTGTTTTTGCATCTAACTGCCTTATTCATATCATAGTTTATATGAATACTTGCTCAAGGTATGGATACAGGGTAACAAAACTTAAAGTGACAAACATTACAGGTCCAATACTATAGTCATCCTTTATTCAGACAGTTTGTCAGTTATGTTGGTTCACCGAAAAATATGGACTTTTTTCTTTTTAATGAATGTAAAATGCAATGAACCTGTGGGTATCAGCTTTATACTGAGTTAGCCTGCTAAAGATGTTAATGATATAACTAGTATACTATATTGCACTGCCCAAATTATACTACCATGATAATTTTACAATGTTTAGACTGGATAAATTATGTATCAGAAAACAGTAACCACAAACCAGCATAGTTTCCCATTGTAGCTGTCAAGCCATGTTAGAAATATAATCTGAAGTGACTAATAATATTCCTGTTTTGTACAGAACTTGCGTCTTTTTACATACTCTTTCTTAATTTCGTGTTCTTATTTGTTTCCCCTTTATAGTCACTTTGATGTAGCTTGCATGGACATGTTATAACTTCTACCAATCAACTCCTACAAAATTGGCTGGAGAGAGCTATTATTTCCGTGGCGGACAGGTTCAGTTACAACCTGTATAGTTTTTTCATTTTAATCTTTCCCTCTGCACTTCACATAATAGGGTGCTATTTCTTTACTGCCATAGGACATGGTCGTGGGCACATCATGGAACATCCTTAGACCAGAGACTATTGAATCACTTATGTATTTGTGGTGCCAAACCGGTAATAAAACATACCAAGATTGGGGTTGGGACATATTCGAAGCATTTGAGAAGAATTCCCAAAGATGTAAGTTCTCATCATACCAACATAGTTGCCAACTTGCCATCCTTCGAAATGTTCATTATTATTTTTTATAAAAAAATTTGAGTATTTAGGAGAATAATGGTACAAAAGACGACATGATGCTGAGCTTTTTCCTGGCGGAGACACTCAAGTATCTGTACCTGCTGTTCTCCCCGCCAGGGTTTTTTTTACCGACTGGTTTCCGGTAACCGCCGGCCGGCGGTAGCGGTTTACCGGTCGGTTTACCGGTAAACCGGTCGGTAACCGGCCGAATTCAAATTTGAATTCAAATGTTCTTCGGTTCGGTTTCCGGTCGGTAAACCGGCCGGTTTGGAGCGGTAACCGGCCGGTTTGGCCGGTTTACCGCTCCAAACCGGATTTTTTTTTTTGTGATGAATAAAAAAGAAATTTTGGTACTTCCTTTGCACAAATTAATATAAAAAGACCACACAATGTGGTAAAAAATAACATAAGTCAGTAAAGCAACAATATATAGTCGCGTACAAATACATATTCGCTTAAATATATAGTCACTAAAACAACAATATATAGTAGCATACAAATACAATATATAGTCGCTTACACAAACAAAGATATAGTTTCCGCTCGCATGGTCAACTACGTAGGATGTATGGGAAGACCCCTTGTTGGCACGACATTTCATATTCGGCGGTGGACATAAGAGAGATACCTTGGTGTCTAAGCAGGTCAGCTTTGTAATCTTGCCAAGTTTGTCCTGTCCATGCTGCTGTTGTCTCCCATTCTTGAACTAACATATTATAAAAACTGGGGTCTTCCCATTCATAGACCCATCTAGTCTGAGTCTGCATGGTTATGTCAGGAATGGGATACCTATAAGTAGGCTCTGAGGTATCGCTGTAGGAGGAAGAAGAGTATTGTGGAGTGTCGTAGTCCGTCGGTGCATATGCTCTCCTCTGCGATGTCGGTTGTCCATGGTCACGGTCTTGAGTAGCATGTGTGAATTGGGTCTCGCCTGCAATCAACCATAATTAGTAGGCATAGACAGAAACAATTGTGTGTATGTAGGTGCAATGGATACCTGTGAAATGAAGACCTACATAACTACTACCACCAGCACCAATAGTAGCATCCCCACTCCCACCACCACCACCGTCTGTCCCACCAGCGCCGCCACCATCACTCCCACTAGCACCGTCATTGGCACTGTCATCGTCACCACTGTCATCGTCACCACTGTCATCGTCACCACTATCCTGGGACTGGTATTGCTCATCCTCAGTCTCTGTGTCGCTGGTCACAGCTTTTCCTTTTCCTCGGTGACGCTTGTCGTGACCCTTCGGAGGCACCATCTGCATCTTCCTCTTCCCGAGGTGAGTTGCACCCACATTTCTTCGGGCCCAATCACTGATGCAATCATGCCCCGTAGCCTGACGTAGATCATCGGGGTCTATTTGGTCACTGCCAACACAAACAAATGAATCACATAATACAGGTGAGACATACACACACATTTGTATATATATAAATATATGTACCTAACAAGGTGTGATGGCAGAGGGACGTCCATTTCGTCAGAATCCTCATCAAGAACAGGAGGCAGATTAGATCGACCGTACTCCATCCATTCCCTAACCGGATTGCTCCGGTCATAGAATGAGACTTCGGCGAACCGGTCGATAAAATCTTCTTCATCATACCTTCGTGGGTTCACATCCGCTAGTCGCAGCCGAAGATTGTAATTGACATAAACAAGCCTGTTTAGTTTCTTGTGCGACAACCGATTGCGAACCTTAGTATGCAGCAACGCAAAAGTACTCCAGTTCCGCTCGCATCCACTGGAGGAGATGCATTGTGAAACAAGCCGCAAAGCAAGGCGCTGTAAATTTGGAGTTTCTCTACCAAATATCATCCACCAGGCCGCTGCAAGTGCAACACATTATGTTAGGTATATGTTCCAATATACGAATTTGGTGCAGATTTAGAGTATCTCTTACATGGGGTTGTCCTTGGATCCATCGCCATTTTCATTGCCAGTTCTGAACCAAACTCACCACGCTTCTGTCGGAAAATCTCAGCCTCCTGCAATGCCTGCACGGCGCACTCCACATCCGTCATTTTCTGAAATGTCTCCTTCAGGCCTCCGAACATTGTTGGAGTTGGATCCATACTATATGTAACCTTTGGATTTAGAACAGCAGCTGCAACATATGATTCAAATAAGCATACGGGAAATATTCAATATATACATCTTGCTAAATCAACATAAGTCATTATCATACCTGAACCCACATACGTCCCTATGTACACGTCACGAATCCTTGCATCCATAATCTCTCTATACTCATTCCATGTTTGCGTATTCCTTCCAAAGTACGACTCTAACTCCTGTTTGCATGACTGGTACTCGTACACCACCTCGCACATGTTGGGTCGCTTGTCTTGATCAGCGAACCGAAGGAACTTGTAAATTGGTTGAACTGTATTTATGATGTATTCCAATCCCTCCCACCACTGAATATTTGACAATCTTCGCATATCTATCCTTCAAGTCTTTCTCATTCTGTTCTAGGTACTTGCCATCAATATCTCTTCCAGTGGGTGACGCGATGCCTTCACCTGAAACCATAAGCAAACAATGAGAATATGGAAACATACATAAGGCCATAGGTCTCCACGTATAGGTACTTACCCCACTTCTGTGTCTCTCGCACCGCACTGACAAAGTATGGATTATCGGCATTTCTTCCGGGGATTCCTACATAATGGAAAAACTTTCCCCAAGCTTTACCAATAGCTTCCTTTGCATTTTTCCCCTTCTGCGTCCAAGAGCCTGTATCAATCCTTTGTTGCTGCATTCCTCTCCTCCCACCCGCTGCCACATGATAGTCCTCCACCTCCACTGGAGTCTCCCTCCGTGATCCCGCTCTTCTAAACAACCTGTCAATAGGATTCCCACCTTGCGAACCACCACCACCAGCACTACCCCCTCCACGGTGGTAATTACCTCCTCTACGTTGCACCCTCTGCTCGTACTCATATTCTGCTCTTGACTGGTTGAGTGCTTCCCGCATCTGAGCCTCATATTCATCATCACCGAGGGGATGGTTTCCCTCAGATGCAGCTTTTTCTTCTGCCAACCTTTGTCGAGCCCGGTCAGCAGTCGTCTTCTTAGCTCTGTCAAGATCTCGCCGAAAGTACGCACGCACATCTGGTGGCACACGGGAGCAATGCAAGGTGTCCGCCCCGTACCCAGCCAAATGCTGTTTAAATCTAGTGCAACCACCGCCTGCTCTCGTCACATGACAATATTTGCATCTCCATCCAGGAGCAAGATTGTCACCATGCTCCCATACAACGTCTCTGTTTCTGCCTGACATTGTCTACTCTACCTGCATAAACGGACAACACAAAGTCACACCTAAATAAAATGTTTCCTAAATCCTACCACAAATCCTCCATAATATATACCTAAAATATACCTCAAATCTATACCTCACATACACAAAGTTACAATATATACACAAAGTCACACAATGTATACCTAAAATCCTAAATCCTACCACAAATCCTACCTCTAATCCTAAATCCTAAAAAAACATCCTAAAATAAATCCTACCTAAAACCTAACCAATCCTAAATCCTACCACAAATCCTACCTCTAATCCTAAATCCTAAAAAAACATCCTAAAATAAATCCTACCTAAAACCTAACCAACAAACTATCCTAAATCCTAAAACAAATTCTACCTAAATCCTAAAACTACTCTAAATAAAAAAAAACAAAAAAAAACTTACCTGCGCGGTTAGCCGCCGAACCGGTCGGTAAACCGAGCTAACCGAGCGGCTAACCGAGCTAACCGAGCGGTTTACCGACCGCGCTCAACGGCCTCGGTAAGCCGACCAACCCGGTCGGTAAACCGACGGATCCGCGCGGTAAGCCGGCGGCGGCGGCCGGTCGCCTAGGGTTCGCTCGGAGCGTCGCGTTGGGGGTGAGGAAATGAAGTGTCGGCGCGTTTGGACCCCCCCCCCCCCCCCCGCTCACTGCCGGCTGGTTTTGTGCCCGTGACGGCCTAATGGGCCTCATGGGCCTTAACGGGCTGGCACTGTTTTTTTTTTCTTTTTTTTCAAACTTCTATTCATATAAATAAATACTAAACGAACTCAAATTTGAAAAATTTTTACACCATTGGCTTCTATAAATCATGGACTATTTTTAGGAATTTTTTCAGCATTTTTTTTTTCAAATTTTAAATTTGAATTTGGGGAAACCCTAACCGGGCCGGACCGGAACCGGACCGGCCCGGTTTGGCCGGTTACCGCGGTAAACCGCGGTAAACCGGCCGGTTTTTTTAACCCTGCTCCCCGCCATCGTTTATCTCGTTCGATGGGTGGGTCTTCAACACTGAAGCCCACCCACTGAAAATAGTCACAAGACATGACAATGAAGGTGGCTCAGGCAGTGCAGAAAATAAGGGTATTGCTGACTCTGTAATCCAGCCACATGGAAGGAAGCATGGAAAACCTGAGTAGAAGCTGTCCCGTGCAAAGTACAGGGATTTTGCTCATGCCATCTGATCTAGACATGAATGACAAAGGAAATCCATCTTGATGGAAGCTGGGATTGAAATGGCAAACGTCACACTACCGTAGCATTAGGGCATACGGCTGGATGAAACTAGAGGTAGAATCTGTTGGTATAATTTGGATAGTGACCTTGTGCATTGTAGCACAGTGTGTTGTCTACTTTGGGGACCAAATGCTTGTGACCAAATGTGTTGTCTACTTGTCTTGAGTGTTCGGTCATGCCAACCCTCTTTCACCTTAACTTTTTTTTTAGGTTGTACTCCCTCCGTACTCATAAAGAAAGTCGTTTAGAACAAGGTTTGAGTTAAACCTTAGAAATATAAATCATGAATAACTCTCAAGTTGTTGAATTTGAAAATATAAAAAATTATATGAATAGATTTGTCTTGAAAAATATTTTTATAAAAGTATACATATATCACTTTTCGATAAATATTTTTATAGAAATAAGAAGTCAAAGTTGTGTTTTGGAGACCGTGTCGCTGTCCAAAATAACTGTCTTTACGAGTACGGAGGGAGTATATGGAGACGGTCACTTGCATTTGTGTTTTAGTCATTCAAACTAAGATCCAAGTGTCATGGATCTTTTGTTTTGGGCAATGAGGAGTTATAGGTGTTATATGGGTGAGGGGATGGAGAATATAGATTTATTGCCACTTGTTAGTTGTTGAAGATGGGAAAGTGACGTTGACGATGTGTGTGTCATTTGATTTAGGAATGAAATGTATAACGGATTATGCAGAGCACTCAGCTGTTGAGTTAGTTAATTACTGTTTGCTGCTAAGTTACTGAACCATTTCTTCCCATGGCAAACGTCTAGACTCCAACTTTTTGGCTGTGTTTAGATCACTTGAAAAGTGCACTATGCAAAAAAAGATTCTCCGTCACATCAAACTTGCGATACATGCATGGAGTACTAAATGTGGATAAAATCAAATACTAATTGTACAGTTTGGTTGTACTTTGTGAGACGAATGTTTTGAGCTTAATTAGTCAATGATTGGACAATTATTACCAAATACAAACGAAATACTACAGTGAATTTTGGCGCTCCAAAATTTGGAACTAAACACAGCCTTTCAGTGTTTTCTGATATTATTGTTTTGTCCGCTCCATCACCGAATACGTACCATTCCTGCTCCTGCGTGTCGTAGAGACGTTGTCGATCTGCACCTTGCCCTTGTTTAGTCCCCAAATCCAACACCCAAATTTCACTATACAAAAAGAAGATTTTCCGTCACATCAAAATGTTGGCACATGTATGAAGTACTAAATGTAGATGAAATTAAAAACTAATTACACAGTTTTGTTGTACTTTACGAGACGAACATTTTGAGTCTAATTAGTCAAAGTTTAAACAATTTTTACCAAATAAAAACAAAAGTTGCTATAGTGCGATTTGATGGGCACTGTTCCAACTTGGACCTCCCGATTTCGCATCTAAACACGGGGTGCATGATTCATGCGGCCTGTGAGCCCGTGAGGTCTCCACTCCGGTGGCCCAGCGCTGAAACACGAACGCCGCAGTGACCCCGTACCGCAGCCCATGCCCCATGCACAGCCTAGGGCCTAGGCACGTGCGGCCTGAAGTGCCACTGCGAGACTTTTCATTTTATTTGGTAATTTGTGTCCAATCATGGACTAATTAGGCTCAAAAGATTTGTCTCGTGATTTACAACTAAACTGTTTAATTAGTTTTTTCTTTCGTCTACATTTAGTACTCCATGCATGTGCCGTAAGATCGATGTGACGAGTACTGTACAAACTTTTTTTGTTGCATGGGCAACTAAACAGGCCCTTTATAGGTTGGGGCGGCACGTCAAGTGTGGGGGACCTCGTGCGTGTAGGTCTCAATCTCGAGGAGCTTGCGCGGTGCTGCAGCTGCAGGGACAGTAGGACGTACACAGCTGCTCTGCTGCTATTGGCCGCAGCCTGTGATGTGGGCCTCACTTGTCATATGGTCCACTGGCGCACAACGCCAAGCCAAAGGCTTTGGGCCTTGGGCCTGGTTTAGATACCCAAATTCACCCCAAATTTCACTATGCAAAAAGAAGATTCCCCGTCACATCAAAATGTCGGCACATATATGGAGTACTAAATGTAGATGAAATCAAAAACTAATTGCACAGTTTTGTTGTACTTTGCGAGACGAATATTTTAAGCCTAATTAATCAATATTTGGACAATTATTACCAAATAAAAACAAAATTGCTACAGTGTGACGGGACATTTACTATACAAAGTTTGGATCCCAAATTTGGGATCTAAACAAGGCCTTGAGGGTATTGTTTCCTGTGCTAAATTAGTACTTCATCCGTCCGTAAAAATATGTAATTATAGGTTACGTGCTAGAAAAAATAGTTCACGTTTGAACAAGTTTATAGTAAATAGTATTCATATTTATGGCTCCAAATCAATTTATTATGCAAATATATTTCATAATTAATCTAATAATATTTATTTGATATCATAAACATTGATATTTTTTTATTTATAATTGGTCAAAGTTAAGATACTAAAACGTGATACTGTGCTAGAATTGCATGTTTTCCTGGACGGAGGGAGTAAAGACTAGTTGGATACGGATGAAACAACCACCTTTAGTGTAAAAGTTTTATTTATAATTTCAAAGCTTTTCCGTAATATTTAGGGCTATGTTTGGTTTAGCTTCTCGAACATGCTGGATGTACAAAACGGAGTTAACCAAGCTGATGGAATCTGAAGTTATTTTTTTTCAAAAATCATTGCTTTCACTTAGTAAAATGTTTATAGCACATTGGACCTTTACTTTGGGCTTTCTTCTTTTCCAAATGGTCAGAAATTAAGAGATGTTTCAAAGGGAGATAGAGATGGGATATATCTCATATTTACTTCAATCAAACAGCTCATATCTTTTCTATAACACAGACTCCCTTTGTCCCAAAAAGAATGCAATTATGGGTTATATGTTAGTTAAAGCGGTTCATGTTTGACCAAGTTTATCTAGTGAATGGTATTCATATTTATGGCTTCAAATTAATTTATTATGAAATACATTTCGTAATTCATCTAATGGTATTTATTTGATATTAAAAATATTAATACTTTATAATCTATAATTGGTCAAACTTAAGATATTAAAAACGTGACATTGTGTTAGAATTGCATTCTTTCTTGGATAGAGGGGTAGCTCACAATAGTATTTTTCATTGCTCACAATAGTTTTTCTAAAGCTTACAACTGAACCAAAACATACCCTTAATACCATGACTCATCTAGAGCTGAAAATCAAGCCAAGCGAGTTCATCTAGACCAAACTCATCTCTTCTCTCTCATCTTAAAAATAATGCCATGCCATTAAAAATAATTGCCTATTACTTTATCTAAAAAATGTAGCCCCCTATTAAAGCGGACGACATATGGTTGAGTTGAAAGAGAGAGAGAGAAAAACCACTCTTCATAATAACCGCACAAACACGATCGATGTCCGGTTGACATGATGAAACAAGGGCGAGTTAAAGTACGGAGATTATGCAATTTCCTTTTAGTTTTTCTTGTGTACTTATGTGACGTGTTTATGATGTCTAGGCTACATCGTCCTTGACTCTACAGGACATGTGCCTCTACTTGTAATAGCATTGATCTGATGCATCTGTAAAAGAGAACGTTTGAAACCGGAATGTTCTCCATATCTTTAAAGAAAAATAGGACACTCCCGCTGCTCTGGTTGATTACAAATCGAAGTGTTTTTATTAATTTTATAGTCTATATATATTGTAATTTTTGACCATCATGAACATATATACATATACTCCCTCTGTCCCTTATTAGACGTCGTTTCCGGTTTTTGTGCCCACAAGTTTGACTCGATTTATATAAAATGCGTGCAACATTTGTATCTCCAAATAAATTTATTAAAAAACTAGACTCAAAGACCTTTCCAATGATACTAATTATATACCATAAATATTAATATTTTTTAATATATATTTAATTAAAGTTGTTTCTCGGGAAGCGTAAAACGACAAGTATTTAGGGACGGAGGGAGTAAGAAATATAAGTGGATTGAGGGGTACGGATATAAACAAAAGGACATCACTGACGTACTTCTCACACTGGCTTAATTAGGGGAAAATGGCTTTTCGATTGATTGTTGACCACACTGCCGGTCCACGCTTATGATCAGTTCACAATGTCTAATTTTCAAGAACTCTTGGTAATGCAAGGTGCAGTGGCTAATTAGGTACTTCATGCATATGTGACGCCCATATGTCTTGCTTTTAGGTTCCAATCAACTCATCAACAGAGGTGCAGTGGCTAATGACTATGAGGTTATAAACGCTTGCATGTCCCTCCTTTCCTTTTCATATATACGTAACACATAAAGAAATGGAAAAAGAAACGCGCAGGCATATATCCATTTTATCCAAATAAAATCTAGACTGATTTGACTAGTGGAAGGAGCAACGAAAGCCAACTCATAATTGTTCCTTTTCAAATGAAACATACTTGACACCTGTGGGCATACATACATATATAAACTAACAGCTACTACTAGCTAGCTAAGTTGGATGTCGTATCAATGTAAACTTTTTCCTAATAAATCTATACCTAATATTAAAAAACGAAGTGATTATTTTGTTCATGTTTTTTTATGTTCCATAGTACCCTTGTGTCTCTCCTTATCTCGTATAGAACTCAAATGACTTAGAACCAAATGTGTTTATGTGTCTAGCAACGGTATAGAATCCGATTTCAATACATATCGTCGGAACAGATGATGTGACTAATTTTCGAGCCATATACAAGTCGTTAAGATGACCGAGCAACTAGTAATTCGTTCCATTGCAATGTACGTATACATTCGCTTCGAAACAAATCAATTACATTATCAAAGCTATTCCAACCAGATTGTTGAAACAAATCAATGTCGCCTGCCAAAATACGCACTAGTTTGAAAATACTAATATAACAAAGCATGTTGCTGTAGGAAAGCTATTCAGTTTGTCATTATCCAACATTCCAACCAAGAGGCCATATATATTCTACACAAGAACCACTTTAATTAGGCCATGGGTCAATTATACCTAATTAAGAAACAAAAAAGCATTTCCAAGTGGCAAGTGCAATATTTAGTACATAAGAAAGAATGTTTCCCCATATGGCCCTCCCCAAATGCAAAAAGTAATCATACAGTGATCATGCACGGACCCATCCATTTGTGGATATACCACCTGGCTGCCACGAATATGCATGCAAGCAACTGTAGAGAGCTAGCTAGCTAGAGCGCGTGTTGTGCCATCCAGCAACAAGTCAAACCAAACAAAAGGTGGAGCCGCCGTAGCGGCTGCTAGATATACACACACTGCACACACATGACCACCGCTAGCTAGCTGCTGCTGGGATCTCTTGTCTTCCTCCCTGTATCTGCATATTGTCTTCTACTCTCTTCTTCCAGCTATATCTCACCCTTGCTTGCTTCCCACCTTCTAGCTAGTTGAGGTAGACACACAGAGTGAGAGATCAGAGTACGACGACGACGTAGAGGTAGTAGCAGGATCGGACGACGATGGCCTCGTCAATGGCGGCGGCGTGCTGTGGGGTGGCGGAGGAGACGGTGATGGGGGAGCAGAAGGCGCCGGGGACGTGCCCTCGGTGCGGCGGCGCGGTGGTAGCCACGGACGTGGAGAGCGTGCGGCGGGTGCTCTGCTGCCTGCCGCTGTGCGTCAAGAACAAGCGCAAGTTCTCCTGCTCGCGCTGCCGACGAAGCCTCGCCGCGCTCTACACCCACGCCTAGCTAGCTCCTGATATTATTACCATGCATGCTGAGATTATTAGCTAGCGTAGCGAGCTTGTCCGTCCTGCTAATTGAGTTTCGGCTTCATATCATATTAGCAACGCAAATCAGCATTAGCAGTAGTTATGCAACCCATCTGTTCGTTGAGTTTTATTTGGTCATGTCTAGCTAGCTGTTGTTACTTGTTGTATTTGAACTTGAATGATGTTGGGACGCAAGATCATCAATGATTCATCGTGTTTCGAGCAACTTCTCATTTTTCTCGATTAATTTGCTCGTTTTATGTTATTGTTATATAGGAGTATATATATGTTATTACATCCATATTATATATATATTTCTCGCAGCGGCCACCTCAATATATAGATAGATACGTGGTCGTCCGTTTCTTGCCTATCCTTTTCCACAGTGGATAAAGTGTGTGTGTGTGTGACCCCAACGTACGTTTCATTTCTTTTTGTCGAAAGCAAGTGCTCAATTGCTTGTACACTTGCCTCCAACTGACCGTGTGTGTGTTTCCATCAAACTATATACATGCTTTCATTAATTTCGTGGTTTTATTAGATAAATGATAGCATTATTACATACATCCTTTTAATTTGTATAAATGATGCATACGGTCAGATCACTTGTTTGCTTTGGAAATGAAAGGATACTTATTTTAACTATCTTCGTACACTGAATCTGTAGATAACATTGCGGGTAGATCCGTTGGTAAAATTGACTGCAATTATATTTCATCTTAGCCCCAAAATGGTTGGGCTATTTAATTAGTTGTCTTTGAACTTCCCATTGATAAGCTTTTGAATTTCCAAGGCAAAAAAATAAGTCATTGGCTCCGTACGTGTAACTGTTGGATATTTAGTCATTTTACACCATGCATTATTCCATAAAAACGATAACCAGTGTACTAACACAAATATTGTACAAGCGACAACTTCATATTTAGTACTGCTACTACTTCCAGCAAAACATATTATGCGAAGTAATAGAACTGCAGTGACAAAATAGAACGCATAGAGAGTATTAGCATTATACCCTAGCGTGGCACTTCCGGTACCCGCGGAAAGTGAGACACCAGTCATGTTGACGTCGCTACCGCCTCCTGCGGAGTTTTCATGGGCTGCGTCATTCCCGGCAGCTGGGGTACTTCTGGTACCGACGGCCATCACAGCAGTGGTTGGCGAAGGAGAAGCAGTCGCAGTAACGTTGGGACAACAGGAAGTAGTCGCACCGGAAGGTGCTCCCCAAAAACTTGATTTCCCGCCTACCTCGAGCAGAGTACGCTTGACGGGAGAAGTTCCGGAGGCCTGCTACCAGAGTCCTCTGTGCTCGCAGAGGCTCTGGTTGGAGATGCAGCACAGCAGCTCGAGCTCAAAGCAAAGGTGGCGGCTAGAGAGGAGAGATGGACACACACAGGTTAACCCTAGTGTACATACAGGGGCCTTTATATAGTTGCGCCCCAGTCGGCTCCTGCCCGTTACCCTGTCCAGGGGGGACGAACCTGGACAAAGTGGTTGGGAGTTGGCTGTTGAGCGGCTAGGGTTTCCCCTTATGCGGCGGCTAGGGTTTCCTCTCGGTTGGGCCTTGGGCCGAGTGGCAAAACCCCACCCAGCCTAGCCTGCCGACGCCCACGCCCACGCCCACGCCCCGACGCGCGCGCGGGCGGGCGGGCGGGCGGCGCGGCTCGGCACGGCGGCGCGCGCGTGTGGCTTCCCGGTTCTCCTCCTCATCTTGTCTATTGGAGCATCCCAAGGCTCACTATTTAAGTTGATAGCCTTGCTAGTGATTAGTCCATTTGGTACTAATCACTTTTGCACCTAACACTAATCGTGTGCCTTTGAGGTTTATTGATTTATTAGAATGGGCCTGGCCCAATTACTCTAACAATCCCCACCAAACGTCAAAGGTACACAGTTAATGCCTTCAGTTTTGAGCTTGTTTGATATACCGGAGTTTCGATGGAGACTGTTAAGTTGAACTTCCATCTAGAAAAGGAGCTTACCCTCATTGCACAACTGATCAATGGACTAAGCCTTGAATTGACAGTTTTGTGTGAAAAGGGGTTCACTCAAATTCTTTACCGATACACGGCTGCCTGGAGCACCTCCTCGGGTGGAGCATGAGTCAAACTCCGTGCCTTCTCGTGAGTATCTAGAGATCACCCAAATCTCATAGACTGGGACCAGCAGTCTAACTCACATAGGTGTGTTCCTTCTAGGATGTCCTGTAGGCCGACATCCCTGCTCAAATGAGCCACTCGGATCACATTAAGGCGTATGCCATCCTTCCTTACAGCTTGGAAAAGAAATGCATATCTGAAAGATTGGGACCTTAGTTAAGGGTCTTTTCCCTCGGTCTACTCATAGCTTGTTTCACCGCTCTAATTCACGGGATCTCCGATCACATAGAGCAGGTTACCACTATAGCAAACTTAAGTGGGTCTCAGTCCCATCTCAACCGATGCATTGTCTATCACATTTCGTGACAGCCCCTTGGTGAATTGATCTGCCAGATTTTTAGACGTGTGGACATAGTCCAGCGCTATCACTCCGGAGTTTCTTAATTTTCTGACAGACTTTAGGCGCCGCTTTACATGCCTTGTGGTCTTCAGGTTATCCTTAGAACTGTTCACTTTTGTTATTACAGTTTGATTATCACAGTTCATGGAGATGGCGGGTACAGGTTTTTCAACCACCGGCAAATCCATCAGGAGTTCCCGAAGCCATTCGGCCTCAACAGTGGCGGTGTCTAGTGCTGCAAGTTCTGCTTTCATTGTTGACCTTGTAATTATGGTCTGCTTGCAAGACTTCCAGGAAACAGCACCTCCCCCAAGGGTAAACGCATACCCACTGGTGGCTTTTAACTCATCAGCATCAGATATCCAATTTGCATCACTGAAACCCTCCAGTACCTTTGGGTACCCGGTGTAGTGAATGCCATAGCTTGCGGTAGCCTTTAGGTACCGCATTACTCTCTCAAGAGCATGCCAATGATCATCTCCCGGGTTTGATACAAACCGGCTTAACTTGCTCACAGCATATGAGATGTCAGGTCTTGTTGCACTGGCTAGGTACATCAGTGAGCCAATGATTTGGGAGTACCTCAATTGGTCTCTCATGATCCTTTTGTTCTTTCTCAGAATTAGACTTGGATCATAGGGAGTTGACACAGGTTTGCAGTCACTGTAGCCAAAGCGACTTAGTATCTTCTCAACATAGTGGGACTGCAAAAGAGTAACCCCACCATTTTCTCCCTTTAGTAGCTTAATGTTTAAAATCACATCAGCCTCTCCCAAGTCTTTCATGTCAAAGTTCTTGGACAGAAAGTCCTTGACTTCCTCAATCACATTGAGGTTCGTGCCAAATATTAGGATATCATCCACATAAAGGCACATGATCACTCCTTCTCCCCCACCAAAGCGGTAGTAGACACATTTGTCAGCCTCATTGGCAACAAAGCCTGCTGACGTCATGGTCTTATCAAACTTTTCATGCCATTGTTTGGGAGCTTGTTTTAGGCCATACAAAGACTTCAATAGTTTGCACACTTTGCCTCTTTGACCTTCTATTACGAAGCCATCAGGCTGATCCATGTAGATCTCCTCATCTAGCTCTCCATTTAGGAAAGCTGTCTTCACGTCCATCTGATGAACGAGAAGACCATGGGAGGCAGCCAAGGCAAGTAATACTCGAATCGTAGTCAGTCGGGCCACAGGTGAGTATGTATCAAAGAAGTCCTCGCCTTCCTTTTGGGTGTAACCCTTGGCCACAAGCCTAGCCTTATACTTTTCTATCGTACCGTCAGGCCTAAGCTTTTTCCTGAACACCCATTTACATCCTACAGGTTTGCACTCGTATGGACGATCAACCACTTTCCAAGTTCCATTAGACATAATTGAATCCATTTCACTTCGTATCGCTTCTTTCCAATAGTCAGCGTTAGGAGAGGAAAATGCCTCTTTAATGGTTGTTGGAGTGTCGTCCACGAGGTATATGGCAAAGTCATCACCAAAGGATTTTGCAATCCTAGGTCTCTTACTCTTTCGAGTGACTCCATTATTTTCTTTCTCAGGACTTTCATCAATGGGTTGTTCGTTATACTCCATTGGCACAAAAGTGTTGGGAGCATCAGAAGGTCCCTCACTAGATGTGCTTGGTACATTCCCTCTCATAGGGAATTCATTCTCAAAGAATGTTGCATCTCTGGACTCAAATATTCCACCGACCCTCATGTCGGGGATTCCAGATTCCACAACTAGAAATCTGTAGCCTACGCTATTTATTGCGTATCCGAGGAAGACACAATCTACAGTCTTTGGTCCGAGCTTGCGCTTCTTGTTGATTGGCACATTCACTTTGGCCAAGCAACCCCAAGTGCGCAGGTATGAGAGAGTTAACCTTTTCTTTTCCCATTCCTCGAATGGTGTTTTCTCTTTATTCTTTGTGGGAACTCTATTCAGGACATGACTCGCAGTTAATATAGCCTCACCCCACCATTCCTTGGAAAGTCCTGCAGTGTCTAACATGGCGTTAACCAAGTCAGTAAGTGTGCGGTTCTTTCTTTCGGCAATCCCATTGGATTGGGGGGAGAAAGGAGGCGTCCTCTCATGAATAATTCCATGTTCCTCACAGAATAAATCGAATTCTCTTGAAAAGTATTCACCCCCGCGATCGGACCGCAACTGTTTGATTTTCTTCTCAAGCTGATTTTCAACTTCGGCTTTATAGACTTTAAAGTAGTGCAATGCTTCATCTTTTGTCTTAAGTAAGTACACATAGCAAAATCTAGTACTGTCATCGATGAGTGTCATGAAATATTTCTTGCCGCCTTTGGTCAACACGCCATTCATCTCGCACAAATCAGAATGAATGAGGTCTAGTGGTGCCGTGTTCCTCGCCTCTTTTACAGCCTTATGAGGCTTGCGAGGTTGTTTTGCTTGCACACAAGCATGGCACTTAGAACCTTGGACCCAATCGAATTTAGGAATTAAACTCATTTTAGCTAAGCGCGTCATACATCCAATATTAATATGGCAAAGTCGAGAATGCCAAATATTACAATTATCATCATGTCTCACATGGTTCACGACATTATAAGAATCCATTAAAGAAAAACGGAACAAGCCTCCGCTCTCATATCCCTTACCAACAAATGTTCCATATCTCGATACAACACACTTATTGGACTCAAAGGAGAGTTTGAAACCATCCCTACACATTAGGGACCCGCTGATGAGATTCTTCTTTATGGAAGGGACATGCTGCACGTTCTTCAGCTGCACGGTCTTTCCCGAAGTAAACTTCAGATTGACCGTACCAACACCATGAACAGCCGCATGCGTTCCGTTTCCCATCAGCAGGGAGGCACCTCGTCCTTCCTGGTACAAAGAGAACAGAGAGCGGTCAGCGCATACATGTATGTTAGCCCCTGTGTCAACCCACCAATCGGGGGAGTGATAAACTGAAAGAGTTGTTGGTATATAATTACCATACCCAGATCCTCCAGCCTCGCTAACAACTATGTTGGCTATCTTCTTTTGCTGCTTATCCTTGCGGTCCGGGCACTCTTTTGCCCAGTGATCAGTGCTACCGCACACAAAACAGCAACCACTTTTCTTCTCTTTGTTTGCCTTCTTCTTGAAAGCTTGAGGTTGTGGCCTTACATTGGGATTCTTGTTCTTCTTGTTTTTCCTGTTGCGAAAGGCCTGAGGATCCTTCTTCTGCACCAAATTGGCGCTAGTGCCTCCCTCGGTCTGCACTTTCTTACCACGTGTGTCCTTTGCCCTCGCATTCTCCTCAACACTGAGAGAAGCAACTAGATCAGTCACACTGAACTCTTGCCTCCTGTGCTTGAGAGAGGTAGCAAAGTCCCTCCAAGTAGGTGGCAGCTTAGCGATAATACCGCCGGCCACAAACTTGTCTGGAAGCGCACACTTGTTGTTCTCAAGCTCCTTGGCTAGCATCTGTATCTCATGAGCTTGTTCTACCACTGAACGGTCATCGACCATCTTGTAGTCATAGAACTGCTCCATGAGATATAGCTCACTGCCAGCGTCAGGAACTCCGAACTTGGCCTGCAGTGCGTCCCACATGTCCTTGCCCGTAGGCATGTCCATGTACAGTGGTACCATACCCTCATCTATCACGCTAATGAGCGACAGCTTGAGCAGGTTATCCGCCTCATAGAACTTACTCTCTTCCTCAGGAGAAAGAGGCGGTTCCGTGCGCCTTCCCCTGACAGCATGCTCACAGCGCATAGCGGTAAGCCACAACGTGCAACGGGATCGCCATATCTTATAGTTGGATCCACCATCCTTCAAAGGTGGTGGCCTCATGGATGCAGCAAAGCTAGCAGATGAAAATGACCTATCAAGTTTTTGGATTGTTGGATATTTAGTCATTTTACACCATGCATTATTCCATAAAAACGATAACCAGTGTACTAACACAAATATTGTACAAGCGACAGCTTCATATTTAGTACTGCTACTACTTCCAGCAAAACATATTATGCGAAGTAATAGAACTGCAGTGACAAAATAGAGCGCATAGAGAGTATTAGCATTATACCCTAGCGTGGCACTTCCGGTACCCGCGGAAAGTGAGACACCAGTCATGTTGACGTCGCTACCGCCTCCTGCGGAGTTTTCATGGGCGGCGTCATTCCCGGCAGCTGGGGTACTTCTGGTACCGACGGCCATCACAGCAGTGGTTGGCGAAGGAGAAGCAGTTGCAGTAACGTTGGGACAACAGGAAGCAGTCGCACCGGAAGGTGCTCCCCAAAAACTTGATTTCCCGCCTACCCCGAGCAGAGTACGCTTGACAGGAGAAGTTCCGGAGGCCTGCTACCAGAGTCCTCTGGTCGGAGATGCAGCACAGCAGCTCGAGCTCAAAGCAAAGGTGGCGGCTGGAGAGGAGAGATGGACACACACAGGTTAACCCTAGTGTACATACAAGGGCCTTTATATAGTTGCGCCCCAGTCGGCTCCTGCCCGTTACCCTGTCCAGGGGGGGGCGAGGGTTTCCCCTTATGGCCGTTGGTCTGCGGCGGCTAGGGTTTCCTCTCGGTTGGGCCTTGGGCCGAGTGGCAAAACCCCACCCAGCCCGGGCCGCCCACGCCCCGCCCCGACGCGCGCGCGGGCGGGCGGGCGGGCGGGCGGCGCGGCTCGGCGGCGGCGGCGGCGTGCGCGTGTGGCTTCCCGGTTCTCCTCCTCATCTTATCTATTGGAGCATCCCAAGGCTCACTATTTAAGTTGATAGCCTTGCTAGTGATTAGTCCATTTGGTACTAATCACTTTTGCACCTAACACTAATCGTGTGCCTTTGAGGTTTATTGATTTATTAGAATGGGCCTGGCCCAATTACTCTAACAGTAACATCATGAATTACCAAATCATATCCCTGATTACTCAAATCTTGTATGCATCTAGGAGTGAGACCCGATAGAGGGCACTGCGCGCGGTAGAGCCAGGGATCGGCCTATCAAAGAAGATACTATGGAGGCAACAGCCATGGCAATGATATGGAAGAGGTAAGCAAATGATCTACATTGATCCACGTGATCATACTGGTTTCTACATAATTTTTATGGTCTACGACGTCCGCGGCCTCTATTTGCGGAACGTCGGTCACAGTAATGCAGCATGTGTTGGAGAGGATTAGGGCCTGTTTAGTTGTGAAAAATTTTGGGTAAATTTCTGTATCACTTTTCGTTGTTATTTGGCAAAATTTATCCAATTATGAACTAACTAGGCTCAAAAGATTCTTCTCAACATTTACAGACAAACTGTATAATTAGTTATTTTTTTATCTACATTTAATGCTCTATGCATACGTCAAAGATTCGATGTAACGGGTACTACGTAAACTTTTTTTGGCTTTTGTAGCCAACTAAACAGGCCCGTAGTGTAGATTGAGCGATCGAGGCTTGAGTGGACGGAGATTTTTTTTATTCATTCAAAGTGGAGCACGGGAAGAATAAATTAAACAAATAAACTACTAACAGCGTGTTCCTACCAATCTACGTTGGATTCGTCCAAACTTATGCTGCCAAACATGTAGCGATGAAAACGGACGGAAACGGACGGAAAAACCCTATTTCTACTTCCGTTTCTATATTTTTTGGCGGAAACGGGATCGGGTTCGGAAAATACGGGTTCGAAAACGGAATCGGAATATGCGGACATACGGAAACGAACAAATACGGATGGAGAGCCGGAAAATTAAATTAAGATTACATAATATAATATTCTCAAAGTATACATATATAAAGTCATGTAATAATATATACAAAGTTTAATATTCATTTACATGCCATGTATGTGAACATCACAGGTATATTTGGTGATTCGTAGTTATATTAACGTAACATAAGGTCATGTAATTGTTGAACATGTTGAGTATAGATTGAAAACGGGATAAAAACGGAATAAATACGGGTCTATTCCATATTAAAACGGGATTACTCGGAAACGGACGGAAAACACCATTTTCTACTTCCGCAAATACGAAAATGGGATCTCGCAAATATGGAAACGGATGGGAAAATATAGAAAACGGAACGGGACGGTACGGGAAAAATTCTGTCCGTTTTCATCCCTACAAACATGGTCCTTGAACAGCCGCTGCACTTACTTGTACTGTACGTGCCAGGACAAAGCACATGCATGCCAACTGCCAAGTGCCAATTTTGACCAGTTTCTATCGGTTTTAAAAGGCCACACATCGTACCTAGATTCCAAACAGCGCCTGTACTCTTGCTCTCAGTGGCTCGTTGCTCGTAAAAACGGCCGATGCTCATGCTAACATGGATTTGCTGTGAGAGACGAATACTACTGAATAGCTGGTTGGTTGATTCTGACTGATAAGTCCAAGCGAACAGGGCATTATGATGCATTTGTTTTGGGAACGAGGCATGACATCCTGCTTTGAATTCTGAGATCTGAGATGAGACCGTCCAATTTCTGTACTTGGTTGAGGAGTATATATTGTAATTAATATTTGGTTGGAAGGATTCACGGGACAGGACGATGCAAGTTTTTTTTACACTTTTAGCGACAATTATCAATTGGTCTCATATGTTATCCACGGACCCCACCTATCATCCACGGGACAGGAACTAATTGACCAAGGTATCTGAATGAACTTTCTGGTGGGTTTATTCCCGTATCTCAAGAGAGCTGAAACTTCTTTCACAGTACACGTGTGTTCTCAACACAGTTTGGAGGATGACTCTACTTACGTTGGAGAAGACCCAAATCATACACCCCCAAGAGGTTGCGATCAACCTCCAACACAGCAAGAACACTGCGTAATCAACAAAAACGATCTAGAGACCGGTTAGACCAATGTAGAGCTCGTTCTTGGTTGGAAAAGCTCTCGAACTTCTCTCAGGAAGATCTATCAGGGGAGGAGCACATGGAGATTCTCCTAGGATCAGCAAGGCCGTCTAGGATGTCGACAAATCTCGCCGGGAGACATGCCGAATAGCAAGAGTGGTTGGAAAAAGGAGTAGAGGGTGTAGTAGATGTGTTTTTGATCGATCGGATAGATGAGAACCCAATCGGTCATGATCCTCTCATATATATAGAGGGGTAGTCTTATCCTAGTAGGAAACAACTCCAAATCGTAATCTCCAAATTTCCCATGTCAAAAATACCAAAACCAACTTTTGGAAGTCTCCTAGTCGGTTTCCAGACATGAGTCGGCTTAGTCGATTGGGCGAGTCAGCTAAGCCGACTTCCTCGGGTTTGGGCAGCCCCCGCGGGCTGTATTAAGTGGTAGTCGGCTTAGCCGACTCAGGGGGGGTTGAGCCGGCCTAGCCGACTGGCCCGGCTCGCCGTCTTCTCCGTGTGATTTCTTTGATATTTTGCTACGCCTTTTGACATCCAACATGTCCAAGATATTTATAACTTGTTGGTGATCCCAAAACTACATCGGAACATTTTTGAGTGTCAACATTAACAAAACTACTTGGTCGAGCTCGAGTATGATGCCTGTCATCAGGGCAGCGATATCATCGTCGGCAGGCTGCACAATTTGATTTTTTATACATAGGTCCCATCAGGGAGCACGCCACAAGCAGAACCCATCACGTTTACATAGTCACTGCACTTGTGAGGACTACTCTTGTTAAATCATAGGGCCGGATTCACAATAGGCCGCTAATAATGTGTCATTATTTTTGAAAACATCCAATAATCTATCATGCCTAAAGTATTTCATACATTCTGAGGATTACGGATTACAGTACATTCTATTTCTTTCGGTTGATCCTCACGGCAAATTGACACTTCAAAGCACATGCTAATTACTGTAGTATACATTTTACATCTTGCTTGCTTATTACACAGCACACGCACTGACAAACTTCTGAAATTTGGGGTACACATCTACTGGAAAGTCTTCACTGTAGCAGGGCCGGCCTTATTCTTGAGAGAATGATCTCTGAATAAACCACTAGCCACGGTCCTCTCGGCTACAAATCTTCTATTGCAACATCACTATAGTTATGAACGCTGTTGGGATCGAGAGCAGAGTACCGGTGGCTAGGGCTGGTGAGAGGCGCTGGGAACGCCGGCCGCGGGGCTTCGCCCATGGCCGGCAAGAGAGAAGGTTTTTCCTTCTAATCTCTTGCTCGATTAGATTGATACATCTCCTCTCCTTATATAGAGAAGAGGTCTTACTTGACCCCTAAGCAAGTGATTAATTAACCCTAACGGGCTAAGCCCAATAGACCCTTGACTCTTCTAATACTACACCCTACCTGGACATGCAGCTCGTCCTCGAGCTGCAACTTAACAATGACACTAACAATTACTCCGCTAGACACAAACCTAACACCTAAAAACAAGTCTTTACATCTCGGCTTATTTTATTGACCCGAAATAGACTACAACTCATTATTTTTTACTCCTGAAGATACAGCGGACACCCTCCGCGTGATGGACCTGCACGTGTGTAGCCACCTGGATCCCATGGAGCCCACCAGAACGAGAGGGGTGCACGGGTATAACCACCAGGAATTAGTCGCGATAGCGACCAACGGAGACGTCCTCGCGGCGGCCGGTGGCAGAGCACGACAGCGCTAATTAAGGTCCGCCTATGGGTGGCCACACACCCGCGTCCCCAAACGCCTGCGCTGTAGACACCGAGTTCGCCACCCGAGGTGGCGATGCCACGCCCGATCTCCATGACGCAGCGGATGAGATCGGGGGACCTCCATGTGGCGAAGCGCAACCTGGTGGTGAAGCAAAGGGGCACGGGGCACAGGCACCAGCTGCAACCCACGCATCTCCCGCGCCTGCCGTCGCGCCAGGAGTCCACGTGCTGTAGCCTGTAATCGTACCGCTGCCAGGACCGCCTCCTGCATCTTCTGGCGCATCTCCTGCAGCCGCCGCCGTGCTCGGAGACCGCACGCAGCAGCCTGCAACCGCACCACAGCCGACACTTGGTGAATAAACATCGGCTGCACTGCAATGTCCTTTCGCTGCTTGATCTGCTGCAATGTTGGCTGCACCGTTGGCTGCACGTCCTAGAATGACAGCACCGTCGTGCCGTAACCTAGCATCCCATAGGGGAAAACCGGTGGTAGAGAGACCACGGCCGATTGCGGCAGCAGCCAGCTGGCTGGTTGCAGCGGCGGTATGTCGAGGTAGGACTGGATGGCGGCGACGGAACGGGCGAGATCGGTGATGGCCGCGGTCAACTGATGTGGCGTCATCGGTGAGCAAGTGACCGGCAGCGGCTCATCGTAACCTGGCATCTCCGATACCAGATTGTTATGGACGCTGTTGGGATTGAGAGAAGAGAGTCGAGGGGAGCAGCGGTGGAGCTACAGTACCCACGGTGCTACAGTACCTGCGGGTACTGTTCATGCATGAGAGAGGCAGAGTACCGGTGGCTAGGGCTGGTGAGGGGCGCTGGGAACGCCGGCCGCGGGGCTTCGCCTACGGCCGGCAAGAGAGAAGGTTTTTCCTTCTAATCTCTTGCTTGATTAGATTGATACATCTCCTCTCCTTATATAGAGAAGAGGTCTTACTTGACCCCTAAGCAAGCGACTAATTAACCCTAACGGGCTAAGGCTCAATAGGCCCTTGACTCTTCTAATGCAACGGTCCTCTCGGCTCTACAAATCTTCTATTACAACATCACTATACTGCTGCCAAACAGCTCAAAGCATACTTTGCCTAGGTACTGCAATGTTCAGAACTCTGTCTTTGTTGTTCAGAGCGATGCACTAACACGTCACTCACTGCAACTTATCTTTTCTGCATTCTTCAGGAGTTTCAATGCATCATCATTGACTTGTTTTAGCACAAAGGATAAGAAAAACTCCTGGCCTGCTATAGCACACGATGGCCTCTCATGAATATTATGCTGACAGCAAATGAGTCTCACTACTGTTGGTGATGATTTGCAACATGCAAATCCTGCAATCTGCACATTCTTCTTTCTTCCCCTCTTTTACTGAAGCCAATTATTTTCCTGACATCACTCAGTGAAAGTGCATGTTCGCTTACACATCTGCATCTTGGGATCTCACTTCTTCTGTATCAAACTACAGTCATAACTCTGCTGTGTACCCTCCTAAGATGTAGGACTCTACTTGCTTGCTGTATATACTGAAGTCTATCATTTCTTCTCAACTAAATCTTCTTGGCTCTCAAACTGCGATTCAAAATCTCTCTTTCTCTGAACTCCCAAATTTACTTGCTTTCACTGAACATGCAAGTCTCACAAGTGATCAGACACCACTCTACCACTTCCACAGCTCTTGCTTCAGGAATAATGAACTTTTGACAACCACCATTTGCATACCATGTCAGTCTGCAATTCTATCACTCCTTCACTCATACATCTGCACTCACTCTTTTCGTCAGCTAGAAACTCTCTGACTTGCATCTACTGAACTGCACTACTTGAAGCACCTACACTAAATCTGCCCATTCCTCCTCTTTAATGCAGTATAGCGCCTCTGCCTTCTCATGAAATTCAGGCTCCGCCTAATTTCTTGGAACACACATCTGCTAACATGTCAGGCCCACTCCTCTGTCAAACTATCACTACTTTGATCACTTGCGGCATCCTTCTGGCTTTCTCCTATACTAATTTCTATATTTCTCTTCTTTCTAACTGCAACACAGCATTTTACTTGCATCAAAGTTCACACTCTCTTTCTCCTCTACTCAATCTCACTTCACTCACAAATCAAATACTGCTTCCCTGCCACCTCTCTTGCCTATGCAATCTCCCACTTTTGTGATATTGCTCTTTAATCTGTAACTGTCAAATGAAACTACCAACCTATTCGCTTGGGCTAAAATCTGGCTGATCTGGCTAGCTTTTGTGAGAGAAAAACACTGCTGAATGGCTGGCTGATCTGGCTGACAATCTCAAGCGGATAGGTTGGCCATCTACTGCTCTATAACACAGGGCCTCTTTAATCAAAAGCCTCTGAAATCTAAAACATTGATCTTATGGCACTTTAGTCTTGTGAAGATCATTAAACTACAACCTCTCTACTCAGAACGACGCCGCATCAACGCCCTTCTTTGCATCTAAATCTCCACTACTCCTGACACTTACTTGAACTTGCAATCACCCCTCATGGCATCACTCTCTGCCAAAGCTACATGTACTGCTTTGCACGGGCTTAAAAGCCTCTAAATCTTGTGCCAATCACCACTTGCAAACTACTGAAGCAATTATAATTTAGTAGATGCCAATCAGTTTTTTTTAAAAAATCCACCAAATATTCATGTTTCTGATTTAAAAAACTTGCTCTTCGTGTTTCCATGAATATTTGGGCCGCTCACCAAGGTGTTGGGCTTGTGCATCCTGACGGGCCGGCCTTCCTGAGCAGCGACGGAGCCACTTGGTGTTGTCGAATGTTGACATTTACTACTCCTATTACTAAACTAACAACACCAGTAAATGTATGGTAATTGTGAGCAATTAGCCTCGGGATTGATTGATTGATTGATTAAAGGGGTACAAGGGTACATTATATAGGCATGGATCCCTAAGGGTTTATAGAAACACACAATCAACGGTGATCCTTGCCTTATCAATCTATCTTAATCCCTAAGGTGCTTAACCGCACCGGCCCATAACAGCCCATTAGGGCGCCTATTGCTAACACTCCCCCGCAGTCGAAACGCCAGCCACTTTGCACGTTTAGACTAGACCTAAACTCCATGAACACTAAGGTAGGCAGTCCCTTGGTGAAGATATCAGCATACTGCGAGGAGGTAGGAACATGTAGAACTCGTAGATCACCAATGGCGACTCACTCCCGGACGAAGTGAAGATCGATCTCAATGTGCTTGGTGCGCTGATGTTGCACCGGGTTGGAGGTCATGTAGACGGCACTGATGTTGTCGCAGTACACTAATGTGGTGCGCCGAAGAGGGGCATGTAGCTCCAAGAGAAGCTGACATAGCCAGGTCGCCTCTGCAACTCCATTAGCCACTGCGCGATACTCAGCTTCAACACTTGATCTTGAAACTATATTCTGGCGCTTGGAAGACTAGGAAACGAGATTGTCACCGAGGAACACTGCATAACCCGAGGTGGATCTGCGAGTGTCAGGACAACCAGCCCAATCAGCGTCGGTGTAGACAACAAGATCAGTCGAAGTATTCAGTCGCAGCAGGAGACCGAGGTGGAGTGTGCCCTGAACATAGCGAAGAATCCACTTTAGAGAGCAAGGTGAGGCTCTCAAGGGTCATGCATGTGGAGGTAGACCTGCTGAACAACATATGCAATGTCTGAGCGAGTGAATGTCAAGTACTGAAGAGCTCCAGCAAGACTATGAAAGTCTGTAGCATCAGACACAGGGGCCCCCTCAGCTGCAGCAACCTTAGAGTTGGTGTCAACTGGTGTAGAGCATGGCTTGCACTCGGCCATCCCGGCGCGATCTAAGATATCCAGCATGTACTGTCGCTGTGAGAGTAGAAGTCCATCACCACGTCGCTGAACATGCATACCAAGGAAGTGATGTAGTTCACCAAGATCTTTCATGGAGAACTCCCGCTGAAGTGCTGAGATGATCCGCCGAAGAAAATCTGACGACGAGGTTGTGAGGACAATATCATCAACATAGAGCAACAGGTAGGCTGTGTCTGATCCACGCTGATAGAAGAAGAGTGAGGTGTCTGTCTTGGCTTCGACAAACCAAATAGATAGCAAGTAAGAGGCCATCCGACTGTACCAAGCACGAGGAGCCTGCTTCAGGCCATAGAGCGACTTCTTCAAGAGGCAGACAAAATCCAGATGGGCTGGATCTTCAAACTCGAACGGCTACAGGCAGTATACTGTCTCAGTCAGATTGCCATGAAGAAAGGCATTCTTCACATCCAGCTGGTGAATGGGCCAGTGGCGAGTGAGCGCTAAGGAGAGCACCGTGCGAACAGTAGCAGGCTTCACCATAGGACTGAAGGTCTCATCAAAATCCACACCAGGCCACTGGGTAAAGCCACGAAGAGCCCAATGTGCCTTGTACCGCTCGAGGGAGCCATCAGACTGAAGCTTGTGCTTGAAGATCCACTTCCTAGTGATAACATTGGCCTGAGGAGGACGGGGCACAAGATCTTAGGTGTGATTCTACAGGAGAGCACTGTGTTCTTCCTCCATAGCTACTCGCCAATTAGGGTCAGCAAGAGTGTTACGAAAGGTCTTCGGCACCGGAGAGAGAGGCATGACGTGGTAGATAGCGGGCATCCTGTAGCCGCTCTTTGAACGGGTGCCCATGGAGTGCTGGTTGGCTAATGGAGGAACAGCAACCGCACGCTTAGGCAGCGGGGCTGCTGTTGCAGCAGGGGCGGCCGGTGCAGCAGCTGAGGCGGCTGGTGCAGCAGCCGGGGCGATCGGTGGCTCGCGTGGCCGACGCGTGTAGACGTACGTGAAGTCGCGAGCCAGCCGGAGAGGTAGGAACCCTGGTGGTGGCCCACGGGGCGCCTGCAGGGGTGCTGGGGAGCCCGCGGACGATGCAGGGGATGCCGAGCTGGCACGCAGCGCGTCGGGCAGCTCCAGGGCTGCGCGTGGCACGGAAGAGGGACTCCTGGTGGCCACGCGTGGCGCGGTGGGTGTCCCCGACACCCGCGGCGTAGGGGAGATGTAGAGCGCGGGCGTCGGAGGATCCTCAGCATCCTCGGGAGGCTCTAGGGGCGCCCCAGGCACGGCCTCATGGGGACCGACAGGGGCGCGAGTGGCGTCAGAGGTACTGGCAGGAGTTCCTGCAGGCAAACACTTATGTGACGGTACAATAGGAGCGGGCACAACATCAGTAGTGTCATCGGCAAGAAACTCGAGGTCTGCTGGAGTACTAGGACCATGATGCTCAGCGAAAGGGAAGGCCGTTTCATAGAAGATGACGTGTCGGGAGATGATGACTCTATTGGATGATAGGTCAAGGTAGCGGTACCCTTTATGATGAGTTGAATAGCCTAGGAAGACACACAGGACAAACCTAGGGGCAAGCTTGTGAATGGCAGTGGTAGACATGTTGGGATAACATGTACAACCGAAGACTCGCAGATGATCATATGTGGGTGGCTTGCCAAACAAGGCAAGATGAGGTGTGGAGAACTCTAGAGTCTTGGTGGGCAATATGTTGAGGAGAACAGTCACCGTGGAGAGAGCCTCCACCCAGTAGGAGGGAGGCATGGATGCTGGAAAGAGCAGGGAGCGAACAACATTATTTATAGAGCGAATAATGCGTTCAGCTTTACCGTTCTGAGGCGAGGTGTAAGGGCAGGACATGCAAAGGTGGATGCTCTGGGTGAGGAAGAAGTGTCGGGTGCTATAGTTGTCAAACTCTTTCCCGTTGTCGCACTGTACGGCTTTGACGCGGGCGTCAAATTGAGTGGAAGCGTGGGAGATGAATTGAGCAAGCGTGCTGAAAGTGTCAGATTTAAGTCATAAAGGAAATGTCCACAAATAATAAGTGCAATCATCAAGAATGACCAAATAGTATTTATAACTAGAAATGCTGACAACTGGAGAGGTCCATAAATCACAATGAATAAGATCAAACTTGCTAGACGCACGAGAGGTGGACACATGAAAGGGCAGACAAACATGACGCCCTAGCTAACAAGCATGACATACATCTGAACAATCCTAAATAGGGAATGAAACACTAGACGCAAGCTTTGACAAGGCCTCGTGACCAGGATGCCAAAGACGCTGATGCCACAGTGGAGAGGAGCCCTGAGTGGCAAAGGAGAGTGTTGGTGGAAGGTGAAGTGGGTACAATGTCCCGGAGCTATTACACCTGACGATCTCTTTTCGAGATGGAAGAACCTTCACAGAACAACCAGCAGGGTCAAACTCAACAGAGCAATTATTATCAATAGTAAATTGACGAACAAAGATAAGATTCTTAATAATTTATGGTGACACAAGGACATTATTAAGACATAAATTAGATGATAACTCTGTGGAGCCAGTGGCAGTGACAGGAATAAGAGAGCCATTACCGACAATAATAGATGAAGGGTTAGGGTACCGTGGGAGAAGAACATGTGAAAGAGAGGAGAGCTGAGATGTCATATGTGAAGTAGCACCTGAGTCGAAGTACTACTCGTTGGTCGAAGGAGGGGTCAGCGACGTCGTGTTGAAGGCAATGGTGAGATCCATCGGGTCCTAGGAAGGGAGGCCGGTCATAGGGTTGTAATACCTCGGAGTGACCCACTGCCCAGCGGGCTGCTGGTGAGCAACAAGCACCTGCTGCTGCTGCTGAGCGAGTAGGGCCTGCTGCTGTGCCTGGTCTTGCGCCTGCTGTTGGGCCTGGTGCTGTGCCTGGAGGTGAGGGGGCACTGGGATGGGTGCCAGAGGCGGACGAGGACCTCCTGGCCACTTCTGGATGGTGCCGGACTAGGGATTGTAGAAGCTGGGCCAAGGGCGCCCCCCAACCGGTTGCTGCTGCTGTCTAGTAGCTTGCTGCTATAGTGTGGCGCCTGCAGGGGCCGGGAGCCCTGTCCTGAAGCGCTGCTATTACCTTGTCCTTTGTTGCCGCCACCGTGCTTGCTTCGGTGGTTGTTTGGAGCCTTGGAGCCCCCTCCAGTGCCTCTAGAGCATGCAGAAGGTGGAGGTGTCGCGGTGGGAGTAGTGGAGGTAGCGAGTGCAGCTGCTGGAGCCTCCTTGCGATTTGCCATGGTGAGTTCCTCAAGGATGAGGTCCTCACGGGCCTCTAGAAACGTGGGGAAGGGCTTGGCTCGGCGAAGAAGCGTGCCGACGTGGGCGAAGCGCTCGTTGAGGCCGCGGATGACGTTGAGGATGAGGGTGCAGTCGGTGATGACCTCGCCGAGGGCCGTGAGATCATCGGCCATCTTCTTTATCTTGCGGTAGTACTCGATGATGGAGAGATCGCATTGGACGAATTTGCAAAACAGCGTCTCCAGCTGAATGGAGCGAGCCTCCCGATTGCCAAGAAACTGCAACTCAACAGTGAGCCAGGCGTGCCGGGCTATGGAGCCCTGGGCACGGATGATCTCGCCCAGGTCATCTGTGAGCATGGCAATGATCCAAGACTTGATGACGTAGTCCATCCGGGCCCAATCAGGAGAAATCGGTACAGGAGGGTCTTCGCGGAGATGGCCCTAGAGTGAAAACTTGCCGAGGATGAGCAGAAACTGATCGCACCAACGGTTGAAGTTACCGGAGTCGACATCGAGGATGGTGGTGACATGGTTCCGGATGTTGCTGACGGTGACGGCCTGGGAGTGGAGTTGGAGCAGGGCCACGACTTCGTGGTGAAGCATGACCGTGCGGAGGTCGGTCGGCGCAGGAGCTCCTCCTGGCGGCGCAGTGGATCCTCCCGAAGACTCGGGCGCGATGGTAGCGTCGGCGGCTGCCCGCTCCATGGCGGCATGCGCGAGGGCATCGCTGGCGTGCTGGGCCGCCTCGTCCCACTCCTTGGCGGCGGTCGTGGCTTGCTGCTCGGCTTCGAGGGCGCGAGCCAGGGTGGCGTCACACGTGGCCTTGCATTCGCACTCTAGGCGCTGAGCGGTGGCGGCGGCCTCATTCACCTGCTCCTGGGCGAGCCACCGGGCAACGTCATCGGCCTGGAAGGAGGTGGTTAAGCCATCGTTGTCACCTCTAGGAGTAGGCGGAGAAGAGCCCATGGCGGCGCGGCGTAGCAGGGGCTGGCGCGCGAGGGTGCGCACGGCTGGGAGCGGGCGCGCATGGGCTAGGAGGCGCGCGGCTGGGGGGCGGTGCGAGGTGCAGCACGGCGAGGGGCCGGCACGCGGAGGAAGTGGGCGGCGCGGCAATCAGCCGGCACGCGCAAGGAAGGTGCAGCAGAAGTCTAAACCTAAGCGTGATACCATGTGAGCAATTAGCCTCGGGATTGATTGATTGATTAAAGGGGTACAAGGGTACATTATATAGGCAAGGATCCCTAAGGGTTTATAGAAACACCCAATCAACGGTGATCCTTGCCTTATCAATGTATCTTAATCCCTAAGGTGCTTAACCACACCGGCCTATAATAGCCCATTAGGGCGCCTATTGCTAACAGTAATGATTAACATGTCTTTAGCACACTAGTCACCTATCACATACCTACACTCCTAAGCTTGAACGAAGTTGTCATCCCTAGTTTTATAGCTAGAAATGTATATTGGTACTATATCAAGGAATCTATCATTTTATGTGACTAGGCAGAAATAATAAGAATGGATATATGAATAAAACTGGTTCTGCAAGCGGACAGATAATTATACCATTGTAGCATTTTACCTAAAGTATTACCAGGTTATCGATTTATATTTATACCACTTGGAAGGTCTAGCTAAACAGGAAATCTATAGTATTGATAACTTTCTATATATATGATGAATGAGAGATAAAACCAATATCATACACTCTACTCATAATAGGGATAAGTCACATGATAAAAATATATATGATAAGTAATGATCAATCATCATAATAATAAGATAATAGATTCACTCAGAGCACTCTAGCTACTACAATAACGTCATAAGACCCGAATATTAGAGAGATAATTCCTAATGTAGTTCTTTAATCACAAGTCAATGAATATTCTAATTAGTGCAACTACATCTAACAATCATTGTTAACATTACTACTATGTCATTATCCACACATAAAGAGCATCAACTAGAGAGGCTTTTAAGACGCAACCGTCACCTCCGACGTGACCGCGTTCTACATAACCTATGCACAGGGGATGGACTACAGAGGACTCAACGAAGCTATAATAGTCACCTTTCTGATCTACCACATGTCCTGGAACATCAGGGAGCACTCGCAGATATGCAATATATCTAAGCACCACGCCTACATAATGCAAATCATCTACCCTAGGTACCTTAGGATAAATGCTATACAAGCATATGCATGAACTCAATAATAATAAAGTAACTATGCTAGACATATAATCAAAGTAAACAATGAACATTGCAATCAAGAACATAAAAAAGATAAAGATTAATGTTGCCATAACACTGTAATAAACACACAATGATGAATAATACAATGAGAGGAGAGCACATGAATAATACCTGAAAGGATCAAGATGCCCAAGAGGGGGGTGAATTGGGCTTTTCTAAAAATTAATTGCAAGAATTAAATCCTATAAGCCGGAATTCACCCCTAGTGCCTACTTGTGTTCCTAGAGATTCTACCGATAAAAGTTTTGCACCCTAGTTTCCAATCCTAGTCTAGCATGGCAATTCTAGGAAAGTAAATCAAGAAATGAATGTAAATACGAGAATGTAAATGCTTGAAAGTAAGGGCAAGGAACACGGCGATGTTTTTCCGAGGTATCGGAGAGTCGCCACTCCCCACTAGTCCTCGTTGGAGCACCCACGCAAGGGTGTAGCTCCCCCTTGATCCACGCAAGGATCAAGTGCTCTCTACAGGTTGATTCTTCGACACTCCGTCGCGGTGAATCGCCCAAAACCGCTCACAAGATGAGTTGGGTCATCCACAAGCTCCGCCGGATGATCACCAAACTCCCAATCACCACCAAGTCGTCTAGGTGATGGTGATCACCAAGAGTAACAAGCTAGAACTCTCACTTGACCACAACGAGCCTAATGAGAAGGTGGATGCACACTTGCTACTCTCTAATCGCTAGTGAGGAACTCTCAAGCTTTGATTCTCAAAACACAATCCTCACTAGAGCTCTTGCACTCCCTTGCACTCTAAAGGTGTTTCTCAGCTGATTGAATGAGCAAGAGACCTCTAAAAGAGGTGGTGGGGATGTATTTATACACCCCACAGTCGAAACGAACCGTTACCTGCCAACTTAGCAAAATACGAGGTGACCGGACGCGCCGGTCGAAGTGACCGGACGCGCCGGTCATCGTAACGGTCAAAATTCCGAAAACCTAGCTGAGTGACCGGACGCGCCGGTCAGGGGTGACCGGACACGTCCGATCATGCAGGGAGCTTACTGTAACCAGACCGGACGCGCGACCGCATCCGATCGGTGATGATCGGACGCGTCCGGTCGTCGCTGGACCTTACTCGAACGTGACCGGACGAGCCGATCACACCCAGCTCGCGTCTGATCGGGTGTTTCCCCTTAAGTGACACGTGTCGGCCCTGACCACCGCGTCCGGTCCTCGCAAGGGCCGCGTCCGGTCGTTAGCGCCGAAACGCAGTCACAGATTTGAATTGACCGGACGCGTCCGGTCAAGCCGAGAACCGCGTCCGGTCAAGGGAAAAACACCCTAAACTTCCGGAAACGCGTCGCAACTTGAACCAAGTTGCTTCCAACTGAACTTTGAGCTATTCTAGAGCTGCCTAGCGCTAAGTTTAACAAGTGTGCACCACACCTAAACATAGGACTCACCTAGGTCAAGCTACCCACTCATGCCCCCCTTTATAGTACGGCCAAAAGAGAAAAACGAAGATCCTAACGACTATTTCGAATGTATCTCAACACCTCGACATCCGGAACTAACCATCCTTAATCTTGACGTCACTCCTTTGAAAACCAAAATGATTTCCATCAAGGGGCATGAATACCATGGTGCCCAAAGCAGTTATAACCTCCATGACCTAACTTACCAAAGTTTCTGCAAAACACACATTAGTCATGGTAATAAAGCGTTGTCATCAATTGCCGAAACCAAACCTCGGGGCCTAGATGCTTTCAATCTCCCCCTTTTTGGTGATTGATGACAACACTGAGATTCAAAAGATAGGAGTTGAGGTTTTCGAGCATGCTTGGTTCACATAAGCAAAAAGCAATAAGCACAAAAGGGTTAGGAATTGCTTATGTGCCCCAAGCCAAAGGAGTGTACTCATAAGATAAGACATAAAGCGTTAGTACACAAAAAGATATAGCTCATAAGAAATCGGAGTAAGGTACGGAAGCACAACCTTAGAGCTAGTACACAAAAAGATATAGCTCATAAGAAATCGGAGTAAGGTACGGAAGCACAACCTTAGAGCTATAAGCAAAACAGGTGACATGAATTAACACAGTGACTAGATAAAACATTAGACTCAAAGTATCTCACACGACCACATGTCACACGAATGCAATGACTGTAAAGTAAACATGATGCATGAATGTAGCACACAAATAAAAACGAAAACCCTCTATCAAAACTCCCCCTGAAACTACTCTCTCTCCCCCTTTGGCATCAACCGCCAAAAACTAGTCTAAGGATCTGACGGGGGAACAGACGGAGTCGTGTCGGGTGCCGAGGTGCGCGGAGTGATCACGAAGTGCAGAGTGTCTCCCACGGAATCAGAGCTATCTGGCTGACCCTCTGAAGAAGCACGTGGCTGTGAAGCGGTCTGGGTCTGAGCAGCAGGAACAAGTACTGACGTAGTAGCAACAAGTGGAGCAGTCTCTGTAACCTGAGCCTGTAGCGAGCCAATAGCTGGGGGATCGGTCGAGGCAACTGACGAAGGAACTGTCTCTGTAGTGCCCGTCCCTGTCACAGGAACAGCTGCCTCTGGAGCTGACAACCCCGGTGTGCCTGTCAGGAGGTGAGGGCGAGGCTGGTCTGAAGGAGTAAACCCCGTCTGAATAGGCGTGTAGCTCGGGGACTGGAACGACTGGGGGACCTGCTGCTGTAGAGATGTGAACTGAAAGCTCGGCTGTCCCTGACTCGATGGACCACTGGATTGTAAGGCCGGAGTCAGGACCGAAGCAGGCGGAGGAACCCCAACAGTGACTAGATGGCGCAGAAGGTCTAAATACTGCTGCTGGCTAGCTGCACTCTGTCGCTACATCTCGTACGGCTGTCGCTGCATCTCGACTTGCTGGCGCTGGACCTCAAGCTGCTGTCGCTGGAACTCGTCCAGACGAGCCTGTATCTGTGCAAATGTTGTAGCTGTGTCCTGAGCCTGTCGCTGTAACTGCAGCTCCTGTCGCTCCTGTTCCTAGGTCAGCCTCTCAAGTATAGCCACCATGGCTGGGTCTGTGCGGGAGGCTGAACTAGAGCCACTGGCCTCGTGGTCGTGAGGCCGAGGAGACTGATACCTGGGGATGGGCTGGTAGTCCTCGTCAGTGCTGTCAGAGGCCTCATCCTCAGGGAGATCAGCAGGCTGAGCATCAAGATCGGCAAGCTCTGCCTCAGCAAGCCCCTCAACAGTGGTGTCCTGCTCAGCTGCTGTCTCTGGAACCTCAGGTCTCTCGCGCTGTCCTGGCACTGGGGCCTGCTCTCTGGTAACTGACGCCCACAGCTGACGGATATCGTACTCAGGAAAGGCGGTGGTAGTATCGGATATCTCAGCTCTGATCTCTGCAGGAAGCTGAATGGCAGATCTGATGATGAAGCATATCCAGTGAGCATAGGGTAGCTGACGATGTCCCTTGAAGGGTAGCTGACGATGTCCCTTGAAGCCCTCAGCTAGGGTGTCCTCCATCTCACTAAGCATGAGATCCCAAACGTCAAAAGGTGTCTGTGAGAGGAGGTGGTGAACAACCCATAGATGCATCCGAGTCAATCCCTCTCTGTAGCCAAGCCTGGGAAGAAGAGTACGTCTGACTATAGCATCCAGGACTCTGGCTAGCGGTGTCAAGCTGGCAGGAGTGCGACGAGACCCTTCGCCAAAAGGCTCACGGAAGCAGGGTCAAATCAGATCAGTAGGTGGCACTGTCCCGCCGTGAGGGCGTCTGGGTGGAGGAGTCTGACCAAAGCAGAGCTGATGAATCTTCGTATCTGAAGCTGGGAATCTGAGAATCTCCCGCACTCTAGTGTTGTACAGTCTGTGGTCGCGACCTCGGAATGCAAAGTGAATGAACTCATGGGCAGGATCAATCCATAGTGAAGCATAGAACTCTCTGACCCATGTGCCGCAGTATGCACCTGTCCGTCCAAGAAAATCTGACAAGCCTGGCAGAAAGGACAGGTGCGGACGAAGCTGCTCTCCCACAACCCTAGTTTCCAATCCTAGTCTAGCATGGCAATTCTAGGAAAGTAAATCAAGCAATGAATGTAAATACGAGAATGTAAATGCTTGAAAGTAAGGGCAAGGAACACGTGGATGTTTTTCCGAGGTATCGGAGAGTCGCCACTCCCCACTAGTCCTCGTTGGAGCACCCGCGCAAGGGTGTAGCTCCCCCTTGATCCACGCAAGGATCAAGTGCTCTCTACGGGTTGATTCTTCGACACTCCGTCGCGGTGAATCGCCCAAAACCGCTCACAAGATGAGTTGAGTCATCCATAAGCTCCGCCGGATGATCACCAAACTCCCAATCACCACCAAGTCGTCTAGGTGATGGCGATCACTAAGAGTAACAAGCTAGAACTCTCGCTTGACAACAACGAGCCTAATGAGAAGGTGGATGCACACTTGCTACTCTCTAATCGCTAGTGAGGAACTCTCAAGCTTTGATTCTCAAAACACAATCCTCACTAGAGCTCTTGCACTCCCTTGCACTCCAAAGGTGTTTCTCAGCTGATTGAATGAGCAAGAGACCTCTAAAAGAGGTGGTGGGGATGTATTTATACACCCCACAGTCGAAACGAACCGTTACCTGCCAACTCAGCAAAACACGAGGTGACCGGACGCGCCGGTCGAAGTGACCGGACGCGCCGGTCACCGTAACGGTCAAAATTCTGAAAACCTAGCTGAGTGACCGGACGCGCCGGTCAGGGGTGACCGGACACGTCCGATCGTGCAGGGAGCTTACTGTAACCAGACCGGACGCGCGACCGCATCCGATCGGTGATGACCGGACGCGTCCGGTCGTTGCTGGACCTTACTCGAACGTGACCGGACGCGCCGATCACACCCAGCTCGCGTCCGATCGGGTGTTTCCCCTTAAGTGACACGTGTCGGCCCTGACCACCGCGTCCGGTCCTCGCAAGGGCCGCGTCCGGTTGTTAGCGCCGAAACGCAGTCACAGATTTGAACTGACCGGACGCGTCCGGTCAAGCCGAGAACCGCGTCCGGTCAAGCGAAAAACACCCTAAACTTCCAGAAACGCGTCGCAACTTGAACCAAGTTGCTTCCAACCGAACTTTGAGCTATTCTAGAGCTGCCTAGCGCTAAGTTTAACAAGTGTGCACCACACCTATGAAAGGATCAAGATGCCCAAGAGGGGGGGTGAATTGGGCTTTTCTAAAAATTAATTGCAAGAATTAAATCCTATAAGCCGGAATTCACCCCTAGTGCCTACTTGTGTTCCTAGAGAGTCTACCGTTAAAAAGTTTTGCACCCTAGTTTCCAATCCTAGTCTAGCATGGCAATTCTAGGAATGTAAAACAAGCAATGAAAGTAAATACGAGAAAGTAATTGCTTGAATGTAAAGGGGCAAGGAACACGGCGATGTTTTTCCGAGGTATCGGAGAGTCGCCACTCCCCACTAGTCCTCGTTGGAGCACCCGCGCAAGGGTGTCGCTCCCCCTTGATCCGCGCAAGGATCAAGTGCTCTCTACGGGTTGATTCTTCGACACTCCGTCGCGGCGAATCACCCAAAACCGCTCACAACTTGAGTTGGGTCATCCACAAGCTCCGCCGGATGATCACCAAACTCCCAATCACCACCAAGCCGTCTAGGTGATGGCGATCACCAAGAGTAACAAGCTAGAACTCTCACTTGACCACAACGAGCCCAAATGAGGAGGTGGATGCACACTTGCTACTCTCGAATCACTAGTGAGGAAACTCAAACTTTGATTCTCAAATCTCTATCCTCACTAGAGCTCTTGCACTCCCTTGCACTCTAAAGGGTTTTCTCAGATGTTTGAATGAGCAAGAGACCTCTAAAAGAGGTGGAGGGGTTGTATTTAAACACCCCTCAAAGAAAACGAACCGTTACTTTCTGACACGGGGTCACCGGACGCGCCGGTGCAACGCACCGGACGCACCGGTCCCCCGTAACGGTCAAAACCCGTTTTTTGAAACCGAACCACCGGACGCACCGGTCAGGTAGCACTGGACGCGTCCGACGTGCAAGGGTGCTTACTGGACTCACACCGGACGCGAGGCCGCGTCCGATGCCTGAAGACAGGACGCGTCCGGTCCTCTCTGGACCTTACTGGACTTGCACCGGACTCGCCGATCAAGTCCAGTATCGCGTCCGACGAGTGTTCTCTCTCGGTGACACGTGTCGGTCGCTGACCACCGCGTCCGGTCCTCGCGAGGACCGCGTCCGGTGGTCAGGGCCGAACCCTAACAGCGGTAACGAATACACCGGACGCGTCCGGTGTTCCCGAAGACCGCGTCCGGTGCCTGGAAAACAGCCCGAAACTCGTCGAAACGCGTCGCAACTTCAACCAAGTTGCTTCTAACTGAACCTTGAGCTAATCTAGGGTTGCCTAGCGCCAAGTTTAACAAGTGTGCACCACACCTAAACATAGGACTCGCCTAGGTCAAGCTACCCATTCATGCCCCCCTTTATAGTACGGCCAAAAGAGAAAAACGAAGATCCTAACGACTATTCCGAATGTGTCTCAACACTTCGTCATCCGGAACTAACCGTCCTTAATCTTGACGTCACTCTTTTGAAAACCGAAACGATTTCCATCAGGGGACACGAAGCCACAGTGCTCAAAGCAGTTATCACCTCCATGACCTAACTTACCAAAGTTTCTGCAAAACACACGTTAGTCATGGTAATAAAGTGTTGTCATTAATTACCGAAACCAAACCTTGGGGCCTAGATGCTTTCAATCTCCCCCTTTTTGGTGATTGATGACAACACTAAGTTTCAATGGATTAGAGTGAAGGTTTTCGAGCTTGCTTGGTTTACATAAGCAAAAGGCAATAAGCATACAAAGTTAGGAATTGCTTATGTGCTCCAAGCCAAAAGAGTGTACTTCATAAGATAAGACATGAAGAGTTAGTACACATAAAAATATAGCTCATAAGTAATCGGAGTAAGGCACGGAAGCACAACCTTAGAGCTATAGCTAAAACGGTGACATATATTAAACACAGTGACGAATAAGACATTAAGACTCGAAGTTTTACGACTCGACGACAATGTCACACGAATGCAATGCTGAAGATAAACATGATATGCATGAATGTAGCACACGAAAAACGAAAACCCACTAACAAACTCCCCCTGAAACTACGCTCTCTCCCCCTTTGGCATCAAGCGCCAAAAAACTAATCTAATCTGACGGGGGGACAGACGGAGTCATGTCGGGTGCCGAGGTGCGCGGAGTGATCACGAAGTGAAGCGAATCCTCGGAGTCTGAGCTATCTGGCTGACCCTCTGAAGAAGCACGTGGCTGTGAAGCGGTCTGGGTCTGAGCAGGAACAGGCACTGACTGTGTAGCAACAAGTGGATCTGTCTGAGTAACCTGAGCCTGAAGTGCGCCAGTAGCTGGGGGATCTGTCGAGGCAACTGAAGAAGGGATGGTCTCTGTAGTCCCAGTCCCTGTCACTGGTGGAACGACTGCCTCGGAAGCTGACAACCCTGACGAAGAGTGAAACGTAGTCGTGTGCGAGGGTGTCGGCTGACCAGTCAACTCGCTGTAGGTGGCACTGAAGTCACCAAGAGGTGTGCCTGTCAGAAGATGCGGGCGAGTCTGGTCTGACGGTGTGAACCCCGTATGGATAGGTGTGAAGCTCGGGGACTCAAAAGACTGGGGAACCTGCTGCTGTGGAGATGTAAACTGAAGACTCGGCTGTCCCTGACTGGATGGACCGCTGGAATGCAAAGCCGGAGCCATGATAGATGCAGGCGGAGGAACCCCAACTGTGATGAGATGCCGCAGAAGGTCCATGTACTGCTGCTGACTCTGTCGCTGCATCTCAACCTGCTGCCTCTGGATCTCTAGCTGCTGTCTCTGAAACTCGTCCTGGCGAGCCTGTATCTGTGCTAGTGCTGCAGCTGTATCCTGTGCCTGGCGCTGTAGCTGCTGCTGCTGCTGCTCCTGAGCCTGGGTCAGCCTCTCAAGGATAGCCACCATGGCTGGGTCAGAGCGGGAGGCTGAGCCAGATCCACCGGCCTCGTGGTCGTGAGACCGGGGAGACCGGTACCTGGGGATGGGCTGGTAGTCCTCATCGGTGCTGTCAGAAGTAACATCCTCAGGTATCTCAGCAGGCTGAGTGTCAAGGTCTGCGAGCTCTGCCTCGGCAAGCTCGTCAACTCTAGCGTCCTGCTCAGCTGCTGTCTCAGGAACCTCAGGGCGCTCACGCTGTCCTGGTGCTGGAGCCTGCTCTCTGGTAACTGAAGCCCAAAGCTGTCTGATGTCATAATCAGGGAATGCAGTAGTAGTGTTGGCAATCTCTGCCCTGATCTCTGGTGGCATCTGGATAGCAGATCTGATAATGAAGCAAATCCAGTGGGCATAGGGAAGCTGACGGTTACCCTTGAAGCCCTCAGCAATGGTGTCCTCCATCTCACTCAGGATAAGATCCCAGATATCAAACTGTCGCTGTGAAAGGAGGTGGTATACAACCCAAAGCTGCATCCTCGTCAGTCCCTCTCTGTAACCAAGTCGAGGCAGTAGAGTGCGTCTGAGTATGGCATCCAAGACTCTGGCAAGAGGCGTCAGGCTAGCAGGTGTACGACGTGACCCTTCGCCAAAAGGCTCGCGAAAGCAGGGTCGGACCAGGTCGGTGGGTGGCACTGAACCGCCGTGAGGGCGTCTGGGAGGTGTAGTCTGGCCATAGCACAGCTGGTGGATCCTCGTGTCAGAAGCGGGTAGTCTGAGGATCTCTCGGGCTCTGGAACTGTAGAGTCTGTGGTCGCGGCCTCTGAATGCAAAGTGAATGAACTCATGGGCAGGATCAATCCATAAAGAAGCATAGAACTCCCTGACCCATGTGCCGCAGTAAGCACCTGTCCGTCCAAGTAAATCTGATAAGCCAGGCAGATAGGACAGGTGAGGACGGAGCTGCTCTCCCACAACATCAACCAATGCCTCTAGTCGACATACCCTCTGAGGTCTGAAAGCAATGCCACTGTCAACTAGGGCCCTGTAGAAGTCCTCCTGAAGTGGGGTATAGAAACCCTCTGAAGCTCTGGGATCTCTGACAGGTGGAAACCATCGACTGACCTCCACAAACCTCAAGTTCTTCACCTGACGTGAAGACGCACCCCTCAGGTCTAAGTGCACAACCGGGGGTGACCCTCTAACCCTGGGAGGAGGTCGTGCTCCACGACGCGGGCCCTCTGGCCTGGGTGTCACCTGTGAACGAGCACGTGTGGAGCGGCGACGTGGTGGAGACTGAGCTGCCTGCTCCTCTGTATCCTCAGTGGCCTGTGGAGCCTCAGCAGTCTGGGTAGCCTCAGCAGCGGGTGTAGTCTCTGTAGCCTGTGTCTGCTCTGAGGGAGGATCAACTGACATCTGCTCTGACGGTGCTGTAGTCTCGGTGCCCTCAGTGGCCTCTGTGCCGAGCTGTCGACCTTCAAGATGAAAGCGACGCTCGCCTATGTGTAATCCACTGCGTCTGCCACCTGTAACAGAACCGACCAAATTATAAGAGCACAAGTACGAAAACAAGCACCGAAGCGCTCAAATTTTCAAACTTGAGCCCATATAATTCCGGTAGTCAATCGAAATCACGAAGGATTTCAAACCAAACTGCTTACAACCAGGATCGCATCATTCAACATACACATCATACGTTACATTTCACAAGTAGTTCAGAAATAAGTTAACACCACGGAGTAGCAATTATTACAAACTGAGTTTGAAAGTAGCGGAAGTCTGACACACACTGAAGATACTTAAATACTGCCAGTTTGGTTAGATCAACATCCCACAAAAGAACGAGGTAAGTACATAAAGATGATCATGCCCATGTGATCTAGTCCTCATCCCCCGCGGGGTGAAGGCAAGTCTTGCAGAAGCCTTGGTAAAGCGTATCATCTGCAACAGGAGGGAATAAACCCTGAGTACTGGAATGTACTCAGCTAGACTTACCCGTCGAAAACCAGAAATAAAGTAGACACCAAGGATTATGCAAGGCTTACACAAGAGGCTAGCTGACACCACATTTTGCATAAAGGCATAAGTAGCTGAAACTCTTATAACCTGTACTAGCAGTTATTTTTAGCATTTACCTGTCATCTATCTTAGCACCTGTACTAAACATGCACGTGATTATTATCAAACAATTATTCATATTATTCCATAGCAGGTATAAATTGTGGCAACATTGTATCATTCACTTAACCATCTGTTTAATTAATGAGATCTACGTTGCCGCTGCTCAAGTCAAGTGCTCACTAACCGGGAGCGACGGCGATTCGAATCGAATTCCTATCCAGCTGGAGGGGTATTTCTAACACTCACCGCGCAGGCCCCTGCCAGGGTCGCACAAGCCACCTTTCGTATGATTCAGGAATCGCGGGTCCGAATGATGTCGCAACCCCAAGGGCGACACTCTGCCAGGTGATAGGGACTCTAACCCCCCCTTGGTCTCACGCCAATGTCCCCAAGCACATCCTTTCTCTCCTCCAAGAAGCAACCTACCATTCGATTCCCGGCCTGAATCACATTACTCGGCTTCGCGGTCGGAACGACTTATCCGGCCAACTAAGTGTTAGACTGCGTTCAACATGACTCAAGGACGTACAGCGAATCGGTCCTTAAACGACTCAGACGGGCATGGCTCCACACCCAAGACGTGAAGTGTCTTGCAGCTGTACCATCGAACTCCCGCCCGGTCTCAATTTCATTTTAGAGCATGGTTCCATCACGATAGCCATAAGCCACTCGCGACCCAGTCCTATCTCTCGCGGATGACCGGAAATCACCCGACTTCTACCGTACTAAGCAGGGCTAAGCATTGACACGTGCCTACACCTAACATAGGATTGGGGCACAGTATCTGGACAAGGACAGGTATAATGCAACAGTTGTTTTCATACAACTCCTACTACTTAATGCAGTAAACAATTAAAAGTACTCAAGATATCTTTATAAATTGATGGGTTCAGCATGCACCGGGGCTTGCCTTTCAGGAAGGTGGAAGGCCGGTGATCAGGACACTCCTGAAGGTCTTCTTCGGAGACTTCTTCGCCGATTGGCTCGGTCTGCTCCGCTGGTTGACTCAGCACTTCTTCGGGGACTGTCTGCTCGAACTCGAGGAGCGTTACCCCCTCCAGTACACCTATTGCATGAGTGCATAATAAATCTCATGAATGCATAATGAGAGATGCAATATGCTCGGAATGAAATGCAGTACAACAATTTAGCGCTCTATTCAAATCACTTCAAAAGAGTAGGTGCAAATTTCCTCTTCGGTAGAGGAGTACTCACCTAATCTACTTAATCTAAGATAAAGTTGCTCATCTTCAGTTAAAGCCCTAACACCTAACAATTACAAAAGTAACTTGTCTTAGGATATCACACCATATAAATCAACAAGGCATCACAATAGAGCATACTGGACAGCAGCTACTTGTTTTTATCATAACTAAAGATTTACAATTCCAAAAGATATGATCTAGGACAATCTGGAAAGCCTAAGAAATACTCTACAATTCATTTTCAGACCTCAACCCCAAACTCCTAAGTTTTCCACATCAAACTTCACAAGTTCCAGAATCTGTCCTCTCAAGACAGAGAGTAGCAGATTCTGAACTGCCACTTAAAACAACAGTAACCCTCAAACTACTAAGCCAAATGTTCCCAAATTTTGACACAAGCTAGTTCATTAAGTTTACTGTGACTTTGGTATTTACAAGTTTCCCAACAACAAATTTTATCAAAGGTCAAACTTAGAAATACTTCCAGCTGTCCAGAAAACCTAAAATTACAAAGGTTAAATATTTGTTGATATGACCAAAGTCTCCTAAAACCAAACTAATGTTACTAACAGTTCACATTAGGTATAAAAACACCAGAAAGTAAGGTGGAACCAACTAGAATATTTATTTAACCCCATTTCTTAATTTTACTTAATTATTTAGGTAGAATTTCAAACATATATGTAAACTGCTCCTAAAATTCTACAAAAATTACAGGGGACTCTCTGACCTCCAAATAGACCACAGTAAAAATTTGAACAAGTTTTATTCACAGAAACTCCCTATACAAAATTCACAAGCCCAAAAGGCTGATTTTTGCATAAATCATAAATCACATTGAAAAGTATCAAACAACAGATTTCATATTTTTCTTAGACACTCTAGGGTACCAAGACATTCTCCAAAAATTTACAAGAACATTGCACATGTAGAAAAATTATAAAAATTCCTTCAATAAATTCCTAGAATAAAATGATAGCCTTATAACTTGAAAATTACTTAAGTACTGATGCCCAAATTTTTACCAGAGCTAAGACTAGCATATATTAACCTACCCACCAAATTTCATAATTTATGGAACTCTACAGCTCAAGCTATAAATTAAACAAGTTTGTATGCATTCCAAAACACATTTAAAGGATATAATAAAATCTTACAGAATTTAAACATCTCAAGAGAGATCTATATTTTTCTAAAATACTACACATCCAGTAGATTCTAACAAAATTTATTTCATGATTTTTGGATCACTAAAACCCTAGATTCCTATTTTTCCAAGTATTACAAAAATCAGTATCAAAATAATAAAATCCATTTTTATTTCGGACAACTGGGCCGGCCCGGGAATGAAATCCGGCCCACAACTCCACACCCGCGCGCGCTCGGCCCGCTCGGCTCTCCCGCCCGCGCGCGGCACTGACACGCGGGCCCCCGCGGTCAGCGACCGGGAGCAGGGGAGCCGGCACCCGGCGAGCTCCGGTGAGCTCGCGCTCGCCGGAGAAGAGCTCGCGCGGCCAACCGAGCACGGCCTCGTGATCTCCATCACCCGGCGCATCGATTGGCACCCGTAGGATGGATGGGGATGGGGAGGAGAGGGCCTGCCGCCGTGCGTGGCGGCCGGTGACCTCCGGTGGCGGCGCACCGTCGCCGGGGAAGACGGACAGTGCGGTTTGAGCTCGGTACGAGCTTCACCGAGGCGTGGGGGTTCCGTTTTGCTGGTAAGGGGGGATGGAGAAGGACCCGAGACACCCGGCCACGGTGAGGTCCCATGGCGGGCTCCGGCGACCCCTCGGAGGCGGAGAAGAAGGGAATGCGGCTCACCTAGGGTTCAATCGCGGGCTTCAGTGGGTCAAGGGGGTGGAGGGTGGTGAGGCGGAGGTGATGGCGAGCGCAAACGGCCGGTGGTGTGGCGTGGCTCGCGCTCGGGCTCGTCGGAGAAGAAGGGGATGGCGGCTCGGTTTCGGCGTTCTTGCGACTGGAAGAGAGAGGGGGCGGAGGAATGGAGGCTGGCTCGCGCGGCGTGGCGTCTTGAAGGCGTCGCGGCCTGACTGGTGGGGCCAGGGCCGGCGTACGGGCGCCACCGCGCCTCCACGCGTCGCCGTTGCCCTGTGGCCGGTCGGCCACTGACGAAACTGAATCGTGGTTCATTGACGCCATCGGTAGTGACTGACAGCGCGACTTTGGGTTTGATTAACGTCTAATCTAGCTCGTTTCAGTGGAAACTCCAATTATCAAAGTGGTAGAGCTATGTAAGCTCTACAATTTTGTAATAGGCCTCCAGAGCTGATTCGGTTTGGTTAGTGAGATATAGGGCCATTAAGTAGTGCTCAGTGAAACTGAAACCGGGTTTCAGTTACTGAAACCGACTGACAGCTCAAGTTCATGGCAAGATATCTCTTGAACCATTGAGAACCAGGCTTGGGTGATATTGACAAAGTTGTAGGGCTACATGTGATCTACAAATTTGTCAATATGAGTGAAGGCTAGTTTGGCTTGGTTTGCAAACTACAAGCTTCTAAAGTAGGCATCAGTGAAACTGTAAAGTCCAATTCCAGACTTAGAAAAATTCAAAGTCCTGGAATTACACTACTAGCTGACTTGTGGGCCACTTTTGAGCATGTTGTGGTCATTTTCATGAGATGGTCATATTGAGACTTTTGTTCCCCATGAATTTCTTTACAACTTTGCTTAAGGGTGCTCTTCCATGCAAGATCTCTAAATTAGACTTTCTAATTGGTCAAACTAGAACCTTCTATGGTCAAATGGAAGTCAAACTTGTCATGGAGGGCAATTTTGTAATTTTGGTCAACATGAACCTTGATCCAAATGTTACTCTAAGTATAGCTAAGGTGTTGTAGGTCATGATTGATGACTTTACCTTTTTGTTACACCAACTAACAAATACTTTATGAAATCAATCAAGCAAGCCCTAAACAACACATGAATTGCATTACATGAAATACTAAACATGAATTATGCATGTCATGCTTATGCAAATGCAATGCAATTAAGGACTAAACACTTGAGGTGTTACAGCCCTCCCCCCTTATAAAAATCTCGTCCCGAGATTTGGAAAGCGTACCATTTTTCATAGAATTCTTTATAACCATCCCGCAAATAATCTTCCCGTTCCCAAGTAGCATCACTCTCACTACCCTGATTGCTCCACATCACTTTGTACCACTTAACCACTTTACTTCTAGTTACTCGTTCCTGAGTATCGATCACTCGGACTGGTTTTTCTTCATAGGTTAAGTCGGATTCCAGCCTGATATCTCCTAACGGAACTTGTTCCTCAGGAACTCGAAGACACTTTTTAAGCTGAGATACATGGAAAACATTGAATATGGCGCTCATCTCACGAGGCAACTGGATTTTGTACGCAACAGCTCCACTCTTGCCTATGATCTGGAAAGGACCCACGTATCTTGGTGCAAGCTTTCGCTTAACGCCAAAACGTTGGACACCCTTCATTGGAGAAACTTTCAAATAAACGAAGTCTCCAACTTCAAATTCGAGTGGTTTTCTGCGACGATCAGCATAGCTTTTCTGTCTAGCTTGGGCTGCAGCCATATGTTTCTGGATAGTACGGACTTGTTCCTCGGCTTCCTGGACAAAATCAATGCCATAATACCTTCTTTCCCCAGCTTCTACCCAGTTTAGTGGAGTTCGGCACTTACGACCGTACAAAGCTTCGAATGGAGCCATCTTAATACTCTCTTGATAACTGTTATTGTACGAGAATTCAGCTAAAGGTAGCCATTTTTCCCAAGAACCCTTGGATGAAATGACGCATGCCCGCAACAGATCTTCCAAGATTTGGTTAACTCGTTCCGTCTGACCAGATGTCTGGGGGTGATAAGCAGAGCTTCTCACTAACTTGGTTCCCAGAAGGTGATGCAAATGCTCCCAAAAGCGAGCAGTGAACTGGGGACCCCGATCAGAAACGATAGTACGAGGTATCCCATGAAGCCGGACTATCTGATTGAAGTACAACTCAGCATAGTCAGTAGGACGATAGTCCACTCTCACGGGGATGAAATGAGCTGATTTGGTCAAACGGTCAACAATTACCCAGATAGAGTTATGATTTTTGACTGTGGGAGGAAGTCCGACAATGAAATCCATACTTATTTCTTCCCATTTCCAGCCTGGAATGGAGAGTGGCTGAAGCAACCCAGCTTTCATATGCACAGCTTTCACTCTGCAACAGGTGTCGCATCTAGCGACATATGCAGCTATCTCTTTCCGCATCTTGGTCCACCAATAAAGTGTTTTCAAATCATAATACATCTTATTACTACCAGGATGGATGGACAACTTGGAAGAATGTGCCTCGGACAGGATCTGATCTCTAAGCTCTCGATCCTTTGGTACCACTAACCTATCCTTGAACCACAGCACACCCTCGTCATCTAGCCTGAAATGCTTAGTTTCTTCCTCTTTCATCTTCCGTTTTATGTGAAATATACCCGGATCAGTCTTTTGGAGCTCGATGATTTTATTTCTGAGAGTACCACTGACAGTGATGTTGTACAAGACTGCCGGATGTAACAGGCGGGATCGGTGAAAATCAGTTTCAACTAAGGAATGGCAATGAGATTTACGGCTCAAAGCGTCCGCAACCACGTTTGCCTTGCCTGGGTGATAGTGCACTTGGAGATTATAATCTTTAATCAACTCAAGCCATCTTCTCTGACGCATATTTAGCTCGGGTTGGGTGAAGATGTATTTGAGGCTTTTGTGGTCTGTATAGATATTGCAGACATTGCCCAGCAGATAATGCCGCCACACCTTCAAAGCATGAACAACTGCGGCCAGTTCTAAGTCATGCGTTGGATAATTCACCTCATGCTTCCGAAGTTGCCGTGAAGTATATGCAATTACTCGGCCTTCCTGCATCAGAACACCTCCCAAACCTATGCCTGAGGCATCACAGTAAACATCAAAAGGTTTCTCGATATCCGGTTGTGCCAAAACCGGAGCCGAGGTTAGGAGGGTTCGCAGTTGGTGAAAAGCCGCATCACACTCAGGAGTCCAGACAAACCTGGTGTCTTTTTGCAGCAACCGAGTCATGGGTTTGGCTATTTTTGAGAAATCCGGGATGAAGCGACGATAATAGCCAGCCAACCCAAGAAAACTCCGGACCTCATGAACCGAAGTAGGAGCCTTCCAATTCAATACTTCTTCTACCTTAGTGGGATCCACCATAATACCTCCATCGGACAATACATGCCCAAGAAAAGGTACTTCCCGAAGCCAGAATTCGCATTTACTGAACTTCGCATACAGTTTATGCTCACGCAATCGGCTGAGGACAATACGCAAGTGTTCCGCGTGGTCTTCCTCATTTTCAGAATACACTAAGATGTCATCAATGAACACCACCACAAACTTGTCCAATTCGGGCATAAACACCGAATTCATCAAGCACATGAAGTGCGCTGGGGCATTTGTCAGACCGAAGGACATGACAAGATACTCATAAAGGCCGTATCTCGTCGAGAAGGCTGTTTTTGGAACATCTTCAGGACGAATTTTAATCTGATGATACCCAGACCTTAGATCAATCTTGGAAAAGACTTTGGCTTTGGACAATTGATCGAACAAGATGTCGATACGCGGCAGAGGATACTTATTCTTGACAGTGACTGCATTCAGAGGTCTATAGTCCACGCACATCCGCAAGGTTTGATCCTTCTTCTTTACAAAGATAGCAGGGCAACCCCACGGAGATGAGCTAGGACGGATCAACCCCTTCTTCAGAAGTTCATTCAATTGTACCTTAAGCTCAGCTAACTCATTTGGAGGCATTCTATAGGGTCTCCTAGAGATGGGTGCGGTACCAGGCAGCAACTCGATTTTAAATTCCACATCCCGATCCGGAGGGAGTCCCGGCAAATCATCGGGAAAAACATCCGGAAACTCATTTACTACGGGAATTTCAGCCAACGCCTTTGCTTGCACAGCATGAATTGCCCCCGACAATTCAACTTTTCTGGGGAGTTGAACTAGAAAACCCTTTTGATCGGTAGGATCTCTGAGCATAACTACCCGAGCAGATGTGTCAATGAGTACCCCATTCTGACTCATCCAATTCATTCCCAAGATAACATCTATGTCTAACCCCGGTAACACCAATAGAGCAAGCGAATAACTTCGCCCTTCTATCTCAAACTTAAGGTTCCCCACTACTTTGTTTGTGGAAATATTCCCACTTGCAGCACTAATACAATAACCCACACCTTCAACAGTATGCAACTTGTGTGCAAATTTGGATGCAAACTTAGGACTGATAAAGGAATGCGAAGCACCTGAATCAAAAAGTACCACTGCGGGGTGTTGGTCAACTAGGAACTTACCAGCCGTGACTACCTCACCAGATGGAATTTCTTCTATGCTGTTATAGTGAGCATGTCCCTGACGACCACCTTGATTGACATTTTTCTTAGGATACGGACAGTTTCGGGCCCAATGACCTGGCTTGTTGCAATTCCAGCAAGGCATATTGCTAGGAGGAACACTAGAACTACTCTGACCAGAAGTCCCCTTTGGCAGAGCGACAGTATATGCCTTACGGAACCCAGTTTTCGCAGCCGTCTTTTTCTGTGGCGGACGGAACCTTGCATTCGGAGCAGGCGGGCGTGGAGAAGACCTGGGTGCTGCTGAGGCCCTTGACTGAGAAGCACTTGCCTCTAGGGCCCTTTTCCGGCTCTTAGAAGCAGAATAAATAGTATTATTGTTCTCTTGTGTCAAAGCATCACTGATGAAATCATTGAAAGTGGTACACTTGCTAGTACCCATAGTCTTCATTAGCTTTGGGCCGAGGCCCCTTTTGAAACTAGCAATCTTTTTGGCATCAGTATCCACAAACTCCGTGGCGTACCTTGCCAAGTTGTTGAAGGACTGCAAGTACTCAGTTAAGCTCTTGTTTCCCTGTGACAGCCTCATAAACTCTGTGTGCTTGATTGCCATCAGACCTGGAGGGATATAATTCCCCCGGAATGCCGCCTTAAACTGATCCCAAGCAATCGGGACATTGGCAGGCAGCGTGGAGCGATAGTGACTCCACCAGATGCCTGCTGGACCATGCAATTGATGGGACGCATACTCCGTTTTCAGCTCATCAGTTAGGCGTAACAGACGAAACTTTTGCTCAATTGTATTCAACCATTCATCAGCCTGCAGGGGTTCTTCCGCTTCCTTAAAAAGCGGGGGCTTTGTATCCAGGAAGTCCTTGAAGTCGCTGTATTGGTTTGGCTCTGGGCCCTGACGACCATGCCGAGCCTCTCGATTAGCCATTTGGCGCAATGCGTCGGCCAACATACGCTGCCCCTCAACCACTGTTTGCATTAACTCAGCCGGAGTAGGTGGTGGCGGAGGGGGCGGCTGGTCCTCCTCCTCATTTCCACGACCTCTACGTAGATTGTAAGACATCTGCAAAATGCATAGCCAATGAGCACTGACGATGTGGGAAATTTGTAGATGAATTATTGCGAAATGTCAAACTGTCTTCAAGAATAAAATTCTCATAATAATTAAGGCACAATAATTCATCACAACCGCACAATCTATTCAAGCGCATCAATTGCCGAACTCGCACTTGGTAATCCATCAAGACGTTCTTCGATAAGGGCTCACTTACAGGGAGCACAACGGTTATTGGATCGTTTACGTTGCTATCTACGCGATTTTGACCTTTTGCCCGGTACTTGGATTTGATCTCAAGATGGTTAGTAACTGCAAAAGGCTACTTCAAACTGACCACAAAGAGATTTCTCAATGGAAAGTTCTATGTTGGATCAGGACTAGCCACCTCGATACCTGCGCGTGCCAAGCAGCACAACCATATGTCGCGCGCCATAGGAGGCCCTCGGTTTCGTCGCGGCACCGAAGGGTGCTAATCGTGACACCATCACCGAACACAACACAATAAGACATCCCATTGCGATCGAAATTAACAGGTTCAAACTACATTTAGGAAACATACGGTTCAGCCTTACATCCCAGAGTCAAGTTATTACAAGGCCTCACTCCTTCGCAGGGAGGGCACAAAAGACGATCCTAGCATTAAAGGTACGTGATGACTACTCTAAGCATCATCCTCCGAGTCCGTGTCAAGGATCTCCCCGCCGTCCTCATCACTGACCGGCTCTAACTCTTCGTCTTCTTCTTCTTCTGGCTCTTCCTCCGGTGCTTCCGCAGGTGGAGCATCTTGTGGTCCATCGACCTCCACTTCATCATCATCATCCTCTGCCATGAAGATTCCGGAACCCATCTCCTCATCAACATTGTTGTTCCTAGGTAGCAGAGGATTTAGTTGGTTGTTCAGGCGGTGCACTTCTTCATGAAGATTGTCATTGTATTCTTCAGCATTTTCCAACTGTTGTTCGAGCTCAAACTGACGAGCTCTCAGAACGTTCTCCTCGTACCAGGCTTCATCCCTCTGTTCCATTACACGGACCAACATACGCTGACAGTTGCGATTGGCCACTGTCAACCTTTGGACTGCAAGTGTTTCTTGATCTCGATCATGAATTACTTGCTCCAACTGTTGCCGTGCTGCATCCCTGGCAGCGGTCACCTCAGCCAGCTCAGCCCGTAACTGTTCCACCTCGGAGGGCTCAGGACGGGGCTCCCGTGGAGCTAACTGGTGGCGAGGGACCCTTCCACCCGTTGATTTACGGGCCGTCATCCGGGTACGAGCCATCTGTATCAACAAGATGTGACTTAAAGTGAGAATCATTTAGGGGATACGAAATTTATCTTTAGTCGGGACTATTAAAATTTTTAAGGAGGGAGTAAATGACATGTATGATATAATTAAACATGATGCATGCACGATCCGTACGTCCTCTCACCTTAGTAGAAAACTAATATGCTAACGCTAAACGGTGGCATACATACGTTCTCTCATATAAGCGAAACTATCGGTCTACACGTTACGCTGTTAGTGTACCTGCAGAAAATTTCCATTGCAGCCCAACAATTCCCAAAATAACATACAGGAAGCAGTAAACTAAATACTTTCCATATACGCATCCCCAGATGTATATATTTCAGTATCAAAGCTACCCGATGGATAGATGCCCACAATTAAGTGTTTTTACATAGTTACATGGTTTGAACATGTAAATATGCAAACCACCAAAACTACTCTCCCCTAGACCGCCGGTTGGACGATCATGCTCTCACAACTCACACTTACCAGAGCGTCGAGGTAATTGATCCATACATTACCACCCAAGTGGATGGCATCCATACAATATCACGCCGTATGGACGACGAAACAAAACAAACAAGGCCCCCAAGTTAGTCTTTATAATAAGCCACCTAAGAGTCCTTATTTGGGCTAAGGGATGTGATCACTGGCATAATTATAAAAATATTTTTTTAAAGTTTAACCCTTTTCGCAAACAAATACTTTTGTTTTTAATTACTCGTAATGATGTGCTTAATGTTGAATTATGCTCCGGTACCAGCTGTAACAGAACCGACCAAATTATAAGAGCACAAGTACGAAAACAAGCACCGAAGCGCTCAAATTTTCAAACTTGAGCCCATATAATTCCGGTAGTCAATCGAAATCACGAAGGATTTCAAACCAAACTGCTTACAACCAGGATCGCATCATTCAACATACACATCATACGTTACATTTCACAAGTAGTTCAGAAATAAGTTAACACCACGGAGTAGCAATTATTACAAACTGAGTTTGAAAGTAGCGGAAGTCTGACACACACTGAAGATACTTAAATACTGCCAGTTTGGTTAGATCAACATCCCACAAAAGAACGAGGTAAGTACATAAAGATGATCATGCCCATGTGATCTAGTCCTCATCCCCCGCGGGGTGAAGGCAAGTCTTGCAGAAGCCTTGGTAAAGCGTATCATCTACAACAGGAGGGAATAAACCCTGAGTACTGGAATGTACTCAGCTAGACTTACCCGTCGAAAACCAGAAATAAAGTAGACACCAAGGATTATGCAAGGCTTACACAAGAGGCTAGCTGACACCACATTTTGCATAAAGGCATAAGTAGCTGAAACTCTTATAACCTGTACTAGCAGTTATTTTTAGCATTTACCTGTCATCTATCTTAGCACCTGTACTAAACATGCACGTGATTATTATCAAACAATTATTCATATTATTCCATAGCAGGTATAAATTGTGGCAACATTGTATCATTCACTTAACCATCTGTTTAATTAATGAGATCTACGTTGCCGCTGCTCAAGTCAAGTGCTCACTAACCGGGAGCGACGGCGATTCGAATCGAATTCCTATCCAGCTGGAGGGGTATTTCTAACACTCACCGCGCAGGCCCCTGCCAGGGTCGCACAAGCCACCTTTCGTATGATTCAGGAATCGCGGGTCCGAATGATGTCGCAACCCCAAGGGCGACACTCTGCCAGGTGATAGGGACTCTAACCCCCCCTTGGTCTCACGCCAATGTCCCCAAGCACATCCTTTCTCTCCTCCAAGAAGCAACCTACCATTCGATTCCCGGCCTGAATCACATTACTCGGCTTCGCGGTCGGAACGACTTATCCGGCCAACTAAGTGTTAGACTGCGTTCAACATGACTCAAGGACGTACAGCGAATCGGTCCTTAAACGACTCAGACGGGCATGGCTCCACACCCAAGACGTGAAGTGTCTTGCAGCTGTACCATCGAACTCCCGCCCGGTCTCAATTTCATTTTAGAGCATGGTTCCATCACGATAGCCATAAGCCACTCGCGACCCAGTCCTATCTCTCGCGGATGACCGGAAATCACCCGACTTCTACCGTACTAAGCAGGGCTAAGCATTGACACGTGCCTACACCTAACATAGGATTGGGGCACAGTATCTGGACAAGGACAGGTATAATGCAACAGTTGTTTTCATACAACTCCTACTACTTAATGCAGTAAACAATTAAAAGTACTCAAGATATCTTTATAAATTGATGGGTTCAGCATGCACCGGGGCTTGCCTTTCAGGAAGGTGGAAGGCCGGTGATCAGGACACTCCTGAAGGTCTTCTTCGGAGACTTCTTCGCCGATTGGCTCGGTCTGCTCCGCTGGTTGACTCAGCACTTCTTCGGGGACTGTCTGCTCGAACTCGAGGAGCGTTACCCCCTCCGGTACACCTATTGCATGAGTGCATAATAAATCTCATGAATGCATAATGAGAGATGCAATATGCTCGGAATGAAATGCAGTACAACAATTTAGCGCTCTATTCAAATCACTTCAAAAGAGTAGGTGCAAATTTCCTCTTCGGTAGAGGAGTACTCACCTAATCTACTTAATCTAAGATAAAGTTGCTCATCTTCAGTTAAAGCCCTAACACCTAACAATTACAAAAGTAACTTGTCTTAGGATATCACACCATATAAATCAACAAGGCATCACAATAGAGCATACTGGACAGCAGCTACTTGTTTTTATCATAACTAAAGATTTACAATTCCAAAAGATATGATCTAGGACAATCTGGAAAGCCTAAGAAATACTCTACAATTCATTTTCAGACCTCAACCCCAAACTCCTAAGTTTTCCACATCAAACTTCACAAGTTCCAGAATCTGTCCTCTCAAGACAGAGAGTAGCAGATTCTGAACTGCCACTTAAAACAACAGTAACCCTCAAACTACTAAGCCAAATGTTCCCAAATTTTGACACAAGCTAGTTCATTAAGTTTACTGTGACTTTGGTATTTACAAGTTTCCCAACAACAAATTTTATCAAAGGTCAAACTTAGAAATACTTCCAGCTGTCCAGAAAACCTAAAATTACAAAGGTTAAATATTTGTTGATATGACCAAAGTCTCCTAAAACCAAACTAATGTTACTAACAGTTCACATTAGGTATAAAAACACCAGAAAGTAAGGTGGAACCAACTAGAATATTTATTTAACCCCATTTCTTAATTTTACTTAATTATTTAGGTAGAATTTCAAACATATATGTAAACTGCTCCTAAAATTCTACAAAAATTACAGGGGACTCTCTGACCTCCAAATAGACCACAGTAAAAATTTGAACAAGTTTTATTCACAGAAACTCCCTATACAAAATTCACAAGCCCAAAAGGCTGATTTTTGCATAAATCATAAATCACATTGAAAAGTATCAAACAACAGATTTCATATTTTTCTTAGACACTCTAGGGTACCAAGACATTCTCCAAAAATTTACAAGAACATTGCACATGTAGAAAAATTATAAAAATTCCTTCAATAAATTCCTAGAATAAAATGATAGCCTTATAACTTGAAAATTACTTAAGTACTGATGCCCAAATTTTTACCAGAGCTAAGACTAGCATATATTAACCTACCCACCAAATTTCATAATTTATGGAACTCTACAGCTCAAGATATAAATTAAACAAGTTTGTATGCATTCCAAAACACATTTAAAGGATATAATAAAATCTTACAGAATTTAAACATCTCAAGCCAGATCTATATTTTTCTAAAATACTACACATCCAGTAGATTCTAACAAAATTTATTTCATGATTTTTGGATCACTAAAACCCTAGATTCCTATTTTTCCAAGTATTACAAAAATCAGTATCAAAATAATAAAATCCATTTTTATTTCGGACAACTGGGCCGGCCCGGGAATGAAATCCGGCCCACAACTCCACACCCGCGCGCGCTCGGCCCGCTCGGCTCTCCCGCCCGCGCGCGGCACTGACACGCGGGCCCCCGCGGTCAGCGACCGGGAGCAGGGGAGCCGGCACCCGGCGAGCTCCGGTGAGCTCGCGCTCGCCGGAGAAGAGCTCGCGCGGCCAACCGAGCACGGCCTCGTGATCTCCGTCACCCGGCGCATCGATTGGCACCCGTAGGATGGATGGGGATGGGGAGGAGAGGGCCTGCCGCCGTGCGTGGCGGCCGGTGACCTCCGGTGGCGGCGCACCGTCGCCGGGGAAGACGGACAGTGCGGTTTGAGCTCGGTACGAGCTTCACCGAGGCGTGGGGGTTCCGTTTTGCTGGTAAGGGGGGATGGAGAAGGACCCGAGACACCCGGCCACGGTGAGGTCCCATGGCGGGCTCCGGCGACCCCTCGGAGGCGGAGAAGAAGGGAATGCGGCTCACCTAGGGTTCAATCGCGGGCTTCAGTGGGTCAAGGGGGTGGAGGGTGGTGAGGCGGAGGTGATGGCGAGCGCAAACGGCCGGTGGTGTGGCGTGGCTCGCGCTCGGGCTCGTCGGAGAAGAAGGGGATGGCGGCTCGGTTTCGGCGTTCTTGCGACTGGAAGAGAGAGGGGGCGGAGGAATGGAGGCTGGCTCGCGCGGCGTGGCGTCTTGAAGGCGTCGCGGCCTGACTGGTGGGGCCAGGGCCGGCGTACGGGCGCCACCGCGCCTCCACGCGTCGCCGTTGCCCTGTGGCCGGTCGGCCACTGACGAAACTGAATCGTGGTTCATTGACGCCATCGGTAGTGACTGACAGCGCGACTTTGGGTTTGATTAACGTCTAATCTAGCTCGTTTCAGTGGAAACTCCAATTATCAAAGTGGTAGAGCTATGTAAGCTCTACAATTTTGTAATAGGCCTCCAGAGCTGATTCGGTTTGGTTAGTGAGATATAGGGCCATTAAGTAGTGCTCAGTGAAACTGAAACCGGGTTTCAGTTACTGAAACCGACTGACAGCTCAAGTTCATGGCAAGATATCTCTTGAACCATTGAGAACCAGGCTTGGGTGATGTTGACAAAGTTGTAGGGCTACATGTGATCTACAAATTTGTCAATATGAGTGAAGGCTAGTTTGGCTTGGTTTGCAAACTACAAGCTTCTAAAGTAGGCATCAGTGAAACTGTAAAGTCCAATTCCAGACTTAGAAAAATTCAAAGTCCTGGAATTACACTACTAGCTGACTTGTGGGCCACTTTTGAGCATGTTGTGGTCATTTTCATGAGATGGTCATATTGAGACTTTTGTTCCCCATGAATTTCTTTACAACTTTGCTTAAGGGTGCTCTTCCATGCAAGATCTCTAAATTAGACTTTCTAATTGGTCAAACTAGAACCTTCTATGGTCAAATGGAAGTCAAACTTGTCATGGAGGGCAATTTTGTAATTTTGGTCAACATGAACCTTGATCCAAATGTTACTCTAAGTATAGCTAAGGTGTTGTAGGTCATGATTGATGACTTTACCTTTTTGTTACACCAACTAACAAATACTTTATGAAATCAATCAAGCAAGCCCTAAACAACACATGAATTGCATTACATGAAATACTAAACATGAATTATGCATGTCATGCTTATGCAAATGCAATGCAATTAAGGACTAAACACTTGAGGTGTTACACCACCTCTCTCTGCCTGCTCTGCGGCGTCTGCCACAGCCTGAGCGACCTCTGCATCTGAAAGAGTCCTCCTCTTCTTCTTGACTGCATATTTGATGCGCTTACCACGCGCAATCTCATCACGACGGGGAGGACTGTTGTCCCCGTCACCAGGAGCACCGCTGGCGTTCTTGCAACGCACATGCTGACTGACTGCCTGAGAACCTCTGCGAGATGATGAACTGACGCTCGAGAGGCTTGGCCTCAATCCGTATCCGCAGGCTTGGCCTCGGATTAAGCAAACAGATCTGACTCGGCACACCGACTGACTCGCTGCACGTATGGAATAGAGAGATATACAATAAGCATATATATATATCTAAAGATGCGAGACCCTAGATAGCAAGCACGTGAGATACGAAAGGGAAACGACGCTAAGCTACCTCGGATCGACGAAACGACGGTGAAGGGACGAGGTGATCTAGTTCGCGAGAACTCCCGAGATCGGCGATCGAGCACTGAAACGACCAATCGAGATAGCAGTGAAGGGTTATGGTCAACGGCAAGCCCTAACGAGGGAATTGAAAGGACTTGAATCGAAAACGAAATCGAAAACGCGCCGTTACCTCAAGTTAGGGTTATCAAACCCTAGGCTAGGGTTTAGGCCTAAACCCTAGGAGGAAAAACCCGGCCGAAAGAAGAGATCGAGATGCCCGGGCGCACGAGGGAGTAGAGGTGGAGCAGGAGTAGTCACGGTGCGGGCTGGGCTTCGCCGGCGGTGAGAGAAGGCGGCGGATTTGCGGCGGCGCGGCGAGTGACAAGCAACTGCGGGTGCAGCGGGGCTGGGCAGCGCGTGAGTGCGAGAGGGCGGCAATGGCACGGCAGGTGGCGCGGGAGTCGCTGGAGAGGAGGAAGGAGGCAGGGAGAGGTGGCTCCGGCGGGTTAGGTCACGGCGAGTCGGCGAGATAAGGCGGCGGCGGCGGATGCGTACGGTGAGGAAGAAGAAAAGAACGAAGACGAACCGGTTTTATGAGGCGAGATCCGCACGATTCGGTAGCACCGGACGCGGTGGTGACAATCACCGGACGCGGTGGTGCAGCGTCCGGTGACACTCCAGTAAGCACCTGGAGTCACCGGGCGCGTCCGGTGTGGACAGACCGGACGCGGTCAGAGTCCGATGGCTGAGTGCTCGGGATTTCATCGCGGAGCACCGGACGCGGTGGTGGTAGCCGGGACCGGACGCGATGGTGGTCAGAGGCGCGTCCGGTGCAGCGTCCGGTGCCTAGATCTGGACTTTGTCTTCTGGAAAACCGGACGCGCAGGTGGACACCGGGACCGGACGCGGTGGTGAAGCAACACTGCGTCCGGTGCAGCGTCCTGTCGCGGTTTTTCGCCTTTCTTCGTTCCGAACTCCGACGCGACTTCTCCCAATCAAGTTCCAATTCAAAGAGACACAAATAAACACCAATTGGAACCCAATATGAGTGACCTCACTCAAACCCTCAAATTTTTCAAAGTATTTTGCCTTAGGCTAGTATCATTTTTACGAAAATAGACAATAAACACCCGAGGAGCAACGTATGGCCATGCAATAGAGTTTTTGGATCTTTAGGAGCGTCAAATGCTCTCTCTATTCATGGACGAACACAGAGGTTGCTCAAGGCTAAACCGAAAAAGAACGACAAACAAACAACCATGCATATGCAATGCAATACAATAAAGTAAAGCTAGGTTGCTTGTCAAGTTTGATCCACGGTTAGGCTTCTTCACTCCTCCAAAGAAGGGTTATCGTAACCGTGTTAGCCAAGCCCTAAATGCATTGCGATAAAGTAAACGTGACATATGATACAATGCAATGCAAGGGACAACACGCGCTTATTTTTTAAAATTACTTGAATCAAGCACATTAAGTTCACTTCTTAGCCTACAAAAGGTAGCCTCGTCCAAAGGTTTAGTGAAGATATCCGCTAATTGATTTTCACTACGTACACCTTCTAGTGATATGTCATTTTTAGCAACGTGATCTCTTAGAAAGTGATGGCGGATATCAATGTGCTTGGTGCGAGAGTGTTGTACCGGATTGTTAGCAATTTTAACGGCACTTTCATTGTCACATAAAAGTGGCACCTTTTCAAGAACAACTCCATAGTCTAGGAGGGTTTGTTTCATATATAAGATTTGTGCACAACAAGCCCCCGCGGCAATGTATTCCGCCTCGGCGGTGGACAAAGCCACACTATTTTGCTTTTTAGATGACCAAGATACTAAAGATCTCCCAAGCAAATGGCACCCTCCGGATGTGCTTTTTCTATCAATTTTGCAACCGGCATAATCCGAATCGGAATAGCCAACTAGTTGGAATCTAGCTCCTTTGGGATACCATAAACCAATACTTGGGGTGTGCTTAAGATATCTTAGGATTCTTTTTACGGCACTTAAGTGAGGTTCTTTAGGGCACGCTTGAAAGCGAGCACACATGCACACACTAAACATGATATCGGGCCTAGATGCGGTAAGGTACAACAAGCTACCAATCATAGAACGGTAGAGGGTTTGATCAACCGGTTTACCTCCCTCATCTAGGTCGAGATGTCCATTTGATGGCATTGGGGTCTTGATTGGCTTGCATTCTTCCATCTTGAATCTTTTGAGAAGATCCTTGGTATACTTCTCTTGAGAGATGAAAATCCCTTCTCTCATTTGCTTGACTTGAAAACCAAGGAAGAATGTGAGCTCACCAATCATTGACATCTCGAACTCCTTCGACATCAATTCACCAAACTCCTTTCAATAATCTTCATTTGTTGACCCGAAGATGATACCATCAACATACACTTGACAAATGAAGATCTCCCCATTAAGCTTCTTGGTGAATAGTGTGGTGTCGACCTTCCCAATGGTGAAGCCCTTCTCAATGAGGAAGTCCCGGAGGCGCTCATACCACGCTCTAGGGGCTTGCTTGAGCCCATATAGCGCCTTGGACAACCGATAAACATGATTAGGATATCTAGGGTCTTCAAACCCGGGAGGTTGATTTACATAGACTAGTTCAATTATAAAGCCATTTAAGAATGCACTTTTCACATCCATTTGATATAATTTCATATCATGATGTGATGCATATGCAAGGAGGATACGAATGGCTTCAAGTCTTGCAACGGGTGCAAAGGTCTCTCCAAAATCAAGGCCTTCAACTTGAGAGAACCCCTTTGCAACTAGTCTTGCCTTGTTCCTCACTACTATGCCTTGGTCATCTTGCTTGTTCCGGAACACCCACTTGGTTCCAATGACTCTTGCACCTTTAGGACGCTCTTCAAGTGTCCATACTTCATTGCGGGTGAAGTTGTTCAATTCTTCATGCATGGCATTCACCCAATCCGGATCTTGAAGAGCTTCTTCTACATTCTTAGGTTCAACACAAGAGACAAAAGAGTGATGTTCAACGAAAGAAGCTAGCTTTTGAGATCGAGTCATTACTCCCTTTGTAGGACTCCCAATGATGAGTTCTTGTGGATGAGCTTGAAGTAGAGGTGAGTTTCTTCTATCAACCACTTGAGGAGGTGGATGGGGAGCATCAACATCTTGTGCTTGTGCCTCGGCTTGTTCATGAGAGACATAAGTATCTTCATTTTCAACTCTCTCATTCTTGTCATCATCTTGAGGCACACGTGATGAAGATGGTGGATCAATGATTTGCACATCGTCTTCATCATCTTTTGGCTTGATGTCTCCCACCGGCATGTTCTTCATGGCCTCCCTCAATGGTTCATCACCTACATCATCACAATTCTCAATTGCTCCTTGGGAGCCGTTAGATTCATCAAATTCCACATCATATGTTTCTTCAACCAAACCGGTGGTATGGTTAAATACTCTATATGCTTTGGACTTTGATGAGTAACCAACAAGAAAACCAATATCACAACGTCTTTGAAACTTCCCTAGGTGTTGACGCTTCTTGTAGATGTAGCATTTGCAACCAAACACCCGGAAGAATGAGACGTCCGGCTTCTTCCCATTAAGCAACTCATAGGGAGTCTTGCCAAGAAACTTTTGGAGAAAGAGGCGATTTGAAGCATAGCATGCGGTGTTGATTGCCTCGGCCCAAAACTTCTCGGGAGTGTTGTACTCATCTAGCATTGTTCTTGCAAGGGTGATCAAAGTCCGGTTCTTTCTCTCAACTACACCATTTTGTTGAGGAGTGTAGGTTGAAGAAACCTCATGCTTGATTCCAATTTCATCACAATAAGCTTCAATGTTGGTGTTGTCAAACTCTTTGCCATTGTCACTTCTAATCTTCTTTATCTTGACTTCAAATTCATTTTGAGCTCTCTTAGCAAACTTCTTGAAGCAACTTGCCACTTCGGATTTGTCATGAAGGAAGAAAGTCCATGTATATCTTGAGTAGTCATCCACTATCACGAGACAATAGAGATTACCACCCAAGCTCTTGTATGTTGTAGGCCCAAACAAGTCCATGTGTAGAAGTTCTAGCACTCTTGAGGTTGACATGAAAGCCTTGGTGGGATGAGTGTTTGCAACTTGTTTGCCGGCTTGACATGCACTACAAGGTTTGTCCTTTTCAAACTTCACATCCTTCAATCCTCTTACTAGTTCTTTCTTCAATAGTTTGTTGAGAGTGCTCATTCCAACATGTGCAAACCTCCTATGCCAAAGCCAACCAAGTGAGGTCTTGGTGAACAAACATGTCATCAAATTTGCATCTTCGGAGGTGAAGTCAACAAGATAAAGATTGTTATATCTAAAGCCCTTGAATATCACTTGCTTGTCATCTATCTTTGAAACTTCAACTTCATTTGGTGTGAACAAGCATTGGAAGCCAAGATCACAAAGTTGCCCAACGGATAACAAGTTGAAACTCAATGAAGCAACATAGAGCACATTTGAGAGTGAGTGATCATTTGATATTGCTATCTTGCCTATACCCTTGACTTTGCTCTTTGAATTATCCCCAAATGTGATCTTCTCTTGACATATCCCATTCTCTTCAATGGAGGTGAACATACGAGGATCACCGGTCATATGTTGAGTGCAACCACTATCAATAACCCAATGAGATCCACCGGTCTTGTAGTTCACCTACACACAAGAGATCAAGCTTTTTGTTTAGGGACCCAAACTTGAGAGGGGCCCTTGACTTTCTCAACTAGTGACTTGGCAACCCATATTTTCTTTGGCCTATTCTTGTTTGGGGGACCCAAAAACATGACTTTCATCTTTCCATTTGAATCTTTTCTTAGCATGTAATGAGCATTGAAGGCAAAGGGTCTAGCATGCTTGGGCAAGGGTTGTGGTGGTGGAGTTTTGCATTCATGAGCAAAGTGACCTTCTTGACCACACTCAACACATCTCTTTGGCTTGGGCTTTGATTTGCTTTCTTGTTGAGCTTTTGCTTTCTTCTCTTGATTTGCCAAGTACCCAATACCACTTCTATCCATCTTCATTACGGTGTTCATGAGGAGCTCATTTTGCAAATATTGCCCTCTTGTGAACTTGCTTAGGCCGGTCTTGAGATGCTCTTTTTCTTGCTTTAGCTTCTTGTTCTCCTCAATGAGTGACTCATTTGTTGTTTGCTTCTCAAGAGCCATCAAACCTTTAAGCTTCTTGTTCTCATTTGCAAGCTTCTCATTCTCACACTTGATCTTGGCATAATCATCATGGTTGCATGACTCAACCACACTCTTGCCTTTGCTACTAGAACCTTGCTCAATGCTTTCAATGATCAAATCATCACATGATGTAGCTATATCACACTTAACAACATTGTTAGTAGCATCATGCGTCTCAAGAGCAAGTTCATTAGCAACCACAAGACTATCATAGTCAATTTTTAATGTGGTGTATTTGTCTTTTAGAGAGCTATGTCTAGTGATGAGCTCATCATGTTTCCTCTCAAGTTTATCATGTTGATCTTTAAGCTCTTTGTTAGAGGTTTTGAGCTCCTTGAGAGTGGAAGACATAGTTTCATTTTGATCTCTAAGCTCATCACTAGTCTTTTGAGCATTTTCAAGCTTAGATGAGAGTGATTCATTTTCATTTTGAAGGTCATCATTTTCACTTCTTGTCCTTCTTATGATTTTAGTGTATTTGTTTAGCAATTTTACAAGTTCATCATAAGAAGGTGCATCAAATTCATCATCACTATCACTATCATCATCATCATCACTATCATGATTTTGTACCTTACGTTCACCCTTGGCCATAAGGCGTATGTGAGTAGTAGACGATGATGGTGAAGAAGGCGGTGAAGGTGGTGGTGAAGATGTCGGTGAAGATGATGGCCCCATCACAAATGCGGCAACCTTCTCTTTCTCATCATCGCTCTCATCTCCGGAGGAGTCACAAGATGATTCAATGTCGGTGAGCCAATCACCAACAATATATGCCTTTCCACCCTTCTTCTTCTTGTAGAACTCCTTCTTCTTGCCATCCTTCTTCTTGTATGGCTTGTTCTTCTTCTTCTCATCTTCTTCATCACTTGAATCATTCTTCTTGCCCTTGTTCTTGTTCTTGAACTTGTCTTTTGGTGGTCTAGGGCATTGATGAGCTAGGTGGCCAAGTTCACCACAATTGTAGCAATCCATCTCCGAGATGGGCTTTCTCTTGCTACTTGTGAAGAATTTCTTTTTCTTGCCATCGAACTTGATGCCACTCTTGTTGAGCTTCTTTAGCATCTTGGTGGTCTTCCTCACCATGAGTGCAAGTGATTCATCATCGATATCACTTTCACTTGAGCTATCTTGCACGATCATAGCTTGGCCCTTCTTCTTCTTCTTGTCATGGCTAGCTTTGAAAGCCAAGTCTTTCTTCTTGGAAGATGATGAGCCCTCTTCCGGAGTGATGTGCATGTACATCTCATGCGCATTGATCTTCCCCAATACTTGAGTCGGTGTTGCGGTGGAGAGATCACTTTGATGAAGCACGGTGACAATGTGACCATACTTCTCAACGGGAAGCACACTCAAGATCCGCCTTGCAACATCCGATTGACTCATTTGAGTGAGTCCAAGAGCATTGAGGTCCTCTACAAGAACATTCAAGCGAGTGTACATCTCATTAGCGCTTTCTTTGGGAAGCATCTCAAAAGAATTAATTTTCTTTAAAGCAATATGATAGCGTTCCTCACGCTCACTCTTAGTTCCCTCATGGAGAGCACAAAGATTTTGCCACAAATCATGAGCGTTCTTTGCATTACGCACACGATTGAAGATATCTTTGCCTAAGCCCCGGTAGAGTGCATTTTTGGCCTTTGCATTCCACCGGTCGTACTTCTCCTCGTCACCCGTGGGGTTTGCGGGATCCTTGATAGCGGGAAGCCCTTCGGTTGCGGCTCTAAGACACCCGACATCTATGGCTTCGAGGTACGCCTCCATGCGGATTTTCCAATATGGAAAATCATCCCCCTCAAAGGTGGGAGGTGGTCCTTCCCCGTTAGACATCTTGCTCTAGGCGGTAAAGCCTAAAATAGGAGCAACACGGCTCCGATACCAATTGAAAGGATCAAGATGCCCAAGAGGGGGGGTGAATTGGGCTTTTCTAAAAATTAATTGCAAGAATTAAATCCTATAAGCCGGAATTCACCCCTAGTGCCTACTTGTGTTCCTAGAGAGTCTACCGTTAAAAAGTTTTGCACCCTAGTTTCCAATCCTAGTCTAGCATGGCAATTCTAGGAATGTAAAACAAGCAATGAAAGTAAATACGAGAAAGTAATTGCTTGAATGTAAAGGGGCAAGGAACACGGCGATGTTTTTCCGAGGTATCGGAGAGTCGCCACTCCCCACTAGTCCTCGTTGGAGCACCCGCGCAAGGGTGTCGCTCCCCCTTGATCCGCGCAAGGATCAAGTGCTCTCTACGGGTTGATTCTTCGACACTCCGTCGCGGCGAATCACCCAAAACCGCTCACAACTTGAGTTGGGTCATCCACAAGCTCCGCCGGATGATCACCAAACTCCCAATCACCACCAAGCCGTCTAGGTGATGGCGATCACCAAGAGTAACAAGCTAGAACTCTCACTTGACCACAACGAGCCCAAATGAGGAGGTGGATGCACACTTGCTACTCTCGAATCACTAGTGAGGAAACTCAAACTTTGATTCTCAAATCTCTATCCTCACTAGAGCTCTTGCACTCCCTTGCACTCTAAAGGGTTTTCTCAGATGTTTGAATGAGCAAGAGACCTCTAAAAGAGGTGGAGGGGTTGTATTTAAACACCCCTCAAAGAAAATGAACCGTTACTTTCTGACACGGGGTCACCGGACGCGCCGGTGCAACGCACCGGACGCACCGGTCCCCCGTAACGGTCAAAACCCGTTTTTTGAAACCGAACCACCGGACGCACCGGTCAGGTAGCACTGGACGCGTCCGACGTGCAAGGGTGCTTACTGGACTCACACCGGACACGAGGCCGCGTCCGATGCCTGAAGACAGGACGCGTCCGGTCCTCTCTGGACCTTACTGGACTTGCACCGGACTCGCCGATCAAGTCCAGTATCGCGTCCGACGAGTGTTCTCTCTCGGTGACACGTGTCGGTCGCTGACCACCGCGTCCGGTCCTCGCGAGGACCGCGTCCGGTGGTCAGGGCCGAACCCTAACAGCGGTAACGAATACACCGGACGCGTCCGGTGTTCCCGAAGACCGCGTCCGGTGCCTGGAAAACAGCCCGAAACTCGTCGAAACGCATCGCAACTTCAACCAAGTTGCTTCTAACTGAACCTTGAGCTAATCTAGGGTTGCCTAGCGCCAAGTTTAACAAGTGTGCACCACACCTAAACATAGGACTCGCCTAGGTCAAGCTACCCATTCATGCCCCCCTTTATAGTACGGCCAAAAGAGAAAAACGAAGATCCTAACGACTATTCCGAATGTGTCTCAACACTTCGTCATCCGGAACTAACCGTCCTTAATCTTGACGTCACTCTTTTGAAAACCGAAACGATTTCCATCAGGGGACACGAAGCCACAGTGCTCAAAGCAGTTATCACCTCCATGACCTAACTTACCAAAGTTTCTGCAAAACACACGTTAGTCATGGTAATAAAGTGTTGTCATTAATTACCGAAACCAAACCTTGGGGCCTAGATGCTTTCAACCTAAACATAGGACTCACCTAGGTCAAGCTACCCACTCATGCCCCCCCTTTATAGTACGGCCAAAAGAGAAAAACGAAGATCCTAACGACTATTCCAAATGTATCTCAACACCTCGACATCTGGAACTAACCATCCTTAATCTTGACGTCACTCCTTTGAAAACCGAAACGATTTCCATCAAGGGGCATGAATACCATGGTGCCCAAAGCAGTTATAACCTCCATGACCTAACTTACCAAAGTTTCTGCAAAACACACATTAGTCATGGTAATAAAGTGTTGTCATCAATTGCCGAAACCAAACCTCGGGGCCTAGATGCTTTCAATCTCCCCCTTTTTGGTGATTGATGACAACACTGAGATTCAAAAGATAGGAGTTGAGGTTTTCGAGCATGCTTGGTTCACATAAGCAAAAAGCAATAAGCACAAAGGGTTAGGAATTGCTTATGTGCCCCAAGCCAAAGGAGTGTACTCATAAGATAAGACATAAAGCGTTAGTACACAAAAAGATATAGTTCATAAGAAATCAGAGTAAGGCACGGAAGCACAACCTTAGAGCTATAAGCAAAACAGGTGACATGAATTAACACAGTGACTAGATAAAACATTAGATTCAAAGTATCTCACACGACCACATGTCACACGAATGCAATGACTGTAAAGTAAACATGATGCATGAATGTAGCACACAAATAAAAACGAAAACCCTCTATCAAAACTCCCCCTGAAACTACTCTCTCTCCCCCTTTGGCATCAACCGCCAAAAACTAGTCTAAGGATCTGACGGGGGAACAGACGGAGTCGTGTCGGGTGCCGAGGTGCGCGGAGTGATCACGAAGTGCAGAGTGTCTCCCTCGGAATCAGAGCTATCTGGCTGACCCTCTGAAGAAGCACGTGGCTGTGAAGCGGTCTGGGTTTGAGCAACAGGAACAAGTACTGACGTAGTAGCAACAAGTGGAGCAGTCTCTGTAACTTGAGCCTGTAGCGAGCCAATAGCTGGGGGGATCGGTCGAGGCAACTGACGAAGGAACTGTCTCTGTAGTGCCCATCCCTGTCACAGGAACAGCTGCCTCTGGAGCTGACAACCCTGAAGAAGTAGCAAAGGTGGTAGTGTGCGAGGGTTTCGGCTGACCAGTCAACTCGCTGTATGTGGCACTGTAATCACCGAAGGGTGTGCCTGTCAGGAGGTGAGGGCGAGGCTGGTCTGAAGGAGTAAACCCCGTCTGAATAGGCGTGTAGCTCGGGGACTGGAACGACTGGGGGACCTGCTGCTGTGGAGATGTGAACTGAAAGCTCGGCTGTCCCTGACTCGATGGACCACTGGATTGTAAGGCTGGAGTCAGGACAGAAGCAGGCGGAGGAACCCCAACAGTGACTAGATGGCGCAGAAGGTCCAAATACTGCTGCTGGCTAGCTGCACTCTGTCGCTGCATCTCGTACTGCTGTCGCTGCATCTCGACTTGCTGGCGCTGGACCTCAAGCTGCTGTCGCTGGAACTCGTCCAGACGAGCCTGTATCTGTGCAAATGTTGTAGCTATGTCCTGAGCCTGTCGCTGTAACTGCAGCTCCTGTCGCTCCTGTTCCTAGGTCAGCCTCTCAAGTATAGCCACCATGGCTGGGTCTGAGCGGGAGGCTGAACCAGAGCCACCGGCCTCGTGGTCGTGAGGCCGAGGAGACCGATACCTGGGGATGGGCTGGTAGTCCTCGTCAGTGCTGTCAGAGGCCTCATCCTCAGGGAGATCAGCAGGCTGAGCATCAAGATCGGCAAGCTCTGCCTCAGCAAGCCCCTCAACAGTGGCGTCCTGCTCAGCTGCTGTCTCTGGAACCTCAGGTCTCTCGCACTGTCCTGGCACTGGGGCCTGCTCTCTGGTAACTGACGCCCACAGCTGACGGATACCGTACTCAGGAAAGGCGGTGGTAGTATCGGATATCTCAACTCTGATCTCTGCAGGAAGCTGAATGGCAGATCTGATGATGAAGCATATCCAGTGAGCATAGGGTAGCTGACGATGTCCCTTGAAGCCCTCAGCTAGGGTGTCCTCCATCTCACTAAGCATGAGATCCCAAATGTCAAAAGGTGTCTGTGAGAGGAGGTGGTGAACAACCCATAGATGCATCCGAGTCAATCCCTCTCTGTAGCCAAGCCTGGGAAGAAGAGTACGTCTGACTATAGCATCCAGGACTCTGGCTAGCGGTGTCAAGCTGGCAGGAGTGCGACGAGACCCTTCGCCAAAAGGCTCACGGAAGCAGGGTCAAATCAGATCAGTAGGTGGCACTGTCCCGCCGTGAGGGCGTCTGGGTGGAGGAGTCTGACCAAAGCAGAGCTGATGAATCTTCGTATCTGAAGCTGGGAATCTGAGAATCTCCCGCACTCTAGTGTTGTACAGTCTGTGGTCGCGGCCTCGGAATGCAAAGTGAATGAACTCATGGGCAGGATCAATCCATAGTGAAGCATAAAACTCTCTGACCCATGTGCCGCAGTATGCACCTGTCCGTCCAAGAAAATCTGACAAGCCTGGCAGAAAGGACAGGTGCGGACGAAGCTGTTCTCCCACAACCTCAACAAGTGACTCAAGGCGACAGACCCTCTGTGGTCAAAAAGCAATGCCGCTGTCAACAAGAGCTCTGTAGAAATCCTCCTGTAGAGGAGTATAGAAACCCTCTGAAGCTCTGGGATCCCTCTGAGGTGGGAACCACCGACTGACCTCAACGAACCTCAACCCTTGCACCTGACGTGTTGTAGCACCCCTCAAGTCAAAGTGCTCGACCGGGGGTGAACCTCTAGCCCTGGGAGGAGGACGTGCTCCACAACGCTGGCCCTCTGGCCTAGGAGTGACCTGAGCTCGTGTGCGTGTGGAGCGACGACGCGGTGGAGTCTGAGCTGGCTGCTCCTCTGTGCCCTCTGGAGCCTCTGTAGGTGGATCGACTGCCATAGCATCTGTAGCCCCTGTGTCCTCTGTGTCCTCAGTGGCCTCTGTACCAAGCTGTCAACCTTCAAGATGAAAGCGACGCTCGCCAATGCGTATGCCACTGCTCCTACCTCCCCTCTCTGCCTGCTCTGCTACATCAGCAACTGCCTGAGCGATCTCTGCATCTGTAAGTGTCTTCTTCTTCTTCCTATCCATGATTTTGATGCGCTTTCCACGCGCAACCTCAGACAGACGAGGAGGATTGTCGTCCCCGTCACTAGGAGCACCACCGGCGTTCTTGCAATGGACCATGCTGTCAAGCTGTCGGAAAGCCTCTGAAAGATGGTGAACTGACACTCGAGAGGCTTGGCCTCAATCCGTATTCGCAGGCTTGGCCTCGGATTCAACAAACTGAGATCACCCTGATACATCGACAGACTCACTGAAAAGACGGAATAGATGGATCTACTATAAGCAACATATATAACTAAAAGGTACGAAACCCTAGAGATAGCAAGCATATAAGATAAGATATGAATCGAAACGCGATAGCTACCTCGGATCGGCGAGAAGACGGTGAAGGGTTAAGACGACCTAGTTCGCGAGACTTCCCGAATTCGCCGGACGAGCTCTGATTTGCCGAAACATGAGATAATTAGGATTAAAAAGAATGAGTTACGGCAAACCCTAGCGAGGAGGTCAAGGTGACGCGAAACAACCTCGCGAAGAAGACGACGCGTGACGAAACCTTGACGACGAACGGCCGAACGACGTTACGCGAACCCTAGGGTTAGGGTTAGGGCAACTCGACGAGAACCGATCGGAGGCGAGCGTGAGGCAGTCCACGGCCGGAGGTGATGCTGGCAGGCTAGGGCGCGGTTCACCGGCGGCAGGGGCGTGGCTCATCGGCGGCGAGAGACGAGCGGGCGGCGGTGGCGCGGCTGCACGGCTGGCGCGGGCAGAGCTCGGGCTAGCGCGCGCGCGCGGGCGAGAAGGGAGCGGGGTGGTGCGGCTGGGCTCGCCGGAGTGGAGAGAGCAGGTGAGGCGCGGCGGCTCCGGCGAGAGGCGGCGAACTCGACGGATTAGGTCACGGCGGCGGCGAGAACGCGAGGAAACGGCGGTGGATTGAAAAGGTTGAACCGAAGACGAACCGTTATATGGGGGTTAGATCCGCTCGTCACGCGATGACCGGACGCAGTGGTCGATATGACCGGACGCGGTGGTGCAGCGTCCGGTCACACTCCAGTAAGCTCCTGGAGCGACCGGACGCGTCCGGTTAGGACTGACCGGACGCGGACAGAGTCCGGTCGAGGGTACTCGGGAAAGTCATCGCGAATGACCGGACGCGGTGGTAGTAACCGGGACCGGACGCAGTGGTCAACAGCTGCGCGTCCGGTGCAGCGTCCGGTCACTAGATTTGGAGTTGGTCTTCTGGATGACCGGACGCGCTGGTGGTCGCCGGGACCGGACGCGCTGGTGAAGCATCACTGCGTCCGGTGCAGCGTCCGGTCCAGCATCCGGTCACTGTTTTTCGCCCTTCTTCGTTCCGAACTTCGACGCGACTTCTCCCAATTAAGTTCCAATTCAAAGAGACACAAATAAACACCAATTGGAACCTGATATGAGTGACCTCACTCAAGCCCTCAAATTTTTCAAAATAGATTGCCTTAGGCTAGTATTATTTTTAAGAAAATAGGCAATAAACACCCGAGGAGCAACGTATGGCCATGCAATAGAGTTTTTGAACCTTTAGGAGCATCAAAATGCTCTCTCTATCCATGGACGAACACAGAGGTTGCTCAAAGCCAAACCGAAAGAAAACGACAAACTAACAACCATGCATATGCAATGCAATACACGAAAGTAAAGCTAGGTTGCTTGTCAAGTTTGATCCACGGTTATGCTTCTTCACTCCTCCAAAGGAGGGTTATCATAACCGTGTTAGCCAAGCCCTAGATGCATTGCAATAAGATAAACATGACATATAATACAATGCAATGCAAGGGACAACACAAGCTCATTTTTTAAAGTTGCTAGAATCAAGCACATTGAGTTCACTTCTTAATCTACAAAAGGTGGCCTCATCCAACGGTTTAGTGAAGATATCCGCTAATTGATTTTCACTTCTTACACCTTCTAGTGATATGTCATTTTTAGCAACGATCTCTTAGAAAGTGATGGCGGATATCAATGTGCTTGGTGCGTGAGTGTTGTACCGGGTTGTTAGCAATTTTAACGGCACTTTCATTGTCACATAAAAGTGGCACCTTTTCAAGAACAATTCCATAGTCTAGGAGGGTTTGTTTCATATATAAGATTTGTGCACAACAAGCCCCCGCGGCAATGTATTCCGCCTCGGCGGTGGACAAAGCCACACTATTTTGCTTTTTAGATGACCAAGATACTAAAGATCTTCCAAGCAAATGGCACCCTCCGGATGTGCTTTTTCTATCAATTTTGCAACCGGCATAATCCGAATTGGAATAGCCAACTAGTTTGAATCTAGCTCCTTTGGAATACCAAAGACCAATGCTTGGGGTGTGTTTAAGATATCTTAGGATTCTTTTTACGGCACTTAAGTGAGGTTCTTTAGGGCACGCTTGAAAGCGAGCACACATGCACACACTAAACATGATATCGGGCCTAGATGCGGTAAGGTACAACAAACTACCAATCATAGAACGGTAGAGAGTTTGATCAACCGGTTTACCTCCCTCATCTAGGTCGAGATGTCCATTTGATGGTATTGGGGTCTTGATTGGTTTGCATTCTTCCATCTTGAATCTTTTGAGAAGATCCTTGGTATACTTTTCTTGAGAGATGAAAATCCCTTCTCTCATTTGCTTGACTTGAAACCCAAGGAAGAATGTGAGCTCACCAATCATTGACATCTCGAACTCCTTCGACATCAATTCACCAAATTCCTTGCAATAATCTTCATTTGTTGATCCGAAGATGATATCATCAACATACACTTGACAAATGAAGATCTCCCCATTAAGCTTCTTGGTGAATAGTGTGGTGTCGACCTTCCCAATGGTGAAGCCCTTCTCAATGAGGAAGTCCCGGAGGCGCTCATACCACGCTCTAGGGGCTTGCTTGAGCCCATATAGCGCCTTGGACAACCTATAAACATGATTAGGATATCTAGGGTCTTCAAACCCGGGAGGTTGATTAACATAGACTAGTTCATTTATGAAGCCATTTAAGAATGCACTTTTCACATCCATTTGATATAGTTTCATATCATGATGTGATGCATATGCAAGGAGGATATGAATGGCTTCAAGTCTTGCAACGGGTGCAAAGGTCTCTCCAAAATCAAGACCTTCAACTTGAGAGAACCCCTTTGTAACTAGTCTTGCCTTGTTCCTCACTACTATGCCTTGGTCATCTTGCTTATTTCGGAACACCCACTTGGTTCCAATGACTCTTGTACCTTTAGGATGCTCTTCAAGTGTCCATACTTGATTGCGGGTGAAGTTGTTCAATTCTTCATGCATGGCATTCACCCAATCCGGATCTTGAAGAGCTTCTTCTACATTCTTAGGTTCAACACAAGAGACAAAAGAGTGATGTTCAACAAAAGAAGCAAGCTTTTGGGATCGAGTCATTACTCCCTTAGTAGGACTCCCTATGATGAGATCTTGTGGATGTGCTTGAAGTAGAGGTGAATTTCTTCTATCAACCACTTGAGGAGGTGGACGGGGAGCATCAACATCTTGAGCTTGTGCCTCGGCTTGTTCATGAGAGACATAAGTGTCTTCATTTTCAACTCTCTCATTCTTGTCATCATCTTGAGGCACACTTGATGAAGATGGTGGATAAACAATTTGTACATCGTCATCATCATCTTTTGGCTTGATGTCTCCCACGGGCATGTTCTTCATGGCCTCCCTCAAGGGTTCATCACCTACATCATCACAATTCTCAATTGCTCCTTGGGAGCCGTTAGATTCATCAAATTCCACATCATATGTTTCTTCAACCAAACCGGTGGCATGGTTAAATACTCTATATGCTTTGGACTTTGATGAGTAACCAACAAGAAAACCAATATCACAACGTCTTTGAAACTTCCCTAGGTGTTGACGCTTCTTGTAAATGTAGCATTTGCAACCAAACACCCGAAAGAATGAGACGTCCGGCTTCTTCCCATTAAGCAACTCATAGGGGGTCTTGCCAAGAAACTTTTGTAGGAAGAGGCGATTTGAAGCATAGCATGCGGTGTTGATTGCCTCGGCCCACAACTTTTCTGGAGTGTTGTACTCATCTAGCATTGTTCTTGCAAGGGTGATCAAAGTCCGGTTCTTTCTCTCAACTACACCATTTTGTTGAGGAGTATAGGTTGAAGAGACTTCATGCTTGATTCCAATTTCATCACAATAAGCTTCTATGTTTGTGTTGTCAAACTCTTTGCCCTTGTCACTTCTAATCTTCTTTATCTTGACTTCAAATTCATTTTGAGCTCTCTTGGCAAACTTCTTGAAGCAATTAGCCACTTCAGATTTGTCATGAAGGAAGAAGGTCCATGTGTACCTTGAGTAGTCATCCACTATCACAAGACAATAGAGATTACCACCCAAGCTCTTGTATGTTATAGGCCCAAACAAATCCATGTGTAGAAGTTCTAGCACTCTTGAAGTTGACATGAAAGCTTTGGTTGGATGAGTATTTGCAACTTGTTTGCCCGCTTGACATGCACTACAAGGTTTGTCCTTTTCAAACTTCACATCCTTCAATCCTCTCACTAGTTCTTTCTTCAATAGCTTGTTGAGAGTGTTCATTCCAACATGAGCAAGCCTCCTATGCCAAAGCCAACCAAGTGAGGTCTTGGTGAACAAACATGTCATCAAATTTGCATCTTCGGAGGTGAAGTCAACTAGATAAAGATTGTTGTATCAAAAGCCTTTGAATATCACTTGCTTGTCATCTATCTTTGAAACTTCCACTTCATTTGGTGTGAACAAGCATTGGAAGCCAAGGTCACAAAGTTGCCCAACGGATAATAAGTTGAAACTCAATGAAGCAACATAGAGCACATTTGAGAGTGAGTGATCATTTGATATTGCAATCTTGCCTATACCCTTGACTTTGCTCTTTGAATTATCCCCAAATGTGATCTTCTCTTGACATATCCCATTCTCTTTAATGGAGGTGAACATACGAGGATCACCGGTCATATGTTGAGTGCAACCACTATCAATAACCCAATGAGATCCACCGGTCTTGTAGTTCACCTACACACAAGAGATCAAGCTTTTTGTTTAGGGACCCAAACTTGAGAGGGGCCCTTGACTTTCTCAACTAGCGACTTGGCAACCCATATTTTCTTTGGCCTATTCTTATTTGGGGGACCCAAAAACATAACCTTCATATTTCCATTAGAATCTTTTCTTAGCATGTAATGAGCATTGAAGGCAAAGGGTCTAGCATGCTTGGGCAAGGGTTGTGGTGGTGGAGTTTTGCATTCATGAGCAAAATGACCTTCTTGACCACACTCAACACATCTCTTTGGCTTGGGCTTTGACTTGCTTTGTTGTTGTTGAGCTTTTGCCTTCTTCTCTTGATTTGCCAAGTACCCATTACCACTTCTATCCATCTTCATTACGGTTCATGAGTAGCTCACTTTGCAAATATTGACCTCTTGTGAACTTGCTTAGGCCGGTCTTGAGATGCTCTTTTTCTTGATTGAGCTTTTTGTTTTCTTCAATGAGTGACTCATTTGTTGTTTGCTTCTCAAGAGCCATCAAACCTTTTAGCTTCTTGTTCTCATTAGCAAGCTTCTCATTTTTCACTCTTGATCTTGGCATAATCATCATAGTTGCTTGACTCAACCACACTCTTGCCTTTGCTACTAGAACCTTGCTCAATGCTTTCAATGATCAAGTCATCACATGATGTAGCTATATCACACTTAACAACATTGTTAGTAGCATCATGTGTCTCAAGAGCAAGTTCATTAGCAATCACAAGACTATCATAGTCAATTTTCAATGTGGTGTATTTTTCTTTTAGAGAGTTATGTCTAGTGATGAGCTCATCATGTTTCTTCTCAAGCTTATCATGTTGATCTTTAAGCTCTTTATTAGAAGTTTTGAGCTCCTTGAGATTTGAAGACATAACTTCATTTTGATCTTTAAGCTCACCACTAGTCTTTTGAGCACTTTCAAGCTTAGATGAGAGTGATTCATTTTCATTTTGAAGTTCATCATTTTCATTTCTTGTCCTTCTTATGACTTTAGTATATTTGTTCAACAATTTTACAAGTTCATCATAAGAAGGTGCATCATATTCATCATCACTATCACTATCATCATCATCATCACTATCATGATTTTGTACCTTTTGTTCACCCTTGGCCATAAGGCATAGGTGAGTAGAGGATGATGATGGTGAAGGAGGCGGTGAAGGTGGTGATGAAGATGTTGGTGAAGATGATGGCCCCATCACAAATGCGGCAACCTTCTCTTTCTCATCATTGCTTTCATCTTCGGAGGACTCACAAGATGATTCAATATCGGTGAGCCAATCACCAACAATGTATGCCTTTCCTCCTTTCTTCTTCTTGTGGAACTCCTTCTTCTTGCCATCCTTCTTCTTGTATGGCTTGTTTTTCTTCCTCTCTTCTTCTTCATCACTTGAATCATTTTTCTTGCCCTTGTCCTTGTTCTTGTACTTGTCTTTTGGTGGTCTAGGGCATTGATGAGCTAAGTGGCCAAGTTCACCACAATTGTAGCAATCCATCTCTGAGATTAGCTTTCTCTTGCTACTTGTGAAGAATTTCTTTTTCTTGCCGTCGAACTTGATGCCACTCTTGTTGAGCTTCTTTAGCATTTTGGTGGTCTTTCTCACCATGAGTGCAAGTGATTCATCATCAACATCACTTTCACTTGAGCTTTCTTGCACAATCATGGCTTGGCCCTTCTTCTTCTTCTTGTCATGACTAGCTTTGAAGGCCAAGTCTTTCTTCTTGGAAGATGATGAGCCCTCTTCCGGAGTGATGTGCATGTACATCTCATGAGCATTGATCTTCCCCAATACTTGTGTCGGTGTTGCGGTGGAAAGATCACTTTGGTGAAGCACGGTGACAATGTGACCATACTTCTCAATGGGAAGAACACTCAAGATCTTCCTTGCAACATCCGATTGGCTCATTTGAGTGAGCCCAAGAGCATTGAGGTCCTCTACAAGAACATTGTTGACGGTTCTTAAGTATCAATTATAACCATCAAATAAATAAAGAAAAGGACCTATATGCAAGCAACACCTAGAATTAGGGTTTGATCTAACAGAATTCCACGAGTTTTGCTGTTTATCTATTTCTGCAGGGGGTTATCAGGAAATACGGAAGAAAGGCCACATGTCGGATTAATGATGGGATATTAACCGAACACGTAATTATCTTACATCTAGAAGATTCCAGAAGCCACGGGAACGAACGGGAGCCGTAACGGGCCAGGACACAGGGCGCCCGCCCTGTGCCCTAGGGCGCCCGCCCTGCCCCCAAGACCAATCAGGTCGAGTCTCGCGGATTATGCTCCACCGCCTTTGAGGATCAAGGAAAACCGTAGGATGAAGGTCGGTTTGATCCGACGGTCCAGATTCATCCAAAAGGGCTATATAAGCAAGGCCCCTGACCCCTGGTGGAGAAGACCCCAATTCATTATTCAGTTGCATATCTCTAGTTAGGGTTTAGAGAGAGAGGTTCCCTCTAGGGTTCCCACCTCTTAGGGCTTAGCATCCAATGTGAAAGTAGAATTAGTTCTACTAGATTGAGAGAGATAGAGTGGAGGTGTAGATCGGAGGAAGCCGACCTGTCGGTGTCTACTCCGAGGTTGTACCTGCGGGAGCAAGTTCTTCTAACCCGAGGCTTGTTCTCAGGATTCTTCAGTATTTCGACTTCTAAATTCTAGTAAGTTCTTTGTTTTATTGTTCTTTGGTTTATGAGTTTACTTCGATCTCTTCGCGTAGAGTTTAGAGTAATCATCTCTAGCGTAAACGTGGTGTTTAAGCTAGGATACTCATAGATATCCCCTCGTCTAGCCGGACCGTGGTAGTAGCGAGGAACGTGACAATTCCGAGTTACCTTTGTATTCCATATCCCGTTAGCAGGATCGATAGGGTTTATAGGTGCGGGTTGAACATCCTTTGTGGTATCTAGATTCCGTAAACCTCCCCAATAGAACAGTAGATCATCCTTACCAAGGTTAGAAGAAGAGTACGGTTGTAGTCTTCTCTATACATCACTCACATCGAATCATAGTGGTTGTAGCCTAAAGGTTAGTAGTAATAGATTTGGTTAGTCAGATGCACTCTTTCTCCTAAAGGTAAAAATATAAATACGATACCCATGATAACATCTCGGGTGAAGTGCTCACCGATATCCGTGCGCTTGCGGATCCTATTTCCTAATTGCGTTACCAAATATCAACAAGCATTTCTGGCGCCGTTGCCGGGGAGAAAGACGGTTTGCTGAGATAACCTTGAGTCTTACTACTAGCTTGTTTCATACTTTTTATTTTCTTATCTTTTTCATTCTTTCTTTTTCTTTTTACCAAAAATGGAAAACCAAGGTTCTATATCTATCTTTGATGCCGCAACACCTTCAGCAACTGACCTTTTACCATGGGAGTCATCACAGCCTATCCAAACATCCCAATATAAGTTAAGTTCAAGGTTGATTGCAATGATTCAAAATTTATCTTTTTCGGGAAAGGAAGACGAAAACCCTTACCTTCATATTAGAGATTTTGAGCAGACATGCGATTGTCTTCGCATTGATGGCATCTCTGATAAGACTTTACGTTGGAAGCTTTTTCCTTTTTCTTTAAGAGGAGAAGCTAGACGATGGTATAGTCAGAAGGTAAGTCAACAGCAAGGTGAATGGGGAGTTTTAAGAGCCAACTTTTGTCTAGATTTTTATTCCCTTGACCGTACTGGTGACCTTAGACTCGAAGTCCTATCTTTTAAACAAAAAGATAATGAAACTTTGGGGAAATCCTGGAAACGTTTTTCTGATCTTTTAGAATCTGGTCCAAAACTTTTGCTTGAAGACACTGTTCTTTTATTTCACTTTTTTCGAGGTCTTCAGAAAGATAATAAACAAATGCTGCATACTATGGCTAGAGGTTCTTTCTTTTGTATCCCTACTGATGAAGCTAAGGGGATCTTGAATAGAATCCTAGAAGCTGAGATGGATAATGCCCTCCATGATAAAACCTACGAAGCCGAAGTAGACACTCTGCCAAATTTTTCATCTACTTTAGCTATCCCAGGTTCTGAGCCACAAAAGGAAGAAATTCTACCATCTGATTTCATGCTAGACATAGAATCCGATCTCTTTGCCGATTTTGGAAACATTTCAAACTACCATTCTATAGACCGACCCCAAAACGGCCAATTTAGCATTTGTTTACCAAGTGAACGTCAATTGAGAGAGCTTATCTCGGTTATGAGTAGCGAATGGTTAGAGGAGTTAGAGCTTTCCTCTGAAGTAATCCGAGTGGACACACCCTCTATAACTATACGCTGTGCTTATAATTCTGATCAATTTAACGCTCTCTATAATCCTGTTGTGGGGATCAATATTATGTCCGAAGCTTTTGCACTTAATTTATTTGGGAAACTTGTTTTAACCCCCACAACAAAGGTCATAAAGGAATCTTCGGGACGATTAGTCCCCAGTCTTGGAATTATTAATGTCCTACCCTTTATGGTAGAAGGCTCCATGGTTCATTTGAACTTTTATATCTTTGATATATGGGGTTTCGACCTACTGATTGGACAACCTTTTAGAAGACTCCTTTATGAAGGTCAAACTGGAAAGCTCCACATTTCCTTGGGAAAGGATTTTAAACTTCCAATTACAATAACTCACTCCTTGAATAATAAGACCGAGCCATATCTTTTGCCTGATCCTATGGAGGAGGTAAAGGCTGCATCTCTAGAACTTTTAGATGATCCAGACTTAGAAGAGGAAGCCCCCTTCTTCACTGAAGAAGAGGCCGAACCTTCTGAACCTGAACCCTTAGATGAGTTTGCAGAAACACCTAGACCCCCCATAGAACTCAAAACTTTACCACCCGGTCTTACCTATGCTTTCCTAAACAATAATCTAGAGTTTTCTGTGATCGTTAGTAATAAACTCACTCAGGAGCAAACTCTGCGGTTAATGACCATTCTTGAAAAACACCACTCTGTTTTCGGCTACTCACTTCAAGATCTCACAGGAATCAGTCCTATGATTTGTACCCATCGTATTCCGACAGATCCTTCTGTTACACCCTCTCGAGAGCCTCAACGTAGACTTAACAACGCGATGAGAGAGGTAGTTAAAAAAGAAGTTATAAAGTTGCTGCATGCAGGGATTATATATCCTGTGCCGCATAGTGAGTGGGTAAGCCCTGTTCAAGTTGTGCCTAAAAAGGGAGGCATGACTGTTGTTACTAATGATAAGAATGAGCTAATTTCGCAACGCACCGTCACTGGGTGGCGGATGTGCATAGACTATAGAAAACTTAATAAAGCCACGAAAAAGGATCATTTTCCTTTGCCTTTTATAGATGAGATGCTTGAGCGGTTAGCAAAACACTCGTTTTTCTGTTTTCTAGATGGATATTCAGGGTATCACCAGATCCCTATCCATCCTGATGATCAAAGCAAAACCACTTTTACATGCCCATATGGAACGTATGCTTATCGTAGAATGTCTTTTGGGTTATGTAATGCACCAGCTTCTTTTCAAAGATGTATGATGTCTATATTTTCTGATATGATTGAAGAGATTATGGAAGTTTTCATGGATGATTTCTCAGTTTATGGAAAAACTTTTGATAGTTGTCTTGAGAACTTAGATAAGGTTTTGCAAAGATGTGAAGAAAAGCACTTAATCCTTAATTGGGAAAAATGTCATTTTATGGTTAGAGAAGGAATAGTGCTAGGACACCTAGTGTCTGAAAGAGGTATTGAGGTAGATAGAGCTAAAATTGAAGTAATTGAACAACTACCTCCACCTGTGAATATAAAAGGAATTCGAAGTTTTCTTGGCCATGCTGGTTTTTATCGCAGATTTATAAAAGACTTTTCATTTATTGCGAGACCACTTACTCTTTTGCTAGCCAAGGATGCTCCTTTCGAATTTGATGATGCATGTCTAAATTCTTTCAATTTATTAAAGCAAGCACTCATCTCTGCACCAATCATTCAACCCCCTGATTGGTCGTTGCCTTTTGAAATTATGTGTGATGCAAGTGATTATGCTGTGGGGGCAGTTTTGGGACAAACTAAAGATAAAAAGCATCATGCAATTGCTTATGCAAGTAAAACTTTGACAGGAGCTCAACTTAATTATGCAACCACTGAAAAAGAGCTTCTGGCTGTTGTTTTTGCCATTAATAAATTTAGATCTTATTTAGTTGGAGCTAAGATAATTGTTTACACTGATCATGCTGCACTAAAATATTTGCTCACTAAGAAAGATGCTAAACCTCGCTTAATCAGATGGATTTTATTACTCCAAGAATTTGACTTAGAAATAAAAGATAAAAAGGGAGTAGAAAATTCTGTTGCTGATCACTTGTCTAGAATGTACTTTAAGAATTCACAGGAACCCCCCATTAATGACTCACTCCGGGACGACATGCTTTACGGGATTAACAGATCTGACCCCTGGTATGCAGATATTGTTAATTTTATGGTTTCAGGTTATGTACCACCCGGAGCAAACAAGAAGAAGCTTATTCAGGAAAGTCGTTCACATATATGGGATGAGCCATATCTCTTCCGAGTATGCGCTGATGGCCTACTTAGAAGATGTGTGACCACTGAGGAAGGATTGAAGATCATCGACAGATGTCACTCATCACCATACGGAGGACACTATAGAGCATTCCGTACACATTCAAAGATCTGGCAATGTGGATTCTACTGGCCTACGATGTACGATGACACGAAGCAATATATCAGAAGATGTGGGCCATGTCAAAGGCACGGAAACATAAATACAAGGGATGCCATGCCACTCACCAACAACCTTCAGATTGAACTCTTTGATGTCTGGGGAATAGACTATATGGGTCCATTTCCCCCATCTAAGAAGTGTGAGTTCATCTTGGTGGCGGTTGATTACGTCTCCAAGTGGGTAGAGGCACTACCTTGCAAACATGCCGACAATATCAGTTCGAAGAGGATGTTTGAGGAAATCATATTTCCAAGATTTGGAGTCCCCAGGATAGTGATAAGTGATGGAGGATCACACTTCATTGACAAGCGCTTCGAGCACTATCTATCAAGACATGGAATCCGTCACAACGTCGCTACTCCCTATCATCCTCAGACAAGTGGCCAAGCAGAGACTTCTAACAAGCAAATCAAGAACATTCTTCAGAAGACGGTGAACGAGATGGGAACGGCATGGAAGGACATGTTACCCGATGCACTCTGGGCTTACCGGACAGCATACAAGACCCCAATTGGAATGTCTCCATACCAATTGGTATACGGAAAGACCTGTCACCTACCTATTGAACTTGAGTTCAAGGCACACTGGGCCATAAAAAGATGGAATATGGACCTAGATATCGCCGGAAAACATAGAAGAATGCAATTATCGGAGTTAGAAGAATGGCGGGAGAAAGCATATCACAATTCAAAATCTACAAAGAAAGAGTCAAGAGATGGCATGACAAGAGGATCAAGAAGAAGGAGTTCTTACCCGGAGATAAAGTATTACTTTTTAATTCTAGGGTGAAGCTTTTCGGGCATGGAAAGCTCCGGAGCAAATGGGAAGGACCATTCAAGGTAATTCATTCATCATCCCACGGAGCTATCACACTTCAAAATGACGAAGGTACGTTATTCAAGGTAAATGGTCAACGTCTTAAATTATTTTTAGAGCCCAATAAAGAATTAGAAGAAATAGACGTGATCAATTTTTACCTTCCAATTAAAAATTAAAGCCCGACGCTTTTAATTTGACATTTTTGGGCCAAGTATATATTTTTCGGGATAAAAACACGGTGAGAAACACGCTCGAGAAAGCAGGCTTGTAGAGGAGCCGGACACAGGGCGGGCGCCCTGAGGATGAGGGCGGGCGCCCTGCCCCTGTCTCCCCTCGGCCCCAGACTTCTCCCACACGATAACCTCGCCCGTTGCTATCTGGAAAATTCCGTCCTCGGTTTGTTTCGCAAACATGACGGCGGGAAGAGTCCCGACCATGCACGAGAGCAGTTTTTACCTCCTATATAAACAGACCCCCAACGTCAACTTTTAGCACCAATTCATTCAAGCCTTCTCTCCTTCCTCAAATTAGATCTTGCTTAGTTCCTAGCTGCTCCAATGGCCGAGAAGTTCCACGTCGATTGGGAAGTCGTCCCCTACGATCTCAAAGCCCAAGGAGGATCCCGACGCCTACGCTCTCGTCTCGGCCAACACAGAGCGACAGCTAGAAGCCATGCCACCACGTCAACGCAGCTCTGCCCAATCCTACTTTGCTCGCCCAGTTCTTACCGCACCTACGCAGCCCCTATTGCTCGAAGGCTCGCCATCATCGTCGAAGGGGAAGGAGATCATCAAGGTACCAGCCGGAACAAAGATCCTGCCGCCAAAACCCAATGAGCGGATCATCGGAGTGAAGACCAACCGGAGCGGCGAGATCTCTAGTGTCCGCTATACCACGGAGGAGAGACCTTACTTCGAGGGTGTTAGGGCAGCTAAGGTCCGCTTCGTTCCTCCGAAGGAAGCACCCAAGCATGCTCTTAATGCTTTCGAGACACCTCCCAAGCGCCGCAGGACCATTGCAGATGTGGATGAGGAGCTACGGGTGATCAAGAACAGCATTATAGAAATTCAGAACTCCAATATCTCTATGGATCGGAGGACCTTCAACCATAACACTACGATCCTAAAGCTACGGGATGACCTTGCCGACGCCAACAAGAGGATCGATGAGTTAGAGCATAGTCTTAGGAGGCGTGAGCGTCGCTGAGCTATCTAGATTAGATCTTGGGGCTATATATGTCTTAGTTATTATTAGATTCGATTAGGTTCGCTTATAATCAGTTTAGATCTATTATATTCGGTTATTATTATTATTCGGTTGTAATAAATGCCTCAAGATTAATAAAGATTATTATTAGTATGTCTTGTGTGTCTCTACTTTACTTTTGTGCAAGAAAGCAGAAAACAAGTATGGGGGAGATTCCCTGACATGTCACACACACTTCGATCGCACCACTCCATGAACCAGGTACACACTCTGCACACTTTTATTACACACTTACACACTCACCTTAGTTTGTGCAGAATTTTATCTCTCTAAACATGATAAATTAAAAGGATAAAAATGCTTATAATCATGATCAATCTCACTCTGTGATATTTCTTGGAAACCTGCAATTATTAAAATTATTTCAAAACCCTGTGTTGCTAAAAGTCATTGTGGAATAAGAGATGGTAAGGGTATGAGTACCTTATTCTTAGTATCTTTATTGCTTGGAGAATTTGTTTTAAAAATCTCAAAATTATAGCTACCATCCTCAAGTTTTATATGCCTGCTAAACATGAAAATATTAATTAAAGCTATCTGCTTTGTATTGAGTTTGTTCAAAACAAGTTAGACCCTTGTTGAGAGATTTATCATACTCCTAAGATCAAGACATTTTTATTCAGAAAGATTCACTCTTCCGAAGTATTATTGCGTTAGAGGCATGGGCTATGCAAAATTATGAATATATCGAGGAAATAAAAAAGGAGCAAGTGCTCGATAACCTCGTGGAAAAAAATGGACAAGTGTCCGGCAGTAGAATTAGGGGTACCTCGGTATCCACCCAAAATGAAAAAAAATGAGATATGATAAAAATATGATGGAAAGAAAATGATAGCCCATGGTCCCTCTAATAAGCAATATGCCAGTAAGAGTGACAAGTTTTTAATTTTCAAAATCTTTGATCTAAGAGTATGGCATTCTTCTCCTCGGATCCGGTTTTGACCATACAATAAATGCAAGGTATGTATGCTTAAAGAATTATTTTTGCAAAATCAAAACAGCCTCAGAGAGAAATATAAAAGATAATGAGTGACTCTGAGAGCACCTATGAGGATAAAGGTATGCTAAGTTTTTCTTTTCAAAAATATGTAAAAACTCCAAGTGATAGGGATTAAGAAGAAGAAAGGCTCTTTACTCTGACCATATATTTCCCTGACTATAAGTGCACAGTGGATTTTTACAACACCCTGCAGGTATGAAAGAATGTTTCAACCCCAGATGTTTTATTAACCAACCTTTTCTCGAGGACGAGTAAAAGCCTAAGTATGGGGGTGTTTGTTGACGGTTCTTAAGTATCAATTATAACCATCAAATAAATAAAGAAAAGGACCTATATGCAAGCAACACCTAGAATTAGGGTTTGATCTAACAGAATTCCACAAGTTTTGCTGTTTATCTATTTCTGCAGGGGGTTATCAGGAAATACGGAAGAAAGGCCCACATGTCGGATTAATGACGGGATATTAACCGAACACGTAATTATCTTACATCTAGAAGATTCCAGAAGCCACGGGAACGAACGGGAGCCGTAACGGGCCAGGACACAGGGCGCCCGCCCTGTGCCCTAGGGTGCCCGCCCTGCCCCCGGGACCAATCAGGTCGAGTCTCGCGGATTATGCTCCACCGCCTTTGAGGATCAAGGAAAACCGTAGGATGAAGGTCGGTTTGATCCGACGGTCCAGATTCATCCAAAAGGGCTATATAAGCAAGGCCCCTGACCCCTGGTGGAGAAGACCCCAATTCATTATTCAGTTGCATATCTCTAGTTAGGGTTTAGAGAGAGAGGTTCCCTCTAGGGTTCCCACCTCTTAGGGCTTAGCATCCAATGTGAAAGTAGAATTAGTTCTACTAGATTGAGAGAGATAGAGTGGAGGTGTAGATCGGAGGAAGCCGGCTTGTCGGTGTCTACTCCGAGGTTGTACCTGCGGGAGCAAGTTCTTCTAACCCGAGGCTTGTTCTCAGGATTCTTCAGTATTTCGACTTCTAAATTCTAGTAAGTTCTTTGTTTTATTGTTCTTTGGTTTATGAGTTTACTTTGATCTCTTCGCGTAGAGTTTAGAGTAATCATCTCTAGCGTAAACGTGGTGTTTAAGCTAGGATACTCATAGATATCCCCTCGTCTAGCCGGACCGTGGTAGTAGCGAGGAACGTGACAATTCCGAGTTACCTTTGTATTCCATATCCCGTTAGCAGGATCGATAGGGTTTATAGGTGCGGGTTGAACATCCTTTGTGGTATCTAGATTTCGTAAACCTCCCCAATAGAACAGTAGATCATCCTTACCAAGGTTAGAAGAAGAGTGCGGTTGTAGTCTTCTCTATACATCACTCACATTGAATCATAGTGATTGTAGCCTAAAGGTTAGTAGTAATAGATTTGATTAGTCAGATGCACTCTTTCTCCTAAAGGTAAAAATATAAATACGATACCCAGGATAACATCTCGGGTGAAGTGTTCACTGATATCCGTGCGCTTGCGGATCCTATTTCCTAATTGCGTTACCAAATATCAACAAACATTCAAACGAGTGTACATATCATTAGCACTTTCTTTGGGAAGCATCTCAAAAGAATTAATTTTCTTTAAAGCAATGTGATAGCGTTCCTCACGCTCACTCTTAGTTCCCTCATGGAGAGCACAAAGATTTTCCCACAATTCATGAGCGTTCTTTGCATTACGCACACGATTGAAGATATCTTTGCCTAAGCCCCGGTAGAGTGCGTTTTTAGCCTTTGCATTCCACCGGTCGTACTTCTCGTCGTCACCAATGGGGTTTGCGAGATCCTTGATAGCGGGAAGCCCTTGGGTTGCTGCTCTAAGACACCCAACATCTATGGCTTCGAGATACGCCTCCATACGGATTTTCCAATATAGAAAATCATCCCCCTCAAAGGTGGGAGGTGGTCCTTCCCCGTTAGACATCTTACTCTAGGCAGTAAAACCTAAATTAGGAGCAACTCGGCTCTGATACCAATTGAAAGGATCAAGATGCCCAAGAAGGGGGGTGAATTGGGCTTTTCTAAAAATTAATTGCAAGAATTAAATCCTATAAGCCGGAATTCACCCCTAGTGCCTACTTGTGTTCCTAGAGATTCTACCGATAAAAGTTTTGCACCCTAGTTTCCAATCCTAGTCTAGCATGGCAATTCTAGGAAAGTAAATCAAGCAATGAATGTAAATACGAGAATGTAAATGCTTGAAAGTAAGGGCAAGGAACACGGCGATGTTTTTTCGAGGTATCGGAGAGTCGCCACTCCCCACTAGTCCTCGTTGGAGCACCCGTGCAAGGGTGTAGCTCCCCCTTGATCCACGCAAGGATCAAGTGCTCTCTACGGGTTGATTCTTTGACACTCCATCGCGGTGAATCGCCCAAAACCGCTCACAAGATGAGTTGGGTCATCCATAAGCTCCGTCGGATGATCACCAAACTCCCAATCACCACCAAGCCGTCTAGGTGATGGCGATCACCAAGAGTAACAAGCTAGAACTCTCACTTGACCACAACGAGCCTAATGAGAAGGTGGATGCACACTTGCTACTCTCTAATCGCTAGTGAGGAACTCTCAAGCTTTGATTCTCAAAACACAATCCTCACTAGAGCTCTTGCACTCCCTTGCACTCCAAAGGTGTTTCTCAGCTGATTGAATGAGCAAGAGACCTCTAAAAGAGGTGGTGGGGATGTATTTATACACCCCACAGTCGAAACGAACCGTTACCTGCCAACTCAGCAAAACACGAGGTGACCGGACGCGCCGGTCGAAGTGACCGGACGCGCCGGTCACCGTAACGGTCAAAATTCCGAAAACCTAGCTGAGTGACCGGACGCGCCGGTCAGGGGTGACCGGACGCGTCCGATCGTGCAGGGAGCTTACTGTAACCAGACCGGACGCGCGACCGCGTCCGATCGGTGATGACCGGACGCGTCCGGTCGTCGCTGGACCTTACTGGAATGTGACCGGACGCGCCGATCACACCCAGCTCGCGTCTGATCGGGTGTTTCCCCTTAAGTGACACGTGTCGGCCCTGACCACCGCGTCCGGTCCTCGCAAGGGCCGCGTCCGGTCGTTAGCACCGAAACGCAGTCACGGATTTGAACTGACCGGACGCGTCCGGTCAAGGGAAAAACACCCTAAACTTCCCGAAACGCGTCGCAACTTGAACCAAGTTGCTTCCAACTGAACTTTGAGCTATTCTAGAGCTTCCTAGCGCTAAGTTTAACAAGTGTGCACCACACCTAAACATAGGACTCACCTAGGTCAAGCTACCCGCTCATGCCCCCCTTTATAGTACGGCCAAAAGAGAAAAACGAAGATCCTAACGACTATTCCGAATGTATCTCAACACCTCGACATCCAGAACTAACCGTCCTTAATCTTGACGTCACTCCTTTGAAAACCGAAACGATTTCCATCAAGGGGCATAAATACCATGGTGCCCAAAGTAGTTATAACCTCCATGACCTAACTTACCAAAGTTTCTGCAAAACACACGTTAGTCATGGTAATAAAGCATTGTCATCAATTGCCGAAACCAAACCTCGGCGCCTAGATGCTTTCAATACCAATATCTACGCTCTTGATAACATCAGGAATCCAAGCTAGGTTGACCAACTTGACTCCCTCTAGATCTAATCTAACTAGGCTATCGCTATAAACTAGAGAAACTCTGAGGAACTAGGGTTTCTGGCTTTGGATGGCTTGATCTCCAAATGACTTGATGGCTCCAGGGGGGTCAGGCTCCGTATATATAGTCTGGTGGGATGCACGTGAACCCTTGAATCAAACCGACTTGACGTAGGTCTAAGATTGATCCTCAAGGTCGATGGAGGAGTCTCGTAGAAGATGACAGATGGGGTCCACAGCCAGGGGCCGGTCGGCCTGGGGGCTTTGTGCCGCCCAGCCTCCACCAGAAGCTTCTAGAGTCCCGCTTTCACCTACTGCCTTCTCATGTCATCTAGAGTCTTCTAGCGTATCTTTCATGGTGGAATTCCGATAATCCGTTTGATAATTAGGTCCCTCTTGTTGGCTTTTCTGGAATAATCCCTGGAAAATAACAATTCACTAAAACTCATGGAATTTGTCAGATAAAACCCTAGAGTCCTCTATTTTCATGTTTATTGATCATTTCTCATGTTTATTGCGCTATAAAATGTTGACGCTATCCACCGTCAACATCGGACCAGGAGCAATAACATTTCCCCATTCTTCAGAGCCGGCATGCCCCCATGTCGGTGCTCTTGGAAAGCGCTAGCATAGGTACTCATAGTTCTCCCAAGTGGCCAGAGCTGCAGGCATCTGAGACCACTTAATCAGCACTTGCTCCACAGCGTGATCGCCCAAGGTCCATCGGCGCTGCAATACCTGCTTAGGAATCTGAAACTCAACAGCATCAGAGGGTAAAGCTTGGGATACTGGGGCAGCACCATGTGAAGCTTTGAGCTGCGACACATGAAACACCGGATGGATTGCTGAAGAAGCTGGTAACTTGAGTCTGTAAGCCACTGCACTAATCTTGGCTTTGATCTGATAAGGGCCAAAGAATTTGAATGCCAATTTGAGCTCGACGGGCCAAAGAGGACTGCACATATGGTTGGAGCTTGAGGAACACCAAATCGCCCACTGCAAATTGCTGCTCGGACCGATGCATATCAGGTTGTCATTTCATATGCTGCTGGGCAAGATTCAGATGGTGGCGAACCAGGTCTTGCATCAGTGCTCACTCTGAAAGCCAGTCATCGAGCTAGGGTACAGAGGCACCGATGGCTTCAGTAGATAGACCCAACTAACGAGGAGTATACCCATACAGGACTTCGAAAGGAGTTCGGCCTAGAGCTAAATGAAAGGTCAAGTTATACCAGAATTCAGTGAAAGGAAGTCAATTGACCCACTTAGAAGGACAGGCATGCACAAAGCACCGGAGGTAAGTCTCCATACATTAATTCAGATGCTCTATTTAAACATCCTTCTACAGATGATACGCAGTACTCAAGTATAATTTAGTCCTAGCCATCTTGAATAAGGTTTGCCAGAAGGTGCTTGTGAATATCCTATCTCGATCAGAAACTATTATAGTTGGCATTCCATGAAGGCGATAAACCTAATCCAGAAACAACTTAGCCACTGTCTGAGCAAAGAAAGGATGGTTCAATGCAATAAAGTGACCAAACTTGGTAAATTTGTCAATGATCACTAAGACAGCATTGGCTGAACCAGACTATGGCAGCCCTTGCACGAAATCCATGGAAATCACATCCCAAGTGTTGGTATAAATTAACGCATACAGATAAATCAGCAAGCGCATGGATACCGCTGTAGCTTTCACCCAGAGGTATTCAAATATCTTATCCATAGGGAAACATGTGAGACTAACTATGGTACAACTTAACCTAGAGCAGTAACAAGACTTAAAAAGACCGAGAGTGTAGAGGAGATCGCTAAAGTCTTCTAGTTCTAATCTCGGTAAGCTCTGCCTTCTACTGTTCTATCTGGGGAGATGTCTTATAAGGAACAAATGCATAGTTTCTTTCCTATAAGCGATCTATTTCCTACTAGGCCTATTAACGGGAGGTGGACTACAGATGACTCAACGAATGTGTCACAGTTGCATTCTAACGCTACTTCGCGATCTACCACCGATTTGGGAAATATGGTGCATTCATGAGTAACCCGAGTCTAAGCACCACGCTTACACTATGAATTATACTATAACCTAATGGCCATAGATTAAAGCGGTCAAAAGAGACTCGCAAACCAAAGAACAATGTAAACACATTGCTTACTTGAATAAGAAGTCGATTACTAGAGAAATTGCAGATGTATATTAACTTCCGGCTAGGTACAAGCCATAGAGGGAGCACCGATAGGCCGACACCTCCTCTAAACTCTTTCATTCTTTCCTCTCTCTATTTATAAAGACTAGATCCTAATGAGGATTAATCTTCTCTTGATAGCTAGCTCTGAGAGGTAGATCCTTTCATGGGACCCCTCTCAATTGATTCTGACTAGAGAATATAAATTAGGGTTTTAGGATGACTCTAGGGAGGGGGGTGCAGGCCTGTATTTATAGCCCTGGGTGTTCAATGTGAGCCCTTGGATCAAACCGACTTGAAGGATAGCGTAGATGCAATCCTAGGAGGTGGTGGAGGAAGCTTCTAGAAGCGAACTGCTAGGTGGGGCCAGAGGGGCTAGGCGGCCTGCTACAGTGGCCTCTCGGCCCACGCTTCATCGTGGTGTCTTCTGGAACCTTGTAGAGTTGTTTCGCGGATAGAATCACTTGTTGCCGTCGGGTGGCTTGTTTGGGGTGTATGACAGTGGTCCTAGGGCTGTTTTCTGGATAGATCCTCCTACATACAAATATTCACCAAAGCTCTGGAATTCATTAGTTTAAACCCCTATACCTATGTTTGGTGATGGAATTAAGTATATATGCAGGTTATGTTGATGGTTTATATTTGATGTTAGTGACTGTCAACACTAAGTAGCATTCGGAATCGGCAGAGGCTGGAGTAACCCCATGAAAGGTCTTGATGGCTAGAGGGGGGGTGAATAGCCTTTTAAAATTTTCTACAAAGACAAGCTAAACAAGTTTATCAATACAACAAATAGCGAGATGCGAGTTTTGCTTAGCCTACGGGGTGTTTGCAAGCCACCTATCCAATTCACAATTCTAGTATATTGGCACTCAACCGCACAAGTTAAACCGAGAAGGTAACTACAACTACAACTAGCAAGCTACACAAAAGAGCTACTCTAGCAAAGCAAACTAGCTAGCAAAGATAACTAAGAAAGTAATACGGAATTGAGTTAGGAGGGTTTCACCGAGGGGCGAAGTATTGAGCCAACCAATATAATCAACAATGAATACCAAGACAACCGAACACCGGGATCAAACAATCACAAATTGAAAGTGATGACACAAGATTTATCCCGAGGTTCACGTGCTTGCCGGCACGCTAGTCCCCGTTGTGTCCCTCTTCACCACGTGGTTCGGTGGCTAATCGGTCTCACACCGAGCCTCTCAAAAGGCGCCACAAGAACCTACCAAATGGCAAAAGGTTGCAATGACACGAGCAATTCACTAATGTTGCCTTTGGCGCTTCGCCGAGGTAGGCACAAACCCCTCACAATCACCGGAGGTGGCCAAGAACAATCACCAACTCTTGCCAACGCCTCCAAGCTGCTCCAAGCCGTCTAGGTGGCGGCAACCACCAAGAGAAACAAGAATCCCGCAGCAAATCAACCACCAAGTGCCAACTAGATGCTATCTCACAATGCAAATGCACTTGGATCACTCAATCTCACTTCGAATATGCAAACAAGCAAGAGAGATGAGTGGGAGGGGAGTTGCTTAGCTCAAAGTGCTCACAAGTATGTCAAATGTGCAAGAGAGAGAGCCTTGAGCCGGCCAACGAGTATTTATAGACGTACCCCTTCGAATATAGCCGTTAGAAACTTGAAACAGCCGAACTCGCGTTGACCGGACGCGCCGGTCAAACTGACCGGACGCGCCGGTCGTGCAACGGCTAATTCGCGATCCACTGACCGGACGCGCCGGTCGCAACGACCGGACGCGCCGGTCACGACCGGACGCGCCGGTCCCGTGACTGACCGGACGCGCCGGTCAACACTGAGTCGCGCAAAACGAACCAGCGACCGGACGCGCTGAAGAACTGACCGGACGCCACAGTGCCCGCGTCCGGTGGGAGTCTAGTAAGCTCCCTGGACGACCGGACGCGTCCGGTCGCCTGTGACCAGACGCGCCACCGCGTCCGATCAAACAACCGAATAACGCGCAGACACTGGATACTGACCGGACGCGTCCGGTCAAACAGTGACCGCGTCCGGTGCAGCGTCCGGTCACCACTGTGACCTCCGTTCGCTTCCGTTTGATTTCCGTTTGATTTCCGACTTCCGGCGTAGTGGAAAATAGGCATTTCATTTCCCCGAAATCGCCTGAATCCCGCGCTCGCACGCTCGGCGGGAGGGAGAGAGGACCCCAAACCCTCTCTACCGCTCAAACTCCAACGCCGTCGCAAACGTGCTAACACCACCAAGTGATCATCACCATGTGCATGTGTGTTAGCATTTTCACAATCATTTTTCGAGGCGTTATTAGTTCTATCCAAATGCATATGATCATGAAATGCACATCTAGAGGCACTTAGGAGTTCATTAGCCGCGTCATTCCCCTCTTTATAGTACGGCTATTTATCCTATAATGTAACCACACCCACTAGGTGTCTTGGTTACTAAAACACAACCCTTAAGCATATACCTTTGCCTTGATCACGTAGGGTTGCGTCCAAATCCAAGTGTGGCCATCATGATCACCATGTCCATCTTGCCACCAACCTTGGAATGTACTAATCCTCATATGCTACATACAACTTAGGCATAGGATTAGTACTTAGGCATTGTCACTAATTACCAACACCAAACATAGAGCTTTCACCTCGGGCTTTTGCTTCTATCAGGCTTAGCCTGTTGGCAAGTTATGCATTCTCTGACCCAAGTATAGACATTCTTTTTCATAGTATGCCAATAGAACAACTATCGGATCTTGTAGAATGTAGCAGGCGCACCAGAGTGGCCCCCTAGTGAGCTAGCATGCAATGCCAGGAATACCTTCTTTTGTAGTGGCACATTATGATCAAGCCAAATCTTGCCATTATACTTGATAACACCATTGTGCAGAGAAAAACGAGGGTCAGAATTGCCAGCCACAGCAAGCTGAGTCATTAATGACATAGCAGTAGGGTCCTGGTCATAAGTAGCACAAATATCTTGCAACCAATGAGGAACTACCTTAGTGATAACAAGAAGTTGATCAATAGATGGGCACCGAGACAAAGCATCAACCATGCTGTTTTCAACTCCTTTTTTGTAAACCAACTTGTAATGCAACCCAAGCAATTTAGTGAATAACTTCTGTTACCAAGGAGTATGGAGCCTCTGATCATTAAGATGAACCAGTCTTTTCTGGTTAGTATGGATATAAAACTCATTCTAGAGCAAATGAGGGTGCCACTGATCAATTGAAACTACAATTGCAAGGTATTCTTTTTCATATGGACAAGCCCTAATTCTTTGGTCCTAGAGCCTTACTAATATATGCCAAGGGGTGCCCCTCCTATAGCAAGACAACCCCAACCCCAACTGCACAAGCATCAGTTTCTATATGGAAAGGCTTGTCAAAATCAGGTAGTGCTAAACACGGTGCTGAAGTCAAAGCATCTTTCAATAGCTTGAAGGCATTAGAATGAATGGGTCCCGAAGAAAACTGCACATCCTTACAAAGCAGATCAGTTAAGGGATTAGCAATGATTTCAAAATGCTTCACAAACTTTATGTAGTAACTTGTCAGCCCTAGGAATCCTCTGAATTCTTTTACAGTCTTAGGAATTGACCACTCTTGAATAGCTTTGATCTTTGCAGGGTGTGTAGACACACCAGATACACTGATAATGTGACCCAGATATGCAATTGATTGCTGAGCAAACTTACACTTAGTGAACTTAAGCTTCCACTAATCCCTTGTAAGCCACTGAAACACCTGAGCCAAGTGAAACAAATGCTCTTCATAAGTTCTGCTGTACACCAGAATGTCATCAAAAAATACTAATACAAACTTCCTGAGCCCAGGAGCTATAGTTAGGTTCATGGCTCCTTGAAAAGTGCCTGGGGCTCCAGTCAGACCAAATGCCATAACCTTAACTCATAATGGCCCAAATGAGTCTAAAATGCAGTCTTTGGTTCTTCTTCTTGTACTAAAATCTGGTGGAAACTAGCTCTGAGGTCCAATGTTGAAAACCACTGTGCATTAGCTAGCTCATCCACTAACTAATCAAAGATGGGCACTGGAAACTTTGATTTGACAGTAATAGCATTAAGCTGTCTGAAATCAACACAAAACCTATAAGACCCATCCTTCTTTGGAACCAACAACACAGGAGAAGAAAATAGGCTTGAACTAGGCTGAATGATACCCTGATCAAGCATCTCATATACCTGCCTTTCTAACTCATCCTTCATCTTATGTGGGTATCTGTAGGGTCTGATTGCTACATGCTTGGAATCAGGCAATAGTGGAATAACATGATTGCAATGTCTTTGAGGGGGAAGACCCACTGGGGTTGAAACAAATAAGCATAATGTTGCAACATAATCTGTAACTCAGAAGAAAGCCCTGAAAAATCTGGTACAGTAACCTCCCCAATAGCACTGCAGACTTGCAACAACAGTTTATTAGAAAACATAGAATGAATGCCCTAGAGATAACATATGATCCTTTATAATGAATTTGAATCCATTTTTGCCTCCAATGAACTTGCATGGGACTGAATATTTCCAACCAATCCATACCCAAAATAATATCATAATGTGTTAAGGGAAGAATCTTAAAATCAGACACAAATGAAACATGATCAATACTCCAGTTCACATTATGTAAGATTCCTTTGGTGGTAAGCACCCCTCCCCCAGCCACATTGACAGAAATTTGGTGAGGCAAAACTACCTGAGAGCTCAATTACAAAACTATGGACTCACTGACAAAAGATGATGTACTGCCTGAGTCCAACAAAATGGTAACAGTTATATGGCCAAGAGTACCAACAAACTGGATAGTACTGTAAGCAGGAGACTAGAGGTAATAGCAGAATTATCCTCACCAAGCATAGGAGCACCAATTGCAAAAAATGACTCCCAAATGTCTTGAACAGCATGTAACACTTCTTGAGAGCACTTGTGATCCTTGGACCACTTGAGGCCACACTTGAAGCAGAGTCCCATAGCGCGGTGATATGCTTCAGAACCGATAACTTGGGCTCTGCATCAGACTATGCAGGTGCAGGGAGCACAACCTGCGTCTTTGTTGTCGCAGGCGGAGGAGGAAGAGGCATTGCATTCTTGAGGCTTGGCTTGTAAGTCAGAGTAGAGGAAGAGCAGTAAGACTCCTTGGTACTAGCAACACCGGCTTCCTCCTGCAATAACGCCAAGGTACAAGTAGTATCCAAACTTTGGGGACGTTGCACAAGAAGAACAACGCTAATTTCAAGTCGTAAGCCATCTATGAAATGGGTAGTGTAAAAGACAGGATCGATCGCCTTGTTATAGGTCGAAAGCTAATCAACTAGGGTAGTGAAGCTGGTGATGTAATCGGACACAGATGAAGTTTGTTTAGCATGGAAGATTTGGCGTTGTAAGCAGGAGACTAGAGGTAATAGCAGAATTATCCTCACCAAGCATAGGAGCACCAATTGCAGAAAATGACTCCCAAATGTCTTGAACAGCATGTAACACTTCTTGAGAGCACTTGTGATCCTTGGACCACTTGAGGCCACACTTGAAGCAGAGTCCCATAGCGCGGTGATATGCTTCAGAGCCGATAACTTGGGCTCTGCATCAGACTATGCAGGTGCAGGGAGCACAACCTGCGTCTTTGTTGTCGCAGGCGGAGGAGGAAGAGGCATTGCATTCTTGAGGCTTGGCTTGTAAGTCGGAGTAGAGGAAGAGCAGTAAGACTCCTTGGTACTAGCAACACCGGCTTCCTCCTGCAATAACGCCAAGGTACAAGTAGTATCCAAACTTTGGGGACGTTGCACAAGAAGAACAACGCTAATTTCAAGTCGTAAGCCATCTATGAAATGGGTAGTGTAAAAGACAGGATCGATCGCCTTGTTATAGGTCGAAAGCTAATCAACTAGGGTAGTGAAGCTGGTGATGTAATCGGACACAGATGAAGTTTGTTTAGCATGGAAGATTTGGCGCATCAGCAACTCGTGTTGATCGCGATCGAAACGATCATGAACCAACTAACAGAACTATGCCCAGGTGGCATTAACAAGCTAGGGCTTGACCGACTGGTACCATAATTTGGCAGCACCCTGGAGATGCATCTCAGCTACCCGAACCCACATTGACTCCTCAACAGCATACATAGCGTAATGTTTCTCACACAGTGTACGCCACAAACGAGGGCCATCGCCATTGAAGGTTGGGAACAACAACTTAGGCAGACGACCCAGGGCATTTGGATTTGGGGCAGGCGGAGGATGCCGAGGATCAGGTAAGGGAAATGGAGGGGGTGGAGGCGGCCGAGGATTTGGTGTGGTTATCGGAGGAGGAGGAGGTGGCGGTCGAGGATTGGGCATGCCGAAAACCATACTAGATGAGGGTGAACTAAGCGTACCATTGGCTAGGAATTGGGTCGGAGCCGCAAGGAATCCAGACCCAATATCCTGTGTAAGAGTTGCAAAGCCGTGCCCGACAACTGGCAGTGGGCACGCCATTGTCGACGACGGGCTGATGAGGAGGCCCAGGCTATGGGACGAAGAGTCGAGCACCACGCGGTCGTAGTGCATCGATACCTTCTGAACCTTCAGCCACAGATCGTCGACGACGCCCTTGACCTCGGGACGCCAGGAACTAATGTCCTTGGTCGCGGCCTCCAAAGCGGCGATGCGGGCTTCGCGCTCGCCGTTCATTGGGTCGGAGGCGTGGACGAGCTCGAGGTTGTTGAGGCACGTGGCGATGTCAGACTCCAGAGCGTCGAGACGACGTACGACATCCTCGGATGGTGGGGCGGTGTACGCGGACTCCAGCTTGTCGAAGCGGGCGTCCACAGCGGCGGCGCGAGTGGTGCGATCGGGCTTGAGGTCGGCGAAGCGCCGCTCCTAGCGCTCCTCATGGGAATCGAAGCGATGGGCGAACTCCAACTTCGATTGCTGGACCTCGTCCAGGATAAGCTTGAGGTGGGGATCCATGACTCCTAAGGACCGATGGAGACGGGTGTAGTGGAGGTGGGAAGCAGAGGAATCCAGGACGAAGGAAGCAAGCAGGGGATAGCAGGATCGGTAGTCCAATGCCAATTGTTAGCAATCGGAGTCGGCATGGGGAAGAAGAAGAAGGAGATAGGAACAGCGACGAGGACGAGTTCAGATTTCAGAATGAATTGGGTTACAATGTTCATGACTTCTACCGCTCACAGCTCCCTTGCCACATTGGGCCGTTCACCAGGGTGTTGGGCTTGCACATCCTGACAGGTCGGCCTTCCTGAGCAGCGACGGAGCCACTTGGGCCTTGTTTAATTCGCAAAATTTTTGGAAAATGGTACCGTAGCACTTTCGTTGTTTATTTGACAATTAATGTCTAATCATGGTCTAATTAGGCTTAAAAGATTCATCTCGTGAATTTCGTCTGAACTGTGTAATTAGTTTTATTTTTTATCTATATTTAATACTTCATACATACGTCCAAAGATTCGATGTGACGGGAAATCTTGAAAAAATTTGGGAATACCAGCAGTAACACCCAACTTGTCACTATCTCTAAACTCCATTATTTTCGTTCATTCATTCCTTGTGGCCCCCACTCCGTCGGATACAACAGCTCGCCAACCGCAGCCATCCGATCCCCCAGAAAACCCTAATCCTAGCGAGCAGAGAAAAAACCCTCGCTCTCCCATAAAGTACTCTCCTCTCTCCGCCCGGCCGCCACTTCCTCTCTCCTCCCACCTCGGCGGCCGGCCTCCTCTTCTCTTCACCCACACGCAGGTCATCGAGGTAAGCTTTGCTGCGCCAGCCTCCGCCTGCCTCTCCAGACCATAGCCCCCGCGCGGCTCCGTCTCCCTCGGCGCGGATCTGAGTTTTCGTTTGGCTCTCTGCCCGCGCAGATGTCGGCGGCGGAGGCGAAGGCGGCGGTGGTCCCGGAGTCTGTGCTGCGGAAGCGCAAGCGGGAGGAGCAGTGGGCAGCGGACAAGAAGGAGAAGGCGCTCGCAGACAGGAAGAAGGCGCTCGAGAGCCGCAAGATCATCTTTGCCCGCGCCAAGCAGTACGCCCAGGAGTACGGCGCCCAGGTGAGCACGCGGTGTACCCCGGCCCTTCTCGATCTCGCTGTTCCTTGCGGCTTCCTGCTCTGCGTAGCTGAATAGCTGCTACGACGATATAGCGTCTGCGTCCGATCTGGCGAGTTGATTTTGTTTGGTATAAGAATTGCATCCGTTTGAAATTGGTGTGCGCATAGCAGTGTTGGGTCAAAATGGGATTGCTGCACTGTTATTGACAGTTATATCTTATCGCCATGTTGATCGTGTCTGTTGATTTCGTGGAAGGAAAAAAAAAGTTTTTCCTGACTTGATGAGGCCAATGTCCATGGGGGGAGAATAGCGTTTCTCTGATGATTAGAAAAGCTACCATTGAATGCAATACTGGTTCAGCTGGGAAATAGGATAACATTGCCGTTGGGAAATAGGATGACGTTGCCGATAAGTACTTGTTGTGGGAGAATTCTGCTTTCTGTATTAATAAGTAGGACCTAGAGAATCTGTTGTGATATATTTGCACTTCGTGCAGGAGAAGGAGCTTGTGCAGCTCAAGCGTGAGGCCCGACTGAAGGGTGGGTTCTATGTGAGCCCAGAGGCCAAGCTTCTGTTTGTGGTCCGCATCCGTGGGTATGGCTCTGTCTCATTGGGTGCTGATTCTGTTGCTATGTTCAAGTGTTGATTGTTGTCAAATGTACTGTGTAGTATCAATGCCATGCACCCCAAGACCCGCAAGATCTTGCAGCTCCTGCGTTTGAGGCAGATCTTCAATGGTGTCTTCCTCAAGGTTAACAAGGCAACCATTAACATGCTCCGCAGGGTGGAGCCATATGTTGCGTATGGGTAAGTTTGTATAAATTTAGCTGCCATGAATGCATTTTGTATGAATTCCCACATATGAATGTGATGCTACCCGAAGGATATGGGGACACAATTATGCTGCATCCCTCACTTATTCTTTGGCTTATAGTTTCTGCTAGAGTTTCTGTGCTATATTATATAATGTATGTTGTGAATTCTTACTAGAGGTATAAAAAAGTGCTGAGTTCTCATTATTTTATCTTCTTAGTTTTCACACATTTATGTTTATTTAAACTTGTTTGTAGGAATGTTTTATGTTGTGTTTTTCTTTTCCGGAGGGAAGTCATAAATATTTGTCAAATTTTATTCCTGTGTTAATTATTCAGGTTGCTTAGGTTCAAAGAATGGAACAGATGATAATTCAGTTTGTTTAGCCACTTCAGCTCCTTTATCAACTATACTGTAACCTGCATATTGATGTGTCATTTGTACTAAATTTTCCAGAGTTTGCATTAATTATTCCATATTCACATGAATCAGTCCACATCCCTGATTTAATTTTTAATTTTGGAAGGCAGAAATCCACTTGATTATAATTTTGATGTCTTTTGAAATCTGAACATCTATATTTCCATCTCCAGATATCCGAACCTGAAGAGTGTTAGGGAATTGATCTACAAGAGAGGTTATGGGAAGCTGAACAAGCAGAGGATTCCACTTAGCAACAACAATGTCATCGAGGAGGTTTGCCAATCTGTGCTGATTCTGATTACATCCATATTTCAATTTCAGCCTTAAGTAATTTTTGTCTACTTTCTGTTCATTAGGGCCTTGGGAAGCACAATATCATCTGCATTGAGGACCTTGTCCACGAGATCATGACGGTTGGCCCACACTTCAAGGAGGCCAACAACTTCCTCTGGCCATTCAAGCTGAAGGCGCCCCTGGGTGGCCTCAAGAAGAAGAGGAACCACTATGTGGAGGGTGGTGATGCCGGCAACCGTGAGAACTACATCAATGAGCTCATCAAGAGGATGAACTAGGGTATCCTGTGAGAATGCATTATATGTCAGCATGGTTGTTTTACTCTAGTAAGTTGATGGATAATGATGGATTTGCAATTTTGGTGTTCCATGGCTGTAATACAGCAAGACTTCCACTAGGACTGTCCAGTTTATGTTGCAGTTGCTTCTGGAGGTTTTTGTGTATTTTTTCTTTTTATTTTCTTTGTATATGTTGCGCAGAACTTTTCAATTGGCTGATGCTACCGAGCCAACATATAAGCCCGTAATTGTTGTCGTTTCGTTGTAGCAGGTCCTAAGTTCGTTAAGGACAGGGTCCTTTTTTTGTGGTTATGATAGGCTGAGCTATCGTGACACAAAACATTTGCGGACATTTGTATCACGATGGTCATCAGAGATCCTTGCAGTGAACAATACAGTAATTTGGTCATCAGAGAGCAATGACCATAGATGACAGAATAATTTGAACATAAACATAAATAATTTGGTCATCAGTGAACAGTACAAGCACATACTGAAATAATTTGAACATGACAGACAGCTGCATGTCCACATACAGGAACAGAAAAAAAATGCACGCAATACAAGGAGCCATTCTGTCATCACCATAAGAAAGCAGCATACTCCGTATATCCATGACACATATAGGAACTTTTGGTTCAGTCACCAGGTGCTTCACAAATTCATGACAAGGCCTGTACACCTCAAATTTGGTTGCTCATACAAATATCAACTCCTATGCCTTCCTTTTGTTGCTTCCCTGAAACACAGAATAGCAGGTAGATTTTCAGTAAGCGAAAAAGGGTAAACACCAATACAGAAGAATAATACTACACAAACTTTGGATCAAGGATCCAGTAAACTACTGCAGTACTGAAAACTACTGAAGAAACTGAAGAAGGGTCCAATAACAACTGAAAAAAGACTAAACTACTGCAGTATTGCAAGGATCCTGTGGACATTTGCTGACAAGATAAACACACCTGAAGATCATGTACATGGCAAGGAGACCAGGCAGCTGAAGGATCCGATACAGATTCATGCATTCTTTAATATAGAGATACTGAAATTTTTTTCTAGCAGCCTGCAGCAAAAGATTGTTTGCCTGGACAGAGGACACTAGCTGACTACTAAAATAACTGATTTTTTTTTTTTTTTGCTCATCTACTGAATGCTTCAGGTTGCATCTAACCGAACAAAGCTACCATTTAGTCAATGGTTAAGCATACCAGAAGCATTAGAGGATACCTGCTGCAATATGCAAACCCTATGAGTCTTTTATGTAATTTCCAACCATCATGAATGTAGTGTGCTGTAATACTCATATAACCACTCATTTCTGTATGAGTCCACATGTCAGATGTTATGCTAAACCGACGTGGTTGTTTATCAAACAGTTGGTACAGCCTCAACTTTTCCTCATCATAAATCTTCATGCAATCATCTTTTAGAGAAGTTCGGTGCACCAATTTGAATGAAGGGTTGCAAATTATAGATGAATGTTCTTGTATAGTAGTGTTCAGCCATGTTAAATGGGTAGCCATGACCAAGAATCATTCTAGAGAAATCACCACGGCTCCGTTGTTGATCAAAAATAGAAATATCCAACCGTGGGCTCTTTCTTTTCTTTGATGACAGAAGTTTTGGACAGATACTTATGTGATACTTCAAGTGACTTGTTTCAGTCCTATTACCAGTTACATAAGCCCTCTTATAGTGTTTGCAGGTTGCCTTATTAGTTCCATCATCGTCAACTCAAAATCTTTCCAGACACTTGACCTCAGCTTTTGTTAACAATCAAAATTTCTGAACTACCATCTTGCTCTAAATCTGGTTGTATCGCACTATCAGAGTAAAGAAAAAAAGACAAAATCAGCAAGGAATAGGAAAAGCATGGGACACATACGACTCCAAGAACCATGTGTAAAAAAGACAACCATGTGTAAAAGAGAAGCCTTACTTGAGATTGACCACTTCATGGTATAAATTATCTGAGCTGTTCTCTCTCTCGAATGTTCCATCAGAACTTGCAGCAATTCCATGAGTTTCGCTAGAGCCTCCAATTGTGCTAGAAGTACCGACTGGTTGCATACTTGTGTATGTAACACTGCAAAATAAAAATAGATATCGTCAATAAGCTATGTAGACATTATGAAAAGATGCACCACTGTTATTCTAATTCCGCATTATGAGCTATTGAAATAATAAAAAAAAAGATCAGTTGATTGGACTAGTACGACACGTGTAATAGGAAGATGAGAGAGTCGCCAAGAAGCAAATAAGAGGCATTCAGATCAAACACAAGCTGAAACTTGTTTTCAGTGATGAAGCTGAAGCTTCCCTGATGATAAAGATAATTATATGATAAAACTATTCGTTTGGTTTTGAGCTGATCTACTTAATGTTACAAATGCTACTACTAGGACATTCAGACAACTAGTTTCAGCCTAGGAAATTCTGCTGTGACAATAAAAACTTCTATTGACTTGCAGGTTGTTTGCCTATATTAGTTGTTCGATGACAGATCACAGGTTGTTTGCCTATATTAGTTGTTCGATGACAGGACACATGACTGTCCAAAAAATGAGAGTTTGGAAATAAACCACTCCAGCAAAGGGATACTGGACAAAGAAAGCTAGACTCCAGATCTAACTATTTTATCTTTATGGCTGTATACCAAAAACGCTCCTCAGCGAGCCACGTCACCGGTTCTCCCCTTACCGCATGATGCCGCACCGTCGCCATCCAGCACACCAGCCATAGGTAAAAAGGAACCTCCCTCCTAGCTTCTCTCTCCTCATCCGCTCACTCGATCGCTCCCGAACCTTCTCCTCCCTTCTCGCACCCTCGCACGCTCCGTCCCCGACCGAGCGCCGCCCCTACCTCGGCCATCGCCCCTCCCCTCCAGTGCTGCCCCCGGCAATCCCCTCCGGTGCCGCCCCCTGCAGGGACGCTCTACCCGCCGCCGTCCGCGCTCCCGCCCAGGGTCGCCGCGGCCTCACATACAGGACCTCCCCGGCCGGCCGATGCAGGTGCCTGCCACCGGCACGGTCCTCTCCACCGGCCTGCGCTCCGGGCCATCGCCTCACGGCCACACCGGTCTGCCGTCCGCGCCATCCGCTCCCCAGGCCCCAGCGCTTGGTGCACCGCTGGCGTCCCATCGCAGTCCCCCTCTCAGAGGTCCTCTTTCCCTCCATGCCGTGTTCTCTGTTTGTGTGCTCATGATTCTTCTACAGATCCATTAACCAGGTCTGCTCAACCGAGAATCCCCAACGATGATGCTAGGATGAAGGTACAGATCCATTTTTTGGTCTACACAATCTCTTTTGCAGTGTGCTTCCATTTTTCTTCAAAGCACACAACCATCTACCCATTCGACATCTATATGCTGTTGCGCTATTATCTGTTTACCAATCTATTAACCGATTCAGGGGATGTCGCCAGGTCCTATTCTCCACGCTGTTCCTGACCACTTCTGCCTCTATTTCCCTGCTGGAGGAGGAGGTTCTGCCTTTGTTTCCCTGCCGGAGAACGAGGTGATGCTTCGTATCATTTACAGTTAATGTATTTTTACCTGTTTATAGATTCCTAAAAATACTTTTGCAGATTCCTGTTCGTTTAGGTTCTAAGATTATAAATTGGCATCGAAACTTAGACACATGCAGACCATGGAAACCATTTTTTAATCTGTGTTCTTATTCTCTACAGCACCTAATGTTTGCATAAATCATAGGCCATTGCCCATAGGAGCAGAGGTATGGCATAGGCGCCATGATGCAATCAGTGCATCCTTGCTTGAAAAAATAAAATCACATTCACTTATATGTGCTCATGTATATGTGCAGAATCTGTTATTGGCGACATCGATTTGATTCCAGGGTTGCGTCGATCCAGCACGGGAGCCCCGGCGTGGCCAGACTATAGCAGCGTGGCCCGGCTGGAGGACTGTTTAAGATTATGTGTTCTTCCATTGCTGTTTTCTCCCCTTTTAACTACTGTATAGCGTCACTGAGATTAAGTGTTTATCCATGATTCACCCAGGATTGGGATTTCAGGGGTTCCTCAACCTCGATCCACATCGAGCCTCTCCCTGCCCTCAACAAAAAAATGGTTTCCAGGGGTTTCTTCGGCTAACTCTATTCAAATATAATTCAGATTTCGATCAGTCACTGCAATCCGGTACGTTTACATATTCCTTTCATGCCATGCCATGTCTTCCTTCCTTTGCCAAATAAATAACCATACTTCTCAATTAATTTGTGAATAGCCTCTGCTCCAATTGATCGATCCTCATGTGCCAACAACAAATGGAGATGATGCATGTGTATTGGGTGCTGCCAGTCACCAAAAGAAACATCAGTGCTAGGTGAGGCATCCCACTTTGGTTCCCTTCATCTTCTTCATAAAATTTGTTTCCACTCTGATGCAAGCAGAGCATTGTTCCATCAGTATGTTACTTTTAGGGTTTAAAGATGCACACAATTTCAAAGGTTCAGTTTTATCCATTCTTAAGCTTAGGCTTTTGCTTTTTATTTTCAGAAATATGCTTATTGAAGGTCCGGTCTCCAGTTACGGCAAAGTGTGATCATCCAAACACGTCGCAACACTCCAACGTAAATTATCTACAATGTCCTGCATTTACTTTTGTTTTATACACTTCAACTGCGCTGTTCGTTCTCCAGAGGTTGGCTCTCACAAAATAACTGCCAATAGATTAAACACACTGCCAAAATGTGAATTAAATATCAAACGCTTCTAATTGTTTATAGTCAAAAGATTTGTCACCTAACATGTGTTTCCCTTTTTGTTACACATGAGCTCCACAAATGTATCCCTGATTTTTCATTCAGACCCACAGAGCTCTACTGTCAATTGAACCTATATTTGGACAGTACAAAATAATTTTACAAAGCACTCTACCCTGATTTCCCCCGAAAGTTTTCTTGGTTTACTATTGCTATTATTCTAGGCTTTGGGCTTTCATGCCTGCTGCGCACTATCGGCCTTCGCCGTCGATCGCTGAGAGGCTGCGACCAATTCAGAGTCCATAGCTTCCAGGTAAGTGCTGTCATGTCAAATACCTGCCACTCCTACTTCACGTATCTGATATATATGATTTAATTTATGGCGCTTCACTGAATTGGGTTACATCATGCAAATAGAACTGTAATGCTTATTTGATTAGGGGTGCCGTGCTTACTCTGTCTTTACATATCTTTTATCTACTACTCATACCCTTGAAATAGGACTTTATTGATATCACCGTACATTAAACATATAGAAATAAACAGCAAGTTCCCTGATGCTTAAAATAAAGTACGGACAGTTTTTTTTCACCAAAAATGGGTAAGTACAGACAGATTTTTCCCCACAAAGCACAGACACTTGGCATCTATGATATATCTACGGTGATATCAATAAAGTCCTATTTCATGGCTAACTGCTATGTTATTTGGTGCAGAAATTATTTGAAAAAAACAAAACGCTATCATTTCTGTTGGTTACAGAGGTCGGTGCTCCACTCTAATATGCTACAGCAACCCGAGAGGTAAACATGTCAACGTCCATCGCCCACACAAGACATAACGGTAAATGCTAGCACTTTGCTCTGTCATTTTTTCAAACACCCCTGAAGCATTTATTTTTTGAAACAATGTGGTATCAACATTCAGAGAAATTCAAACAAGCTCATGTGTTCCATGTTAAAATATGCATGTGTTCCATGCCAAAACAATCACTGCACACTGGACTCTTTGTTTGCCCTTTTTTGAAATACTATTATATCAGCATTCAGAGAAATTCAAACAAGATAATATGTTCCATGCTAAAAGATTCATGTGTTCCATGCCAAAACAGCCAGTGGACACTGGACTCTTTGTTTGCCCTTTATGCCACTTCCCACTTTAGTGCAGTCTTCATGAACTTATTTCCGTATTCGGTTGCTGGAATCATCATATGTTGTTGGATTTATGAGCCATTTCACTACAGATAGATTTTTTCCTCTTTTTTCTTGCAAACCTGAAACAGGTCCAAATTAAAAAGTTTCCAAATACATCTAAGCGTGCTACCTGATGATGTAAGTCCCTTATGTGCTCATCTTCTGCCAATGTGTGTGCTGATCTTTACCTTTTGCTCCAAACTCAGGTACATGGCAAAGCACACGGAGTCTAAGACTAATTGCTTCACTTAGAATTTTTTGCAAAGTACAAAACAGCAGGTTCTGTAAATTGTCCAATTTCGAACCTTTTCCCGTGTATGATTACAACAGACATAACTTGAAGCTTCTATAATTTTTTGTGTCCCAATCAACAACCATGCTTGCTCATGCCCGCGCAACGCGCGGGGGAACTGGCTAGTGTTCGATCATGATTGCAATGATCAATCACGCCTTTCAGTTCCCCACATTTCAGCAGTTGCAAACAGATTTACCACTTAGTGTTGAGGCATACCCAAACATGTCGATGCCCTTGAGAACTGCAACTTTTGGAGCCCAAATTGCTCCCATTACAAATGTTCCGAGCTACCTACCTATCAGTATCACCCATCCAACATATAAAGAAAACTCGTTAGGCAGACAGTATTTGTAACAGACATGATCTTGTTGAACGCAGCAGCATCACACTGAGTTAACCACGTTGATACCCTGCCCGTCATTGGAATTTATATTGGCTTGCCCAATAACCAATTGTGAAATTCCTAATAAATCTCAAAGGCTCATTCATGTGAGAAAGAGGGATGTGGGAACTTTTCAGGATCACCTTGCTCATTGAAGTGGAGGTAGCCATACTTAAATATGGAAGTCCTCTCCACTTTCTCAAGTCTAGTGTGAGGAGAAAGAGAAGCCCACATGCGCTCGCCTCGCCTCGCCTCGCCGGGCGGGACAGGGCGAAGGGCGCGGGCGCACGGCACCTGCGTGAATAGTCCGTAAAAATCAGGCTCCTCGCCTTACGGGAGCGCGGTCTCCTTTTGCAGATTTAGTTTTTGGTTTCTTGGCCTTCACGTTGCAGAGTCTTAAAACGACTTAGATCGTGATCACGACACGAGGTCGGTTGGACAGGACTATAAGCAACCTATCGGCCACGCCAAAATCCATCTAATTGAGCTAGAGTTTTTGCCTATTCTCGCTGTTGCGCTGCCGCCGTAGCTACTCCAGTCCGATCGCTTGCGTGCACCAGCGATCAGACGAGCAGGTCTCTGAAACCCTCGTCTTTGTGATCTTGCACGGGAGAAGGCGAATAAGGTTTTTAGGAAGCGCTATCCGTGCGACTGCTCCTAACTTTCACAACGGGTCGTCTTCCATCCAAGTCAGGCGGCACTACGTCCCGGCGTATTCGTCGTCAACTGTGTCGAGCTCTCCCTCCACCTCTCATTGACGACTTCAACGACGACTTCAACATCAATGACTTCGACGTCGACCTCATTCCACCATCACCACCATCTACATCACCAACGGCTACAGCTACAGTCGGTAGGTATAATCCTCGTGATCTAATCTTGTTGTTCATACTATCCAATATGCCGATCTGTCATGCTAGTATGCTATACATGCTTGATCTAGTTCATCTGTTTTACATGATTTATATTCTGTTTTTAATCTGGAAATTATCTAATTACTTAACAATCCAAAAACCTTATTTTAGGCCGTTTTCAGAATTATCTGTGGCTAGTTTTGTTGATGCGCTGAGGCCGGAAAAGTTTTCTAGTGCGCATTTTAAGAGGTGGTCTGTCAAGGTCACGGATTAGTTTACTGCCATGAAGTTTTCTGGGTCAAAGATGGCTTGCCTGAAGGAAATATCTCTGATGAAGATATGAGAAAATTCCAGGAAGCAAGTGACATCTTTATGAGAGCTGTGCGTAATGTGCTTTCAGATCATCTGTTTTATTCGATGATGCACATAAAAGACGCAAAGGTTACGTGGGATCATCTGAATGCTACCTATGGTGCTTCAGATACTGACAAAGAGCTGTATATCATAGAGAGCTTTAATGACTATAAGATGGTTGCTAACAAATCAGTAGTCGAGCAAGCTCATGAGATTCAATGCCTGACTAAGGAACTTGAACTCCTTAAATGTGTCTTACTCGATGAGTTTGTGGCTGAGTGCATTATTGCTAAGTTGTCTTCTTCATGGAAGAATTTTGCCACAAATCTCAAACACAAGAGACAGAAAATATCAGTTGAAAACCTGATAGCATCTCTTGATGTTGAGGAGAAAGCTCAGGCTAAAGACAATATTAAGAAGGAGAACGAGGAAAAAGCTAGCACCCACTTCATCCAAAGAAACCATGGCAAGAACAAGGGAAAGCCTAAGCAACCTGCTTTCAATGAAAAAAAATATTGCCTTCAAGAAGAAGAAGAAAGACAAAGTAGAGCTACCTTGCTTCACGTGTGAAGAGCTTGGTTATTTTGCTAAAGAGTGTCCGAAGCGAGCGGACAAGAAAGAGAAAAAGAAAGCCAACCTCGTGCCTGCTAGCAGCGCTGATGACGGATATGGTAATTTTCCTACTGTACCTTTAGTGTTTCAATCTTCAAGTTGGTGGGTTGATATAGGTGCTAATATTCACATGTGTGCTGATATCTCTTTGTTTTCTTCTTACCAGGGGGCTCCAAGGTTCCTCCGTCCTGATGGGGAATATGTCACATGCTTCTATTCACGGTGTTGGCACGGTAGATCTGAAGTTTACTTCGAAAAAGATCGTACAGCTAAAGAACGTGCAGCATATCCCTACTATTCGCAAGAACCTGGTTAGCGTCTCCCTTCTTTTGAGAGATAGGTTTAAGTTAGTATTAGAGTCCAATAAAGTAGTTATGTCTAAGCATAGACAATTTATTGGTAAAGGCTATGATTGCGAAGGCTTGTTTCATTTATCTTTGGCAGATTTTTGTAATAAGTCAGTGAATCATATTTGTGGCACAATTAATGATAGTTCGAGTGTTTGGTATTCTCATTTATGTCATGTGAACTTTGGTTTGATGTCACGTTTATCTAGCTTGAGTTTAATTCTAGATTTCACTATTGCCAAAGGTTCTAAGTGTCATAGTTGTGTGCAATCTAAGCAGCCTCGAAAGCCTCACAAGGCAGCGGAGGAGAGAAACTTAGCACCTCTAGAACTCATACATTCTCATCTCTGTGAGATGAATGGTGTGTTGACAAAAGGTGAAAAGAGATATTTCATGACTTTAATTGATGATGCAACTAGATTTTGCAATGTTTACTTGCTGAAAACTAAAGATGAAATGCTAGGCTACATTAAAATCTATAAGGCTGAAGTTGAAAATCAACTAGAGAGAAAAATTAAACATCTAAGGTCATATCGTGGTGGTGAATATTTTCCTATATTATTTGATAAGTTCTGTGTGAAATATGATATTATTTATGAGAGGACAACTCCTTATTCGCCCGAATCAAACGGGATTACCGAGAGGAAAAACCGTACGCTGACTGACTTGGTGAACGCCATGTTAGACACTGCCGGTCTGTCTAAGGCATGGTGGGGGAAGCTTTATTAACTACGAGTCATGTCCTGAATAGAATTCCAAACAAAAATAAAGAGACAACTCCATATGAGAATTGGGTTGGAAGGAAACCATCACTTTCACACTTGTGCATGTGGGAATATTTGGCAAAAGTCAATGTTCCAATTTCTAAGAAGCGTAACATTGGACCGAAGACTGTGGATTGTGTCTTTCTAGGATATGCTCACCATAGCATTGCCTATAGATTTTTAGTAGTAAAATATGAAGTTCCTGATATGCATGTGGATATAATTTTTGAATCTTGTGATGCTATATTTTTTAAAAATATATTTCCTATGAAAGATATGTGTAGCAATGCTAGATTTTCCTCTGAGATAGCTCCTGATTTTACTATACCTATTGAGTCTCCTGTTGAGTCATTTGAGCAACACCTGAAGAAGTCCTTGAGGAGAATGACAATGAATTTCCTGCGAGGAACAAGAGACAAAGATTGTAAAATCCTTTGGTGATGATTTCATTGTGTATCTTGTGGACGATACTCCTACCTCTATTACAGAGGCATATGCATCTCCAGATGGAGATGATTGGAAAGAAGCTGTTCGTAGTGAGATGGACTCGATTATTTCTAATGGAACTTGGGAGTTATCTGAGCTACCTTTTGGTTGTAAACCAATTAGATGTAAGTGGGTGTTCAAGAAGAAGCTTAGGCCTGATGGTACTATTGACAAGTATAAGACTCGGCTTGTGGCTAAGGGTTATACTCAGAAGGAAGACGAGGATTTCTTTGATACTTATTCACCTGTTGCTAGAATGACCACTATTCGAGTGCTACTTTTTCTGGCTGCCTCGTATGGTCTTCTCGTTCACCAAATAGACGTGAAGACAACTTTTCTTAATGGAGAGTTAGATGAGGAGATTTATATGGATAAGCCTGATGGGTTTGTAGTAAAAGGTGAAGAGCAGAAGATGTGTAAATTACTGAAGTCTTTGTATGACTTGAAACAAGTACCTAAACAATGCATGAGAAGTTTGACACTACTTTAACCGGTGTAGGCTTTGCTGTTAATGAGGTTGATAGGTGTGTGTATTATCGACATGGTGGGGGCTAATTTGTTATATTATGTTTATATATTGATGATATTCTAATCTTTGGAACAAACATTGATATAACAAACATTGATATTATTAATGAGGTCATGGTTTTTTGTCAAAGAGTTTTGACATGAAAGATCTAGGAGAAGCTAATGTAATTCTAAACATTAAGCTGATTAAGGAAGATAGTGGGATTACCTTGTCACAATCTCACTATGTTGAGAGGGTCTTGAGCCGGTTTGGCTTTATGGATAGCAAGTCTTCTCCAACACCTTATGATCCTAGTGTGACATTGAGAAAGAATAAGAAGATTGCTAAAGATCAATTGAGCTTTTCTTAGATAATTAGTTCACTCATGTATCTAGCTAGCGTAACCAGACCAGATATCTCTTTTGCCGTGTGCAAGTTGAGTAGGTACATATCCAACCCGGGTAATGATCATTGGCATGTACTTGAAAGAGTCTTACGTTATCTCAAAGGTACTATGAGTTTTGGGATTCACTATTCTGGATACCCAGCTGTGCTAGAGAGATATAGTGATGCGAACTGGATTTCTGATATTGATCAAATCTATGCCACTAGTGGGTATGTTTTTACTCTTAGAGGTGGCACAATATCATGGAGGTCTTGTAAATAGACTATTTTGACTAAATCAACCATGGAAGCAGAACTTACTGCTTTGGATATAGCTTCTGCAGAGAGAGAGTGGCTACGTGAGCTCTTGTCTGACTTGCCGGTGGTTGAAAAACCAATACCGACTATTCTTATAAACTGTGATAATCAAACAGTGATCACTAAAGTGAATAGTGCTAAGGATAATGCGAAGTGAATAAGACACATTAAAAGACATTTGAAGTCTGTCAGGAAGTTGAGAAACTCCGGAGTAATAACTGTAGCTTATATACAAACAGACAAAAACCTGGCAGATCCCTTTACAAAAGGGCTATCACAAAATGTGATAGAAATCACATCAAGGAAGATGGTATGAGACCCATGTAACACCTCAGGTGTTTAGCTCCATAATTGCATTGCATTGCATAAGCATGAACATTCATCATCTCATTATGTTTTACTTCGCTTGCAACAATATTGGGTGTTTTAGGGTTTTGATTTGTATCCAATCATGTGACCCTAGGATTTTTATGTAACTAAGGGGTAGAGTGGCTAATTATATCCTACAATACCTTAATCTCACTTAGAGTAACTAATGGAGCAATGTTCATGTTGACCAAAATTACCAAAATGCCCTCCAATGTGTTGTTGACCAGCATTAGGCCCTAGAATGCCTTAGTTTGACCAATTAAAAAGTCTAGCTTAGAGACCTTGCATGGAGGAGCAACCTTAAGCAAAGTTGTAGAGAATTTCCTAGGGAACAAAAGTCTCAATATGGCCATCTCATGAAAATGACCAAAACATACTCAAAATTGACCCACAAGTCAGGTACCCCTGCTGGTTTCAGACTTAGAAAATTCTAAGTCCTGAGCTGATTTACAGTTTCAATGTACCCCACTTTAGAGCTCGGTAGTTTCAAATCTAGGCCGAACCAGTCCAAGCTTCAATTGACAATTTTGTTGCCCACACATAGCTCTACAAAGTTGCTGTTAACACCTATCACTAACCCTGGCTAGATTGAGAACTGTGATCGGTTGAACTTTGGCCGTCAGTCGGTCGATGGACGCCGAAGCCGTCGAGTTCAGAGTCAGGCCGGGCGTCGGGTGGCCGACCGCGCACAGGGAAAAGCCACCGCGTGGCGTGCATGCTCGGCCAAACGACTCCACATCGCGTGCGAGCTCACTGTGAAGACCAGGACGACCCCGCTCCCCCTCCATTCCATCGCCCTCCTTCTCCAGCTCACCGGTAAGGAGGCCGCACTGCCTTCGCCACCACAGCCAGCTCCGCCGAGCTCGTTTGCGTCAACCACCGCGCCACCACACCCAAAAGCTCGCACACATCATCGCCTGCCCCCACTCTACAACCTCCTCACGTTGGGTCAGCCGCTGGGTCAAGGTAGAGGGCGAATCGCCCAGTCAAATCTCTGCGGTGCGGAGCTCCGCCATGGCCGCCGCCATTGCGAGCTCACCACCGACGTCCTCCTTCACCCTCCTCTCTTTTTGGTTAGCGTTCGGAATAGTGTAGGTCTTCCTCTCGCTCTAGGCGTGACCTTACCGTGGGATGTGGTCTCGCCGGAGCGGAACACGACGACCACCGTCGCCGCGCTTACCGCACCACATCACCGCGCTCGTGGACAGCTAGGTTGTAGGACTTCACCAGAGCCCTCGCTGGCTTTGTTCTTCACCCATGGACTTAGTGCAGCTGTAGCCGCCCTCGTTGGGCTCGTTTGGCACCTGAGCTCACCGGCGTGCCGTCGCACGGCTCCACCGCCCGCCATTGCCGGCGGCGGGTCCTTTCCGGCTAACCCTAGAAACCCCGTAGCCCCTACATCGGTGTGGAATCTTGTGCTGAGCACGTCGGTATCCTCAATTTCGCCGGCCGGTTAGCCGTCGGCGAGTTTCACCGGCGGCCGTTCTTCCCCCTGCCTCTGTCTCGCTGACCAGCGGGACCCGCTCGTCAGCGCGCGCGGGCGGGAGACCGAGCACGGGCCGCGCGTGGATGTGGGCCGCGCCACGCGGAGTGGGCCGCGTCGGTTTTCCGGGGCGGCCCTTTAGTGGGTTTTGATTTTAGTTTTTGTTTTCCTTTTTATTTTTGTCACAGATTTTAGATAAGGTTTAGGAAATGAATATCTAGAGTTTTACTTGCTCAAAAATTATGAAGTAAATTTTGTTGGGCTCTGCATGATGTGTAGTATTTAAGAAAAATATAAAATAGATATGTGATGTTTATTTTCTGGAAGAAATAATTAGGGTTTTGAAATGTGTCTTAATTGGGATATAAACTTGTTAAATGAATAACTAGAGTTCTATTGCCCTAAAAATTGTGAAAATTTGTGCGTAGGTTAAGTTATGCATGTATTAGCTCTAGTAAAAATTTGGGCACTAGTGCTTGAGTACTTTTCAAGTTATGATGATATCATGTTGTTTTAGGAAATACTTGAATGAATTTTAGTAATTTTTCTACATGTGAAATGTTCATATAAATTTTTGGAGAGTGTCTTGGTACCCTAAAGTGTTTAAGAAAAATATGAATTCTGTTGTTTGATACTTTTCAATATGATTTGTTAATTATACAAAAATCAGCCTTTTTGGCTTGTGAATTTTGTGTAGGGAGTTTCTTTGAATAACTTTAGTTCAAATTTTTACAGTAGCCTCTTTTTGGGTCAGAGAGTCTTCTGTAATTTTTTTAGAATTTTATGAGCAGTTTACATATATGATTAAAATTCCACTTAATTAATTAAGTAAATTAAGAAAGGGGTGTAAATAAATATTCTAGGTGGGCACACCTTACTTTCTGGTGTTTTGTGACCAATGTGAACTTTTGGTAACATTAGTTTGGTCTTAGAGGAAGTTTGCCACATAAATAAATATTTAATCTTCGCAATTCTAGGTTTTCTAGACAGCTGGTAGTATCTTTGGGGTTGACCCTTAATAAAGATGTTTGCTGGAAAACTTGTGAATACCAAAGTTGTAGCAAACTTGATAAACTAGCTTGTGTCAAAATTTGGGGGCATTTGGCTTAGTAGTTTGGGAGTTATTGCTGTTTTAAGTGACTGTCCAGAAATGGCTGCTCTCTGTTTAGAGAGGACAGATTTCTGGAACTTTGGAAATTTGACCTGGAAAACTTAGGAATTAAGGGTTGAGGTCTGAAAGTGATTTGTAGGGCATTTTATAAGCTTTCCAGATTGTCTTGGATCATATCTTTTGGAGTTAGGAATCTCCAGTTTTGATAGAAACATTTAGCTGCTGTCCAGAATGTCTTACTGTGATATTTTGTGTTTAGATGTGGTAACTTAAGTAAAGTTGTTCTTATGATTGTTAGGTGTTAGGGCCTTAATAGAGGAGGAACAGCTATACCTTAGGTTGAGTAGATTAGGTGAGTACTTCTGTACCAGAGAGGAAATTTGTACTTAATAGTTGAAGTGATTTGAATAGAGCTTTAGGAGTGGTTGTAATGCATTTTATTCCGAGCATGTTGCATCCTTCATTATGCATCCATGAAATTTATTATGCACTCATGAAATAGGTGTTCCAGAGGGGGTGACTCTCCTCGAGTTCGAGGAAGCGATCCCGGAGGAAATCCAGGAGCAGCCCAGGGAGCCCGAAGAAGCAGTCAGCGAAGGAGGCGCCACCGAGGAATTGCTTGAGTGTCCAGATCACCGGCCGTCCACTTTTCTGAAAGGCAAGTCCCGGTGCATGCTGAACCTATTGTTTTATAAATCAATCTTGAGTACTTTTAATTATTTACTGCATTAAGTTGTAGGAGTTGTATGAAAACACTTGCTGCATTATACCTTTCCTTGTCCAGATATCATACTTAATCCTAACTTAGGTTTAGGCACGTGTCAATGCTTAGCCCTGCTTAGTCCGGTAGAAGTCGGATGATTTCCGGTCATTCGTGAGATGTAGGAATGGGTCATGAGTGGCTTTATGGCTATCGTGGATGGAACCATGCCTTAAAATGAAATTGAGACCGGGCGGGAGTTCGATAGTACAGCCGCAAGACACTTCACGTCTTGGGTGTGGAGCTATGCCCGTCTGAGTCGTTTAAGGACCGATTCGCTGTACGTCCTTGAGTCATGTTGAACGCAGTCTAACACTTAGTTGGCCAGATAAGTCGTTCCGACCGCGAAGTCGAGTAGTATGGTTCAGGCCGGGAATCGAATAGTAGGTTGCATCTTAGAGGAGAGAAAGGATGTGCTTGGGGACATTGGCGTGAGACCAAGGGGGGTCAGAGTCCCTATCACCTGGCAGAGTGTCGCCCTTGGGGACGCGACATCATTCGGACCCGCGATTTCTGAGCTGTACGAAAGATGACCTGAGTAGCCCTCGCCAAGCGTGACTCGGTGAGTGTTAGAAATACCCCTCCAGCTGGATAGGAATTCGATTCGAATCGCCGTCGCTCCCGGTTAGTGAGCACTTGACTTGAGCAGCGGCAACGTAGATCTCATTAAATTGAACATATGGTTAAGTGAATGATACAATGTTGCCGCAATTTATACCTGCTATGGATGTAATGTTATTATTTGTTTGATTATAATCAAGTGCATGATTAGTACAGGTGCTAAGATAGATGACAGGTAAATGCTAAAAATAACTGCTAGTACAAGTTATAAGAGTTTCAATTACTTATGCCTTTCTATAAAATGTGATGTCAACTAGCCTCTTGTGTAAGCCTTGCATAATCCTTGGTGTCATCTTATTTCTGGTTTTTGACGGGTAAGTCTAGCTGAGTACATTCCAGTACTCAGGGTTTATTCCCTCCTGTTGCAGATGATATGCTTTACCAAGGCTTCTGCAGGACCTGTCTCCACCCTACGGGTGACGAAGACTAGATTACTAGGGCGTGATCATCCTTTATGTACTTTCCCTAATGCTTTTGCGGGATGTTGATCAGTAAGACTGGTAGTAGTATTTAAACAACTGGTGTGTGTTATGCTTCCAGTGAACTTGGTTTGTAATAATTTGCGACTCCGTGTGTGTAAGCGTATTTCGGAACTACTTGTGAAATGTAACGTGTGATGTGTATGTTGAATGATGCGATCTTGTTTGTAAGCAAGTTGGTTTGAAATCCTTCGTGGTTTCGATTGACTACCGGGATTATATGGGCTCAAGTTCGAAAATTTGAGCACTTCGGTGCTTGTTTTTGTACTTGTGCTCTTATAATTTGGTCAGCTCTGTTACAACCCATATGAGTTTGTAGTAGTAGTAGTAACCCAGCCTTTTTGATCAGAGATCCCATGACTAAGGATTTGAGAAAAATAAACTATTGGCAAACTGAGGAGAGTCTACTTATAACCCTCTCTATATGAAGATGCAATACTCTCAAAGCGTTGAGACACTGTATGGTAGGTTGGCTAATGCCTTAATATGTTCTATTGGCTTTAATAAGCGAAGGTGTTATCCTACAGAGCATTCTTGAAAGAACATACCTATATAAGTTTGGCTATATAACGTCGCAATCTACGAGGCTTGGGTGGTCTCTAGTAAGCTCATGAAGAGACCAAGGAGTACGACATATATGCTCCACCCACGGAGTAAGGCTACTAACAACCAAGTACTAGTTTGGCTTTGAGTAAAGCTTATTCGCACAAAACTTACAATTCAAGCTATGAACTAGATGGTGACGCAAGACAGACACAAGGTTTTATTCAGGTTCGGCCGCCGTGAGGGCGTAATACCTACGTCCTGCGTCAGATTATATTTCTCTGTATGAAGAGATGTAATAAGATGTATTTTGAGGGGGCCCTCTGCCCGCCTTATATAGTCTGGGGGGCAGGGTTACAAATCTAGAAACTAATCCTAGTCGGTTACAATTGTCATAGCTGGCTGGATAAGGATTCCTATTCTAACCGACCAAGATCTTGCTTGATCTATATGTTTGCTTTCCTTCCTTGCACAGGACGTCGAGCAGATCGACCGGGTCGCGCGTCATCTTTGTCATGGGCCAGGCCCACTGATCTGAGTCAGTCCAAGTCTAACCGTGGGGGTATAGGGGTTAATACCCCCACAGATTCACAATCAAGCAAGAGATATGAGTGGGAGGGAGCATGCTCAGCTTACAAGGATGTCAAGAATGTCAAAAATCCAAGAGAGATGCCTTGGAGTCGACCCCGTCTATTTATAGAGCCCCCCAAGTGAATAGAGTCGTTGGCTGTCGGAGGCTTGACCGGACGCACCCAGCGTTCGGTCAGTCAGAGTCCGATCGCTTCTGGCCGTCCACGTGGCCTCCTTTGAATCTCGCGCATTAGATTACAACGGTCGAAAACGGTCAGCGCAGTCAGTCAACCACTGACCGAACGCGACCCTCAAAATAACTGGACCCACATACACGCCGTGTCCAATCAAGTACAGAGAGGGTTCAGGGCGATGAAAACGCGACCTGACACACCCGGTCGAACGCGACCTGACGCCGGCCCGTGTCCGATCAATGCTGGCTTCCTCTCCGCGCGCGCGACATTAGCCTACGTCAACAGAACTGCTTTACCTCTGCGCGTCTGGTCGCTTCTCAGCTTCAGTGTCTGGTCGCGCCACCGAACAAAGTTTCTTCTCTGCGTGAAGACGACCTGACGTGCAGGTCGCTAGAACCCAGTGTCCGATCATGCCATCTAGGCAGACCGAGACCTAGGGTTACTGGACGCGCAGGTCAGCACATTGACCTGCGTCCGGTCAGGTATCCACGCCTCCTTTTCTTTTTCTATCTCCTCAAACACTTCACTCTTGCTTCCAACTTGCTAACCACAATGTGTAGAACTTGTGTGTATGTGTGTTAGCATTTTTCAAAGCATTTTACAGGGGTCAATGTTAGCTCACACTAGGTCCTAATGCATATGCTCATATTAATTCACCTAGTGGCACTTGATAACCGTTTCAACCTAGAATTTCTCATCTTAATAGTACGGCTATCGATCCTAAGTCACTCACACCCTCTATGGTGTCTTGAGTGGAAAATAAAAACCTATTTGATACCTTTGCCTTGATTAACCTTATTTTTGTTTTTCTCTTTCTTCTTTTCTAATTTGAGCACTTGTTCATCAACATTTCATATCCATCTTCAACTCTATGGACCTCATCATGCTCTATCACTTGGATTGCACCAACCTACCTCATATCACCACTTATGACAAAGGTTAATACTAGGTTTCATCAATTATCTAAAACCATATCAAGGCTTTCACTGGCATCGTGGATGCAGACATGATCGGAGCGTGACTCTCCCCCAGTGCTGGAAAAGCCTCTCGAAGATAATTTTGCATTGTTCATCGTCAGTGTAATAGTTTTGTTGCCTGATGAAGTATTATATTCCGCAACCGAAACAAGAGACGTTTTTCTTTGATCTGGTCTTATTTGTAATAGCTTTGGCGGCTGGACGACCAGACTCGATCGTCCACCACGCTGTCGGCTGCCGTCGGCGTGCTTTGCAATTGCAACCACAGATTTGGTAAACAGTGCGATCGACGATTGAGCCCGCAGCGGTAGGGCAGCCAGCCAGCCACATTAGTATTCGTTCAAAATTAAGCACCTTGATTTATACGTACTACAGTATCCGTGCATCAGCGACAGGAGACAAACCAAAGCAGGAAAAGCTAGCTTAGCTGCTTCTCTCTTTTGAAATGACCAGGGATGTTTGGTTCACCGGCGGCACAACCAGCCACGGCACAGTGGCGGCTCGCCACAGATATTGAAGCCGTTGTTTGATAGGTAACTTAAACGTAGGCAGTCACACGAACCCTAGTTAAAAGACGCGAGAATCTTGTCATAGACTGTGGCGGCTGTGACAGAACCACCCAATTTATACAAGTTCAAGTATAACTGTCTCGTTTAACATGTTGACACACATATACTTGCACTCATATAAAACCGGTAGTTCACCGAGTGTGACAAAGGACCTCGGTAAATCAACTTCACAACCAAGACCGTAATAGATTAAACAAATACACATCACATACACAGAGTTGCAGCAGAAATAATATTACAAAAGAGTTCACAAACGATAGTCATGTTTGGACGTCAAAGCCAATTAGAGAAAACAACGTGGCTTTCAAATGATTATAATAACATAAGTTCCAAATACATTGCTAGCAAAAGTGACATCCTCTAACAATATCATATAGATGAGAACATAATTATAGAGTCACCGAGCTCACTGACAGTTAGCCACCATCTTCTATAGGCTGAGAACTGCACCTGCAACATGGTGTGATAAATCATGAGTACGAGGGGTACTCAGCTAGATTTACCCGTCATAAACCAAAAATAAATGACACCAAGGAGTACACAAGACTTTATCGGTGAAGCTAGCTTGACACATTTTGTATAAAAGCTTAAGTACATAACTTGTATATTATATCTTTAACGTCAAGTTAAAACCTATTCATTTAGACATATCTAGATTAGCACCTTACTAGAGCAATTACTTGATTAAGGTATAAGCATTAGTAACCATAGCCAGTGTAGCATTGTAATACCATCATCATCATTATAACCACAAGTTCCATTAGGTGTTTCCATGTTACCGCTGCTTAGTCAAGTTCTCACTATCCGGGAGAGACGGCAACTCGAATCGATTCTTACCCAACTGGGGAACTATTCCTAACAAAAACCTAGGAAACTAGATTAACGGTCCCTTAGGTCACCTTTGATACAACTCAGGAACTAAATTCGCGGGCCCGATCAGCGCCCCACTCTCAGGGACCCCACTCTTCTAGGACGTCAATCTGCCCTTAGACTTACGCCAATGGTTCCCCGCACATCCTTACTTCCTCCAGAGTATGCACTTTTACTTACTGGCTTTCGGCCTGAGTTGAACTACTCGGCTTCACGATCGGAATGACTTATCTGACCAGCTAAGTGATAGGCATGCGTTCGACATGATATGAGGACGTACAGTGAATCGGTCCTTCACCGACACAGACGGGGATAGATTCATACCCAAGACCTCCATGCCTTGTTGCTTCTCTATCGGCATCCCGTTCGGTCTCCATTCATTATTAACACATGGTTATTTCCATGATAACACATATAGCCAACCTGACTATATATTCACCTATATCTCGCAGGTGACAGGAAATCACCTGACTTCTACCGACTAAGCATGACTAAGCATATATATATTCGATCCTAGACCTACATAGGGTTTAAGGTATATATATGGACTATATATATATATCAAGTGTTTTCCTTCAACTCTTATAACCTAATGCATCAAACATAAATAACTCAATTTGATATTTATAAAAACATATAAGGCTTAGAATACTTCGGGGCTTGCCTAGGGTCCGACACAAATCAGTTAAGTTAGCTTGCACCGTCTTGGGGAACATCTCCACTCCTTGCATGCACTCCAGGGTCCTTCCATCTTCGGCATAGATCCATCAAACACCATCTTCGGGTTTAGCTCTAACATCGCATCCTTCACGTGGTTCATCTAGCATAACTAAATGAGATGCAAGATGCATGTGTATGAATATGAAGAATAGTCATATGAGATGCATCACATAAAGCATTCAAGGCAAACACAAAGTTATCCTAAACATACATAAGCATTTCACGATACTTAGTCAAACATCACACAACCTATCATGCTAGGATAGCAAGGCGGGCAGCATCAAGCATGACACAAGTTCTAAAAGGTCTCAGGTGTATTAACTTAACCACCATCAAAGGCATGAGCCACATTTAGCAACACACAAAGCAAATAACTATAGGTACAAACTCAGATTTTGGACAGCAACACAATACCACTTGTTTCAACCATAACTAGAGTTATACACATCCAACAAACATGAAACAAGACTTTTCGAAAATCTTATGAAATTGTCTACAACTTTCTTATAAACATCTCAAGCTAATTCAACCGTTATCAAAGTCAAACACAATAATTCCTCAGATCTGTTCTGGAATTTCATAGAGCAAACACTTCTGACTACAAACTTCAAACAACCATAACTCAAACCATTTAGCCTATTGCTATGAAATTTTGACATAAGCAAGATAAGTAAATTATCTACAACTTTGTTATAAATATGTTTCACAGCAAACATCATTTTTCTCATGCAATTTGCTCAACAACAGAAACTGTACCAAAAGCTACTTACTGAAAATATAGAGCAAAATAATATTTCACTACATACAAGAAATGGAATATGGGCACAACCAATGTTACCAACAGTTTACATATATTAAAAGCATGCTAGAAAACATAATGGTCAAGCCCAAATAAATTCTTTACATGCCTTTATTAATTTATTTTGATAATTAGGTGAAATAATAAACATATATCAAAATTACACAGTAAATTCTGAGAAAATTACAGTAGCTCACATATACTCCCAATGGTCTATTGTACAATTTCATGTCATTTGAATAAGCATAGCAGCCTCTATAAAAAATACAAATAGCTATTGTAAGAAATCATGTGAGAGCAAGATAAACCTAAAGACCCATTTTTTTAGTAAACATATGGCCATATTAAGTATTATTAGGTCACAACATCATTATGCAAAGGCAAAGAAACCACTTTCACATTTTTTCATATATAAATTATTTATAAACCATTTAAATCAATTTATCAAGCATTAAACAAGTTAAATCAATAACTCATTCATACTGCATCCAATAATCATAAAATTTTTACCACAGCACACACATAGCATCAGAAGCCTACCATAAAAATTTTATAGCAATTGGAGCACCACAACTCTATATATGAAAATAACAATCAAGGCAGGCTAGAATTACCTATTTAATAAGATTAAATCAAAACATTATAAAAACAGTATACAACTAGCATGTCTAATATTTGTTTTAGCTAGAGCATGTCATCGCAAGATTTACACAACTGGAATTTACATTTTTGGACTTCTATAACTCAAGATATGCATCTGTCCAACTTAAAAGTATTTCAAAAAGTATCCTTAAAGAATAATTTCCACAGCACATAAACATGCATGAAGCAGCACATCTTATAGATCTATCTTGTAGAGAATTTCATAACAAAGCTAACCAAATTTGTTTCACTATTTTTGGAGCTCCGTGGCATGAGATATTAATTTTACAAACTCATCACAAAATCTGGGAAAGATTAAAACAAAAAAGAAACACCTAAACCCTAACATATGCTACGCGTACACAGTTCAGTGCACCCAAGGGGCTGACAGCTGAGCCCTAGGGTCAACCTGGACAACCACGTCATAGGGACAGAAGCAGGGGCTGCGCTTTGACGGCGAACTTTCCGGCGACGCGACCACCACCAAAGGATTCCTCTCGACGAGACGCATCTATCAGGACAGGTTAGCGAACGAATTTCGACTTCCGCGCCGGCAGCGACGGAAGGGGCGACACTGGGTTCGTGACGACGGCGGCAGGCTCGCTGGCTCTGGCGGACTCGCGGCAGCTCGGCCCTAGTGGCCCACGCCGGAGCATCTACAGCTTGATGTGAACAAGGAACAACAGAGAGGAAGGGCGGTGCGGGCTCAAGGAAGTATGGCCGCATGCCAGCTCGCTCTCAGGCGGCAATGGCGACTGCCGCGCGGAACCTCGGCCTGAGGGCCCTTACCTTGCGACGAACAACGGCGTGGCTAGGTGGGATAGGAAGAGGAGGCCATGGCGAAGCTGCTGGTGAGTGGAAACGGACGGTGGTGCTTTGGTGGTGGTGAATTTCTGCGGCGGCAATGGCTGCTGCTCGGTTCGTCATTCTTGACGGAGAAGAACAGCGAGAGGGAGAGCAGACAAGTGAATGGGAGAGGGAGGCAATAGGCACGGCGCTCGGTTTCGCCTCCCCAATGCTCACATGGCGCTGTGGCACTCGTTCGCGCGATGGGAGAGCCACGCGGCGTCCAGGCTCTAAAGCCGGTCGGCCATGACCTTCCCCCATCAGATTCAAAAACTGAAGGACTAAATAATACTACCGCGAAAATACTCCTGAAACATCAATCTTCTTCCCTCCGTAACTCCTAATCCATTTAGTTTTGGCACAATCTATAGTAACCAAAGTTGTAGATCTACGCGAGATATCCAACTTTTCTTAAAGGCTAAGGGTCTAACTCGGCTTGGTTCAGGAGATAAAAAGCTCCAAAATAAGGTACCCAAAACTAAATTCCTGAGTTTTAGTTTCAAGCCGACTGAAACCTCCAACTTCTCCCCTCTCTATCTCACAAATCATTTGATGACTCAATCAACAAATTTCTCCTTTTTGTAGTGCTACGTGAGTAATACACTTTTGCTAAAAGGAGTTTCGTTTAATTCTCAACGGTTTTCAAATGAAAATACGGCAAAATAGGGTACACATAAGAAAGGTTTAGTCACCCAGACTTGCCGATTTTTTAATCCTGAAAACAGCAATGGATTCGATCTTGTGAGCTCTATTCGATTAAGCTAGGCACTGATTCAGCTCTTGGCCATTAAATGAAGTTTGTTCTACATAAAATAAACTACAACTTTTATTTAGGTTCCACTGCCATGTAAACACTCTAAGCTACCACTACACCACAACACCGAAATTAGCGATAGACAATCTGACGCTAAAAGCGGATACAGCGCCAGACAATCTGACGCTAAAAACTTATAGCGTCAGACTTCTGCTGACGCTGTAAGTCCTGACGCTAAAAGTCTTTAGCGTCAGACAACACTTTTAGCGTCAGATCATCTATTGCTCTGAAAATTTATAGAGACAGACAACCCGATGCTACTCTTTAGCGACAGACAACCCGCTGCTACTCTTTAGCGACAGACCATTTGATGCTACTTATAGTTTTACCGTCAGATGGTCCAACGAGATAGTTTTCAATGGTTAAAAAAAATAAAAATTTGTCCGTGAGCAATTATTACAAATGTCACACTTAGCTTCAAAAGTTCATTCAGCAGATACACAACTAGAAATACAACTTCAATAAAGAATACATGCATCTTCGCAAATTTGGCCAAAAGTTTACAGTAGCTCACAAAGGTAAGCTCACCATCACATCTAGTTCCTCTAGAGACAAAAACAATCCTCCAAAACCATCCTAGGCTAATCTAGTTGTGGAAGCATGTGCCTTGTGCTACTAAAAGTAGTGATTGCGACTGAAACAATAGGAAAGTACATTAAATTAATTTAGCATAATAGAAAATCATAGTATGAATGCAGAAGATAGCAAAGCATTAAGAATTGACAAATTCAGAAATGGAAACATAGTATTTGCATATTCAACATGGCATATATACTCAAGCAGATACATTAGTTTGTGTGGTGATTAAATTTTTACCATTTACATCGATTAATACAGCAGGTTGTATAAAAATGAACACAATCTCATAAACAACTACATGACGCGTCAAGGAGCACTGCAGGCCTACAGCTACAGGCTGCAGGTAAGAATGTTCTGAGTTGTGTGTCATTTTCTTCCCAATCTCATAAACAACTACACAAACAACTTAAAATTGAGTTTTCCCAAAATTTTCCTATTTTATATGAAACCCTAACACTAACCCTAAGGGAAAATTCAGTAGTATTTAACATATGCCATTTGTTGATTGACTTAGGATTTCTCATCTGGACCCCTTAGGTGAAAAGGATACATGAATACTACCACGAACATGTAATATGCTAGCATGACAATATTACTATAGAAAAGAAGTTTCATTGTGTAGGCACCATGGTGTCTCCTTTGAATTCTCCGTAACTACAGTTTGTGGCAGTTTGTGAAAACAGAAAACAAAAAAATTTGACAAATGTAATCAGCATAAACTGACCAGGTAGGTTTCTCCGTAGAAGATTTCATTCACTTTGGATTGCCTTTACCCATCTTTGGTGACCTGGTCACATATTATTATGAGGTGGGAAAATTGTGGTTGGATCTAATATATAAAAAAAGGTTCACAAAATGGCAGTTAAGTAGCGGAACAAGCATGTTGTCAACTAGCAAAACAGTTAACCAGGATAAAGTTGGTGTCATTCAATTTACATTTACAGTTGGCCATTTAAGCTGCAGAGTTTATTGACTTCAATGTCATAGTTATGTACCACATATACAAAGAGCAGAAATTTCCAGGCTAATAATTACTTTTAGCAGGGAACTAGGCCTAACACATCTGTTTCAGAGAAATAAACTGAAGGAAAAAAAAACAGCGCAGAAGAAGCTAATTAATTAGAATCAAGGCATTAAGCAGAGTGGTTCGCTAATCAAACAATTAGTGGTTCATTTGAGCTTTTCCATTGCATCTTGGTCTTTCACTACACAAAGAAACATAAGTTCAGTGAAATGACCTCAACTCTGCTCAAGATAGATGATCTAACAGGTAAAATAAATCAACGATCCAGTTGGGGTTATATATATCACTACTATAGCTCAACCTAGTTACACCACATGAAAGCAGTAACATCCCGTTGCAGATTTCACTAAATAATCTAGATGGCTCAAAGGAATAGCATGCTTGCATGACCAAAACATATTTCATGGAGACAAAAAAACCAGTAAAGTGATACTAGCTGTTTGGTCATCTTCATCTCTATATAGAACAAGACAAGGTTGCAATAAGGGCCAACCACTCTACAAAGGTATATAGACAGCCAAAGGTTTGAAGATCTGTTGCCACCCCAAGTTTAACTTAACACAAATCAACATTGGGAGAAAGTACATGTATAGAATTTTATCCAAAATCAGCCAATAATCAATTAAGTAAATTAATGATATCTATGCTGAAATTGAATAGATCAATTATGAAGAATGCAGACCTTGGTGCAACAAAATCACATCTCAGATGGCCCATTCCATTCCTAACTTTTTTACAATGGCTGTTGCAGAAAAGAATATACAGTGTAGTGGCAATGAAAACATGAAGTGATGAAATACCTGATAGTAGCTAGTAGTAGGTGCTGGTTTTTTTAGCCATCTACAGAGATATATGTCATCCAGCTTTGTACTACCTGCCAATACAGAAAGTTATTTTTCTTCCAGACAACATGTATTTATGGGTTATGATGGCGTGATGCAGTTTGATGAATTTATCAACTCATGTCTCACTAATGGATTTATTAACTGAATGTCTGAATACTATTGTAGAAAATTAATACCCGTTAAAAAGTAGAAGTTCATACATCTTGGCTACCTCGATAATTGGACATCAAGGATTAAACAAAACCAGAATGGTCATTCTTCTTTCTAGCAGCAGCAACCTCCTCTCTTTCAGACATTCAGTTCACTGGACTTACTATATTGATTGGGAAATATATAAAGTCAAACATATGGCATGCAGACATGAAGCAAACAGTTGCTTTTCAGAGATAAATTTACTTGCTGCCTTAACGCAAACAACAATAGCCTATGTTTATCACTCCAGTACACTAAGTACCTATAGCTAAAAGCCATGAACAAATACTAACCACCTACTTTGGTGCTCCTGCAACAAATCCAACCCAGCCCCAAGCTTCAGTTTTCATGTATGAAATGTTGAGCAAGTTTCAGTCAAATAATTGAGATCATCGATCAGTAAAACGGATGGCATCTGTGCTTCTTATCACACAGCAGAGATTGTGGTAACCAAACCACAACTATTGTCACTGTGCAAAATTGCTCAAACTTGATCCAAACTACAACAGGGATGGAGCAGCTCACCTCATCAACTCACAGCATGGCTGTAGGGGTGCCCAACATTGCCTAGTATTTCCATGATAGATTAAAAAAAATATCTCCATGATCGACAGCACAGTGATTAGATAAGGTTGCTAACCTACTGCTGCTGCTAACCTACTAACCTGCTACTGCTAACCTGCTGTTAACTGAAAGGCTGCCATTGATTATATTCCTCCTACTCTGATTATCAATTTGGCTACCAGCCTACCATGTGCAATGCAAATTAAATTGTTCATGATGATCTCACTACACACCTTTCAATTTTGTTTCAACTATCAAGATTAAATAGGGAACCTGCAATCACACAGCTTCCAGGAGCAAAGCATAGAAGATGATATTCTAATTTACTCTACCACTCGGAGTTGATCAGTAAATAAAGTCACTACTATCATGCATCTTCTGTTATTCACCCATTTCAATAATGTACTTATATGCTAATTAAACATGAAAGGAAAAAAGGACAAGAGATGGACTGCAGGCGCTGCTTGACAGGAATCTGCAATCTTCCTCTCTCTGATGCATTGCTGGTTGCAAGCTACAAGCAGGCAGAAACCAAGCTGCAAGCAGTACAACACTGCACTGGTGTCTACTACTGCTAGCCTACCTATCGAACTAGCCTGACACATCGTTCTCTCCTTTAATCAGTGCCCTGTGTACTAGCACACAACAAAGTTTATCAATTTACCTGGTGGATGTACGGGAAGGTTTCTTTCTCTCAGACATGTGTCGTCACTCTTCCTCATGAAAACTTAATGAGTCAATTACGAAAAGGCGACAGTCATGTCTGCAATGCAACTGAAAAAACACCAAATTAATCAAGTTTAACTCATGAATTTTATTTTTAGATTCAGATGAATATACAAAAGGGCAAAGCACATGAAGAATTCCATTTTAAATCCAAGGCATGCTAGCTCATGAATTTCACTACTGGCATCTACCAATCTCGCTTGAACACAATCACTGCATGTGCAAGACAGAAGTAGAAGGGCTACATGGATATAATCACACAAAACTCTGACTTATAAGTTAAATGATCTCACTATGAACTAAATATCAAAACCTATGTGAATTTTCATCAAAAGAAAAGCAAGCTGAATTTCTAGCTACGATACAAATAATATTGCCTCTTCTCTCCCCATACATATGTCATGTTGAGTGTCAAGGGCAATGTAATGCAAGGTTGACCATAATGCATGGTTTGGAGTGGCAAACTTGCAGGCCAGTCGATGAGGATGCTAGAACAGTTTGATTGAAACTTATCGTATCACTTGAATAAGTTTAGTTGCCAAAAGTTTAGCTCACCAATTGCCTATCAACCAATTCAAAAGATCTAGCTTACAAATACAACCTAATTTGTGTTGTGGAGACTCTATGTCTGAAACATAAAAATGTGTACGTGGCGGAAGCAAGCAAGTAATATATATCCATCTTGCATTAGCAATGTTTACTTACATAGACCCAGCAGTCATGGAAGAACAGTCGAAACAGAGCAACACCAAGGGGCAGAACTGCAGAAGCCACGAGGGGCAGGCAGGACGGTCGCAAGAGGCAGATCCGCTGGGTGCAGTCAACTGCAGGGAGCAGGAGCGGGGCTGGCCGGCTGGCACGGCTGCCAGCAGAGCGCTAGGCGCTGCCGCATGGTCGGTGAGAGGAGGGTTGGACCGCCCCTAGATCTAGCTGTGGCCTCCGCCCGCCGAGGAGTTGGGGTCCTTGCTCATCTTGCCGGCTTGGGGAGGCGCCGCCATGCCGGACTACCAGAGGGCCCGGCCAGGCGGGAGGTCGGAGGCCGGAGTCCTCGCTCAGCTCGCTAGCTTAGGGAGGCGCCACCACATGGGACTGCCAGAGGGCGCAGCCAGGCGGGAGGTCGGAGGCCGGAGGCGCTAGGCGGCGGAGGCAGGATCGCCGGGAGCCGGCGCCGAGGAGAGAATCAGGAGGGGCGCAGGGTTGTAGCCTGGAGCGGCGATTTGGCCGGGGAGAGAATCGGGAGAGACGAGAGAGCAGGAGGCGGCGTTGATTTGGAATGAAACACAGTCTAGGGTTCCCTCTCTGCTCATGGGCCGGACTAAAATTCACGCTCAAGCTGGGCTCACGCGGGGACCATTTTTTAGCGTCAGATTGCATGACGATATAAGTGTTTTTAGCGTCAAACAAACAAACGGTAAATATGAATAGATATACCGTCAGACTGTGAATCGATAAATGTGGATTTAGCGTCAGATGGTCTGTGAGTTATCTTTAGCGTCAGATCATCCATCGATAAATATAATTTTTAGCGTCAGATGTCTGACGCTGATATGGTGTTGTGGTGTAGTGTACAGTTCAACTCTAGTCAAAGTAGTAACACAGAAAAGGCATTTTTGAGCAAACCAACACTTAGAAGCATATTTGGGCCAAGTCATTAATACAAACTTTGCTTCATTTTCTATCCTAAGTGTGTCTAGGTGTTTTAGTGACCAAACATCAACAACTTGCATTAACAATCATGATCATAAAGCATACACCTGTTGTAACATACAATAACAAGAGTATGTTTCATATGCATGTTTCACATGTTTTATATGTTTCGTACGTTAATGCTCATATATGAATGAATGATGTTTATACTCATGCAATGCAAAGCCTTGTTTAGATTGCAACTTTTTGCAATCTGGGCTACTATAGCACTTTCGTTTGTATTTAGCAATTAGTGTCAATCATAGACTAATTAGGCTCAAAAGATTTGTCTCACAAATTACAGATAAACTGTGTAATTAGTTTTTTTACCTACATTTAGTGCTCCATGCATGCGTCTAAGAATTGATGTGATAGAGAGAGTGTAAAAATTTAGAATTTAGAAGGTAACTAAACAAGGGCCAAGTAACAAAATGCAAGCATCACAGCTGGTTGTTACAGCAGCCATTTTAAGTGGCACAGCTGCGTGGGGCTTATAGTGGCCGGCAACCAAGCGACCTTTGGGTGTTTTTTTTTTCTCACACTCAACATGAAAACATCCAACCCCTGGGCAGTGATGAGCAAGGTGCAGGTGTCTGAGTGCGAGCGCCCGTCACCTGTTTTTTCTCCTTTTAGGCCCCGTTTAGTTCAAAAACATCAAACAAAAAACCATTTTTGCACGGTACACATCACATCGAATCTTTGGACACATGCATAGAGCATTAAATATAGATAAAAAATAACTAATTGCACAGTTTATCTGTAAATATCGAGACAAATCTTTTGAGCCTAGTTAGTCTATGGTTAGATAAATTTTGCCAAATAACAATGAAAGTGCTATAGGAATTTTTCCTCAAAAAATTTCGGATCTGAACAAGGTCTTAGGGCGTGTTTAGATCCAAAAATTTTTGGAAAAAGTTCCTGTAGCACTTTTCGTTGTTATTTGGCAAAAATTGTCTAACCATAGACTAACTAGGCTTAAAAGATTCGTCTCGACATTTACAGACAAACTGTGCAATTAGTTAATTTTTTTACCTATATTTAATACTCCATACATGTGTTCAAAGATTCGATATGACAGGTACTGTGCAAAAAATTTTAAGTGTTTTTGGCATCTAAACATGGCCTTAGCGTTTTTTTTCTGTTGCCGCCATTTTTCTTCTGGTCTTAATGAATGAACAGGGTACCCACGGCGTGCACAGCGTCGTCTTCAACGCCCAACTACCTCCCTCTCCGGGTCTCCCTCCATCACATTCGCGTAGTCTCTGGTGGTCACTCCGCCGCCATTACTGCCGGGTAGGAGGAGCTGCAAAGATCGGCTGGCCTTCCACCATTAAAGCATGACTGACCTGCTGCTCGGTCTGGTCGTCGTCCTACTATTCATTCAATTCTAAGGCCCTGCTTAGATGCTTCAAAGTTCCAAAAATTTTACAAGAGTTTTTGTCACATCGAATATTTGACGTATGTATAGAGCATTAAATATAGGTAAAAAAATAACTAATTACACAGTTTGATTGTAAATTATGAGACGAATCTTTTGAACATAATTAGCTCATGATTGACATTAATTGTCAAATAAAAACGAAAAAATTACTGTACTTCCAAAAAATTTTACACTGCCGTCTAAACATACCCTAAGTCCTCGCTCCTGCGGATGGATCGTCCATCCATCCACTCCGCTGCCAAAACTTTACTCCTATGGATCGATCGGTTGGGAGATGGCAATGGCAGGCGGTTGCAGTTGCAGCTACAATGCTGCATGCGTACGTACTGTACATACTCATCGACCAGTGCAACCTGCCTCACATCTGATCCATCACGGCATCACTCTCACTCGCCAGTCACCACGAGTCAACGACGACGACCACTGCACTGGTACATAGACATACTATATAGGTGATCTATACTTATTTTCACTAGCGTTTTTCAGCACCATCTGCGCTGAAGACCATCTGCGCTGAAGACGAGTGAAAGTAGGATCACAACACAGGCGGTTGCTTTTGAACTGCCTGTGTAAATGACGGCTCACTTAGTGAACCACCTGTGTAAATAATCCATTTGCACAGGCGGTTCACTAAGTCCATTTCCACAGGCGGTTCAAAGCAACCGCATGTGATGTTGGATATTTTTATATTATTAAATATATACATATATATTGATATTAGAACTACTAAACCTTATTAGATGGTGTTCAAATATAGCAACATGCAATTTAAATATTTCATACATTTATATACATTAAAGTTTCGTGCTCACAAATATAAAGTTACAAGAGTATCCATACATCACACATTATATACATCAAAGTTTTCACCCGTTGTCTAATAACTGTCATGACTAAGTTGAAATCTACTAATCTCTGTGAGCATTCTATACTCTGAGCGTGCTAGGACGCAGGAATGACTTCTTTCAAGATGAATGAGCACAGGTTCTCAACTATGTTGTATAAAGCAAGTTCGGTCATGTGCTTAGCCTTTTTTACATCAAATTTCTGGAAAGGGGGTTTATAAACATCATATATTTACACTTGATAATACATTTGCAAATTTAATGTCAGAAATATATACATGACTATTACTTATATTACCTTAGAAGGGTTCTTGATGTATCGTTCGTTCTCTCTCATGAACTCGCACATGTAGAATCCACAGTAGACCGATCCGGGTGGTTGCTTGTGGCACTATATAACAGGAAAGTGATTATTTACTTGCAACATCGTCCTATATATTGTACATGTATGATATGTATTCATAAATTTCCATACTTACCGGCCAGTTATGATATATTTTCAATGGTTGCCCTTGTGTTGATGACTCGCACCTTTCACCTTTAATCTTGTAATACCTATATGCCCTATAATCTCAAATAGAATCACCTTGTTATTCTCAACATCTCATCGATTAAAGTATGCATGCAAAATCTCGACTTACAGCTCTAAGTGTCTCACGAATGTTCCATAGCTTATAGTCGGGTAATCTGCGGAGTCACATACCAACACCTTTCCAGACCTAGGAAAAATCATGAAGCAGATCCAGTGGTCCCTGCACGAATCAAATTTGTAATGCATGTGTGTACTAAAATAATTAATTTGATATATGCAAACTCACACTAACCTAAAGTTATAGGGGGCCACTATGGGTTCCTAGTGTTGAAACTGAAGCATTGCGTGTCCTAGGTAGAAGGCGTATCTGGCTTCAAACTCCTTCGTACAGTCCGCTATTTTCTTCTCTCATTCTTCACCTTGTAAACCCTATAAGTCTTCGTGAAGATCCCCGATTCTGAATGTGTGCTGCTCCTCACATATTTTCATTGGGTTCAAATAACCAACCCTTTGACTGGCATTAGAATTAGGATTTGGACGGTAACGCATCTCCTGCTGATCATATTGCATTTTGCAAGACGCACGTACATGTAAGACATTGAAAATTGATACAACTCGCTAATAATAACACATGCATGAAAATTAATTTATAAAGAAATAATAATTACATCATACATATATATTTATAAAGAAATAATAATTACATCATACATATATATTTATAAAAAAATAATAATTACATCATACATATATATTTATAAAGAAATAATAATTACATCATACATATTTATCAAACAAAGCAAAATACAAAGGCCGCCAAGCAATTGGGCTGGCCCACTAGCTCGCAGGCCAGCCCAACTGCTCGGCCTGCCCCCGCCACCTCCGCCACACCTCCGCCGCCCCCACGCCCACAACCTCTGTCACCTCCGCCACCGTCACCGGCCACCGGCTACCACCACCGTCCACCTCCTCCACCAGCCACCCCCACCATCCACCTCCGCCACCTGCCTCCCCTCCGCCACCGCCACCGGCCACAGCCGCCACCGCCACCGACACTGACCGCATCCACCGCCACCAACCCAATGCGTAGAGAGAGAGGAGGCGCAGAGAACTCACCGACGCGACGACGAAGGCGAGGCGGTGCAACGCAGCGGAGGCGGCGGCAGGGGTGATTTCGGTAGCCTGACGGCGTCGATTCAAAAAACTGGCCCGCCATGACACTTAGAAAATTTCAGGGCTCTTGCGCTTTCTTATATAGGGTGCGCATTTCTATAGGCGGTTGGTATTGACCACCGCCTGTAGAAACATGTTTCTACAGGCAGGTGGCATTGACCACCGCCTGTAGTAATGTATTTCCAAATTTGTTTCTGTTTTTTAAATGAATTTGCAGAAATTGTTTAAAAGCTTCAAAAATTCATGTCTTGAGAAATATTAGTCCAAAATTAGTGAAAAAAAATTATGGTATTTCTCTTGAGATGATCTTCATGTTAAAAATATGAAATGCCATGTTTGAGAAACTTTTATATGTAGCTTTATTTAAAATAATTTAAATTGAATATATGCCTCATATCTTGTTTAATACATAAATAATTCTAGGGATACTAGAAAAATGTGAATCTAATTTTGTTAGCTTTATTGTACTATGTAGATGCTGTGAAAAATATATTCCTTGGTGTTCTAGTTAATTAGAAAAATGGATTTGTGTTTTTCCTAATTAAATGCTGATTTCTTATGAAATTCATAGAGGAAAATATATGTATTCTTTTTTATTTGTGTTAGGTTTTAGCTAGGATTTAGGGTTAATTAAGCTAGAGTTTAGCTAAGGGTAGATTAGGGATTACAGATGAAGATGATTAAGCTAGGGATTAAGCTAGAGTTTAGCTAAGCTAGATTATAGAAATAGATTGCATGAAGGTGAAATAAGCATAGGGTCTCACATGTAGAAACAGAGAAGGGTACGTAGCATAAGGTACACATTGTAACATAAATGGATTACATGATAAATGACAAATATAATCTAGGCAGCTACTGTTCTTCCTTGTCTATCGTGGTGCACCCAGAGAAATGAATTCTGTAGAATGCTTCGCTCAACATTCCTTATCTTAACTGGATGGTCATCTACAAAGAGAGATATGTCGCTGAACTCGTTAAATTCATCCAGGTCAGATACACCATCAACTCCTATAGCTTGTTGTTTTCTAGGAAAAACTACATGCTTCGGCTTGTCAGTATTTTTCTTCTCATTAGGAGAAAGGATCTATTCAGCATAGAAGACCTGTGTAGCACTGTTAGCCATTATCCACGGATCATCTTTGTAGCCTACCTGTGCAGCACAGTTAGCCAAATAATATGTCTACTTCTTGTTTTTCTTTGCTGGTGGGTTTTGAACTACTCTTCTGGGTCTTCTATTGGGTTCCCTTTCGCTTCTTTCCTTTACATAAGGAGGCAGCACACTCTTTCTCTCTATAGTCTTTATTTGTCTTGTACCTACTTGCACCACAATTTGGACAGCAATCCAAGTCCTTATAATCAGCACCTCGATATAGGATACAATGATTTCTACACGCGTAGATCTTCTCAACACCCATCATCAGTGGACTGATTAGCTTCTTTGCATAGTACGTGTTAGCAGGCACTTTGTTCTCCTTTGGAAGCATGTCTGCGATAATACTCAAGAACGCATCGAAGCCAGCATCAAAAAGACCATACCTAGCTTTGCACACCAACAACTTTAGCACAGACCATAGTGTCGTGAACTCTTTGGTGCAACCCTTAGACTCATCATACAAAGGCTCTTCTGCTGCCTTTATCAGGGCCTCTATACCTTTCATGAAGAACATTGATGGATCTTCCGCATGACAGCATAACATTACCTCTAGGAATTCTGCATCTTCCGCAGCCATATTATTTGGCAGGAGATTAGTTTTGACACCTTCATTTCCTCTAGCAAAACCATAATCAGGAACATTTAGCACAACATGTTCGGCATCTGGACTATCGGCGTCAGGTTATTGTGTCTCGTGTATGAACTGAAACCCGCCAACAAGCATATCTGGACCATCGACGTCGATGTTCGCAGGGTTTCCAGTTGTATAAGGTGCAGAGCTACCCTCTCCATGCTTTGTTCAAATCAAGTAATCCTTCATAAATCCTCGACGGACCAGATGAGAAAGGATTTGTTGAGTGTCATCAAATACAACAATATTTCTACAATCCATGCATGGACAATGTATGTGTGTATTCTTTGTTCTCCTTGCATTGTTCTTAGGGGCATCAATAAACCTATGGACCTCGGGTATGTATGATGGATCTAGTCTTGATAACTTATACATCCAAAAGGACCTCTCCATCATTACCTGTAAAATCAGGACACTGTGGACCTCGGGTATTGTAATCAATGCAAAACAAGTAACCATATATATATCTAGAGATATTTATTAGCACCTTTTGATGTGAGGTAGGGTATAGCTATGATTTATTAGCTAGGGTTTTAGCTAGGGTTTAGGTAGGGTAGCTAGGGATTAAAGTAAAAAACCTAATAAGTAGCATAATTAAAAAACCTAAGTTGCATAATTACAAAACCTAAGTAGCATAATTAAAATAGATACATGTGGATAAAATAAATTGAGAAATAAAGAGAGAGATTAAAGTAAAAAACCTAATGAGCATAATTAAAAAAATAACAAAAAACCTACATTTCTCTCTCTACATAAATACACAAAAACACACTATTGGTGAAATATATATCTTGCACAAACTAGCTAAATTGAGAAGCAAACATGAAAAGGGAGAGAGGAGAGACATTATGTAACCATTTTAAGCAACCTCATTAGAAGAAATAAAGACAAGAACCTAGATTTTCTTCTCTCTAACTCATGGTGAAACCCTAGATCCAAAAAGTAGCTCAAATGAAGCAAGAATGAACAAAATGATGGTACAGGGGCATAAACTAACCTTTCTTATCAACCTCCTTCCAAAAAATCAAGATCAAAACTTCTCCCCTTATATTTTGAGAGATCTGGACCTCCAAAATGTCCTCCAATGAAAGATGGTTGCGATGAACAGTTCTGCTCGGGGAGGAAGGAGGGGTATATATACTAGAAACATCACTGGCGATTGCCTTTAGTAACTGCCTGTGGAAATCCATTTTCACAGGCGGTTGTCATAATCCAACCGCCAGTGAAAATGTTACATTTACACTAGCGGTTGCCTTAGGACAACCGCCAGTGTAAATGTAACATTTGCACTGACGATTGGCTTATGACAACTACCTGTGGAAATGGATTTCCACGGATGGTTACAAAGTCGTGGCCCACCCATTTTTTACACAGCCAGCCCTAAAGTGAAACCGTCAGTAAAAAAAGAGGACCACCGGCTTAGAGCTCTTTTCTACTAGTGCTGGTTGGGTGGATGCACGAAGTATTTATGTACTCGTCCACGTCGTACTGAATGGATGAGTACATAATATTTATGTATGCGTGCTAAGGCTACGTTTAGTTGGTGAAAGAAAAAGTTTTAGGTACCACATTGGATGTTTCATGCGATGTCGGAAGAGGTTTTCGGATACTAATTAAAAAACTAATTACATAACTTGCCTGAAAACCACAAGATGAATTTATTAAGTCTAATTAAGTCGTCATTAGCACATGTGTGTACTGTAGCACTTAAGGCTAATGACAGCTTAATTAGGCTTAAAAGACTCATCTTGTGGTTTCTAACCAAATTGTGAATTAGTTTTTTTTGTCTACATTTAGTACTCCATGCATGTGTCAAACATTCGATGTGATGGAGTAAAAAAATTTTAGGTGAGAACTAAACACAACCTAAAAAGCCTAAAACCAAAACTACTCCTACGTGCCACCCCAAACCGGTCAGTCTCACAGTACCACCCGAACCAATCAGTCTCACTGGATGACCAACAGTTCCTTCTTGTGATTCTAGCGCCCGGACTTCGGTGCGCGAGTGCGTCTGGACGTCGGTCCCCTTCCCAAACTTGCCCACCTCCCGCGTGGAAATAGAACTGAACCCGCCCCGCCCCCTACGTATAGAACGAAACCCACCCCTGTCTTTCGCTCTCCACTGCGCCCCTGTCCCCCGTTCCCCAACGCACCCCGTTCCCCCACCACGTCCCTGTCCCAAAAAAAAGAGCATGAAACACTTCAAGTGTAACATTGCAAACATATGTGAAAATTATGTAGTGCAACATCGGGACATAAATACTACAACATCGAAAAATAAGTAGTGCAATATTGAAAAACATGTACTGCAACATCAAAAAATATATACTGCAACAACGAAAATTATGTACTGCAACATCGAAAAAATATGTACTGCAACATCAAAAAACATGCACTGCAACATTGAAAAAATATATACTACAATATCAAAAATTATGTGCTGCAACATAAAAAATTATACTGCAACATTGCAAAAACATCTGTTGCAACGACCCAAAAATCCCTTTGCAACATTAGAAAACCATCTGCTGCAACATCCCAAAAAACCCATTGCAACACAGGAGAAAAAGCAAAAAAAAAGCGTACAAAACAGCCCATAACTCATCACCTCAAGCTCGCCGGAGGAAGGAGAGAATAGAACCCCAGAGCTCGCGGGAACCATAGCCACCGCCGCGTCCCTCAGATCCAGAGGAGGAGGGCTTAGATCTAGAGGAGGAGGAGCGCTCAGATCCAGATGAGAAGGAGGAGGAGGAGGAGGGCTTAGATCCAGAGAAGGACCCTCCTACCTCGTCGGAGCTGGCACTGTCGTCCTCATCTACGGTTGGGGGAATGGGAGCCGGGTCGCTGGGGAGTGCGGGGTTACATAGAGGTCACGGAGGGGCGAGGGACGGAGGGAGGGAGCATGGGCAGGCGAGGCGCGCAGCGAGCTTGCGCGCAGGCGAGACGTCCCCATCCCGGGGATGGCCCGGAGAGCGGGTGAGCGAAGCGGGGGGAAAAGCGAGTGCGGGTAGAGCATGGGGAGAGCGAGTGCGGGGGAGCGGTGAAAGGTCCTAATATGACTAAAGGGGGGTGAATAGCCTATTTAAAAAAATTCTACAAAGCACTGGAGCAATTGATTAGTATGACAAATAGCATTATGCAATTTTGCTCTATCTCTATAAGGGTTACAAGCCACTTATCTCAACAATTCTAGTTGCTATAGTCACTAAGACAAACAAAGGCTATGTCATTACGAGCTCTCAAAAATTAGTTACACTAAAGAGGTCAACTAGGTGATAAGCTACACTAATAAGGATAATACAAGTTCTCAAAACTAATTACACTAAAGAGCTTATTATAATTAGTTTGCGGATTATAAATGGAGGGGACGTGATCTTTATACCGCCGCGTAGGGGATGAACCAATCAATGAATATGAAGATCAATCACCAGAAGAAGTCAATCAACACAAGATGGACATAATGATTTTTCCCCCGAGGTTCACGTGCTTGCCGGCATGCTACGTCCCCGTTGTGTCGACCACCACTTCGTGGTTCGGCATCTAATTGGTAATCCAAAGCCAAGCTCTCCAAGAGCACCGCAAGAACCTACCGCAAGTGAGGTAACTCAATGACACGAGCAATTTACTAGAGCTACCTTGCGGCGCTTCGCCGGGGAAGGTGCAACACCCCTCACAGGATCACCGGAGCCGGCCACGAACAATCACCAACACGTGTCAGACCTCCACCGCTGCTCCAAGCCATCTAGGTGGCGGCAACCACCAAGAGAAACAAGAATCCCGCAACCAAAGATCACCAAAGTGACACTAAGATGCAAACTCACAAGCACAATGTACTTAAATCACTCAATCTCACTTTGGATTAGCAAACAAGCAAGGGAGATGAGTGAGAGGGAGTATGCTCAGCTCAAAAGGATATCAAGATGTTCAAATGACCAAGAGCATTCCTCAAGAGCCAGCCAACACATATTTATAGGGGTCCCAAAAGAATAGAGCTAGGCTCATATTCCAGCACACCCCGACTGCACTGGACGCGCAGGTGCCAAAGCACCTGACGCTCCTCAGCGTCCGGTTGCCAACACGCTCGCCCGCTCGATGATCACCACGTGTCACTTTTGAATCCTCGCCATTCGATCACCAACGGTCAACTAATGTTGCACTTGTGTACATAGATGCACCGGACGCGCAGGAGCGATGCACCGGACGCCAGACAGTCCGCGTCCGGTCAACTCCAGTAAGGTACCAGAGAGAGAAAACACGCACCGGACGTGTCTGCTGGGGGGCGATCGGATGCACCCTAGCGTCTGGTGATCACTGGCCTCGCCACGTGCTTACATCATTTGCACTGGACGTTGACGACACGCGTCCGGTGGCCTACATCCGTTGCTGCCCTACCATGCACCAAACGCGCCGGTGCACCGCGGCCAGCATCCGCTCGCTGAAGCCCTTCGTGTGCACCTCTACATGAACTGATCGGATGCGCAGGTGCCTCCGAAACCAGTGTCCGACGTCAATTTAAAGATAGACTCTTGTTTGTTTTTGGAAACTCAACCGACGTCAATTTACCTTCCAAGACTCTTGTTTGTTGATAGATAGACTATGGTTTATAGGGGTCTACATGTCTAGGTTTGGGCCCCTCCTTGTGCTAGGCCCTCGGTCGCACCCACCGCACCCCCTCAGGGACGGCCGTGTGGAGGGAAGGAGAGAGCCTTAGGCTGGTTTGGGTCAACATATATTCTGAGAATGAGATGCACTAATATTGGGCCTTGGACATATTCACACAGGCGAATGAGTTAAGGGATCCCCACCTTTGAAAATGGTCCTCTAAGTCATCTACCTCTAAAAATATAATTACATGTGCAAAGTTTGTCTTTGAGATATATAGCTACTCCCTCCGTCCCATAAAAAGAGTCATTCTCGCTTTCCAAAAAGTCAACAAATTTTAACTTTGACCAAATATATTTAACAAAATATTAATATTTATGGTACATAATTAGTATCATTAGGTAGATCTTTGAATATACTTTCATAATAAACTTATTTAAAGATATAAATGTTGCACACATTTTCTACAAACGTAGTCAAAGTTGAGAAAGTTTGACCAGCACGCTTCCCACGGCGACTCTTTTTATGGGACGGAGTAGGTATTAAGGGCAGCTTGAATGTATATGCTATGGATGTGCAAACATGAGAGAGAAGAAGAAAAACCGGGTGCAACATGTAATTAAAAAAAATAGTGATGTGTTGGGCACATTTAATAAAAGGAGGAATATTTTAATCCTAAAAAGACACAAGTTATATCATTTGTTTATAATGCTTGTCTCTGAAGCGAACAGGGCCAAGCTTTTTAATAAACTTGCTCTGGGAGCCAGGCTCTCTGACTTATCTCTTCTTTCCTTTGCATCGGTATTTGCTTAGGTATAAGCAAATTATTGTACTCACTCTAAGTGGATGTACGTACTCGCCCACATGGTATGTACGTGCGTGCGATCTCGTAAGCTAGCTCGCGAAGAGATCTCAAGTCAGGAGGTCGCATGCATGCCTCGTCACGGTCGATTTGAGATTTTATTTTATTTTAAAGAAACTGGTGGTCGTCCCGTGAGGCTATGCACACCGCGCAACGCCAAAACGCTCGCTACGCCACATTTGGCGTTTGCACGCCCGCACCGCGCAACGCCAAGCCAGCCGGCAACCTTGCGTCGCTACAGTAACACGTCACAGACCGAGTTCGTGCGTGAGCGCCTGTAAAAGGGAAGGAGGAGAGAGAAAGAGAGAGAGGAGAAAGAGAAAGAGGGAGGGAGGGGAATAAAATATGGAATAGTGGGTATAGAGTATGGGATAGAGATAACATAGGTGCAGGAGAAATAGATATAGAGTAGAGAATCTCGATGATTAGGATAGAATATTCCTTTTTAGAAATGAAAATAGAGGTCGATGGGTGCGGATAGCCTGAGACTGGCCGGTTGGGGACTTAGGTGGTACAGTATGTAGGAGTACTCCTACGTAGTAGCAGACGTGGTAGTTTGGGTTTGGCACGCCAAACCATGGTAGTGGATTAGTGGAGGTTGACGTTCAGATATGAATGAATGGAGGTAAAGCCTTGTACGTATCTACTCCTAGCTCGCTCGATCGTTGCAACTGCTCTCGATGGCTAGACTACGTAAGGGCAGTCCCAATGAAAGAAACTAGTAGTTTCTATAACATAGGATACCGTACCAAAAAAAAATACTGTTTTCTAACCCATAGTTTCTATGAGTAATAATTATTTTCTCTTTTTCCTCCCAACACTATCTTCTTCCTCCAATGAGAATGCGACACGAGCTCCCTAGAAACTGGTGGTTTCTCCCCAATGATGATTTCATGGTTTCTTGGTGCATTGGGTCAAGAGTAGACCTGATTTCTTCATGAAGAAACCATTTCTATGATTTTTGCTCTCTTTCTTCATTAATTACGTTGCCATGTCAGCATTTTGCCTACGTGGCAAGTCATTTAATGAGGATAGAAACTATCATCAATGTACCATTGGGACTGCCCTAATGAACTGAAACCGCTGACCCCGGGCAGTAGTTGACTTGCTTTCGGTCGCACACGTGTGGTGAGGTCGATCCCTCGCTAGTCAACAGTCAACGTTAAGAGTTGAATGGGAAAAAGGCATCGATGACGTCGAAATAACAGCAATGAATAATCCATTAATTACCATTTCACCATCGGGGGTACGTACGTGTGCGTATGTGCGTGTGAATGCATGCACCCACCAAGCAGGCACCACGGTACGGTGTTTGTTTCGTTCCAAAAGTCAAAGTGGGTTGGATTGGACAAGAGCGTTTCAGTACCAGTAGTAGAGCTGCTTCAAATGGGAGGAAGGCCAGGATCGTTCGGACGACCTACCCAAAAGTCCAACGCTACTAGTCAACTACTAATAGCAGTAGCAGATGCTTGGCTTGCATTTGGAGAAAGCAAGCCGCCTCAATATTCAAAGCGCAAAGCAAAAGTCAGCACCCCACCAGCACCAGCACGAGGAAAGCACAAGCACAATGCAACGCAAGTAGTAGTCCACTTGCATGTGGCTGGCCGCGCAGATTGGCTAAAGAAAGGGAGGAACAATACGACTGTTCCAAGCATTTTCCTTTATTTGTACTACTACTAGTAGTATAATATAATTAATATATATATGAATATATTCTTGTTGATCCGATCAAAATCCAACCCAAAATAATTAATCATATATACTGTTTGACGAAGCTACTCCCTCCTTTTCTTTATATAAGTCGTCCTAGCAGCTCATTCATTCGTCCAGGTTCATAGCCACCGTACGTGCATTTAGTCACAGGCAGGTCCAGGTACGTGTCCTAGTAGCTCATTCATTCGCTACACCTAGCAACCTGCTAGAACGATAACTAAAGCGGGACAGAGGGGACAGAGGGAGTAGAGTAGAGTGGTGGGTTGCACGCGGGTTGAACTTGGTGGGGTTACAGTTGCATCTATACTATACTGGAGTACATGCCAAAATTGCGCAACTTGTTCGACTTTGTTCCCCGTCATGATAGATGAAGTGCTGGAAAGCTCTTGTTAGCTTCAAATGAAAACGGCATGCGTATGCATGGATTACACGCCAGGACGCATCATGACGGGTGCTTTCCCTTGTCATTCACAATTCTCTAACAAGTGGTGATTAATCAAGGTGTATATGAGGGTGCACTAGCGCTAGAGTGCAAAGGAATATCAGTCAATTCCGTATTTGCCATTACAACTTTCTCGGTGAGACGTGGGGTCTACACATATGTCGCTGACACTGACAAATAAGGAATTAAGGCCTTGTTTACTTCCCATGCAAACCCAAAATATTTCCTCTTCCACCCATCCCATCGAATCTTTGAACACATGCATGGAGCATTAAATGTAGGTAAAAAAATTAACTAATTGCATAGTTTGTCTGTAAAGTTTGAGATGAATCTTTTGAGTCTAATTAATCCATGGTTGGACAAATTTTACCAAATAACAACGAAAAGTGCTACAGTAACTTTTCACCCAATTTTTCTCAACTAAACACACCATAAGCAAAAATTACAAAATTCAGTGGTAGGAAAAATTGTTTGCACACACAAAAAAATGGAAAATCCCACATATTAGAATAGGCATTGTCTTTGTTACGGGCGTGCGGGAGTTTATCGCCCCACACGCCCAGATCCTCTTCCTCACGCGCCCGCACCAGTGCACGCCCCCTCTCTCCTCTCCACCAATCTCGCTCTCTCTCCTCGGCGACCTCCTCCCCGCCGACCGCCCCATGCTCGGCGACCTCCTCCCCAGTGCTCACACGCGCGCCCCACCGTGCCCAACGTGCCATGGACGACGCGGCTTCAGGCGGATTTGGAGTTGGTGGCCATGGACGATGCGACTTCGGGAGGATCTAGCATCGGTGGCCATGGACGACGCGACTTCAGGAGGGTCTAGCGGCGGTAGCGCCGGCGAGGTATGTCCTCCTCCTCCTCCTGGATCTGTGAGTTAGGGTAACAATGAGCTTCCCCCCCCCTCTCTCTCTCTTCAACTTCGGCAAGCTTCAAAGAGAAGGGGTTTGGGGGAGGAAGACTGGGCAGACGATGGGGATGGCTGGAGGACGATTTAGGGGCCCTAGCGGTGGTGGAGGCGTCCAAGCTAGGTCAGGGCGGGGGAGCTCCGTGGCCATGGTAGTGCTCTGGCGAGAGGGGGAGAAGGTGGATGTAGCGGGTGCCCTAGGGTTTCATTGGAGCTCTGTAGCCACCGCCACGACCACGGAGCTCCGGTGAAACCCTAGGGAGCCCGCGCGGCAGGTGGGGGCAGCGGTGGGTGCGAGGTGAGTACAGTGCAACCACCAGTGAGGAGGAAGAATGGGGAGGGGCGCATGAAGAAGGGTGTGCGAGGTTGAAGACGGCCATGTGTTAGCCTTACACACGCACGGCCGTGCATTAGCCACGTCCATTACATTATCGATATTTTGCTGTCACTTTTGAGTTTTACATTAACAGAATTAATTTTTTGTAGCTCGACGGTATAAAATTGATTCTTTCTTTTGGATGAATATAAAATTAGGTCATGTGATAAATTGCATGGTCGAGACAATGTAATTTGGATCATCTTATCTCGTCCAACACAAAACACATGTACATGCTTCCCTCTTCCTTCCTTATGTACTCCCTCTGTCCCTGAATAAATAGATTCCTAGAGTTGTCTTAAATGAAACTTTTTAAACTTTGACCGAATTTCTAGAAAAAAACATTAAGATTTATGATATGAAACTAGTATTATTAGGTGTACCATAGAATATATTTTTATAGTGTGCTCATTTTATGTCATAAATGTTGTTACTCTTTTCTATAAAGTTAGTCAAATTTAAAAAAAGTTTCACTACCACGGTTTCTAGAATTGATTTATTTAGGGACAGAGGGAGTAGATTGGAGTTCCATCTTCCATCAATACATGAATTTCTCTTGAATATGTGCCATTTTGTCCAGAAAACAATACAATTGTAGAATAGCATCAAGTTAAACAGTTTTGAGTTTCACCAAAATTATAAAAAGATATTAATAATTATTATACAAAATAAGTATTAGTACATTCATAATAGAATATATTTTTGTAATATTTCTATTTGATATCGTAACACTTGATAATATTTTTGAATTAAAGTCAAGATAGTTCGACTAAGGCCTTGTTTAGTTCCCAAAATATTTCCCAAAATATTTCAGATTTCCGTCACATCAAATCTTTGGACACAAAGCATTAAATATAGATAAAAAAATAAAACTAATTACACAGTTTAGACGAAATGGACGAGACGAATCTTTTAAGCCTAGTTAGGCCATGATCGGACAATAATTGTTAAATAACAACGAAAGTGCTACAGTAGCGCTACAGTTACATTTCCCAAAATATTTCGCGAACTAAACAATGCCTAAAAAAAGAGAACTAGGTTTGCATCAGAGTTGTCCTTGCTTCTTCTCCACAGCTCGTACAGATACGGTATGTATTTTTGTGTGAACCCAGAAGCACCGCTTTACCTGCTCTTGCAGGCTGTACTTCCTTCATCCATAAAAGAATATAATTGTGCTATTTGTACCAGTTAATTGAGCTTAAATTTGACCAAATTTATAATAAATAGTATTATCATTTATGTTTCTAAATAAATTTATTACGAAAATATATTTTATAACTAATCTAATGATATTTATTTTGTATCATGAATGTTTGTATTTTTTTAAAAAATTTAGTCAATGTTCAAATTGTTTGATTCCTCAAAATCGGAGAATTGCAATCTTACGTGGAGAGATAAAGGTAGTACAACAATTTACAAAAGTCAACGGGTGGAAAAACCGGAGGGGAGAGCACCGAGAGCCATGCGCCACGAATGGCCGTGATGCCGTCGAACAAAGGTTGTTCATCGAAGGGCCCAGTACGCTGTCGGACAGGTGGGTCCGTGCGTCGCCTTCGGTTTAGACTGACCGCACCGCTGACCTGCAAAGCACCGGTACGCCAGCGATAGCGTACTGCGCTCTTGCACCGCTCCCCTGCAAATACCGCTCCGGTATGATACCGGCTGCACAGGAACCTGCTAAACTCAATGCACGTAGGAGATCACGGTAAACACTGTAGCTGCGAGAGAGAAAGTTATTGGGAGAGAGAAAGAGAGAGGGAGAGGAATAAAATATGGAATAGTAGGCATAGAATATGGGATAGAGATAATATGAGTTTGAAAGAAATAAGTATAGAGTAGAAAATTTTGATAACTAAAATAAAATATTTCTTTTTAGAGATGAAAATACCCGGCCCCCAAGTCCACAGCTCCCAAGTCCCAACCCCAACCACGGTGTCCGTCCCTGAAAGCGAAAGCGACCGCTCATCGCCTGCTTTTGACCGGCTTTGGTGATGGGCGGGTCCCACGCACCCCGCCCGACACGATACTTAAAGCGCGTAATGATGCCGTGCCCATCCCCTGTCCGTTTCTTTGACTTCTCGTCTTCTTCTCGGCATATATATGGAGTACTAAATATAGATGAAGTCAAAAACTAATTGCACAGTTTTGTTGTACTTTACGAGACGAATATTTTAAGCCTAATTAATCAATATTTGGATAATTATTACCAAATAAAAACAAAATTGCTACAGTGTGACGGGACATATACTATACAAAGTTGCATCCCAAATTTGGGATCTAAACAAGGCCCGAATCAAATCACCCCCTCAAATTTCACTTTGTGGGGCTGGGGTGGATCATATTCCTACAATTATAACTAATTTCTGAGAAATTCACCGTAGTATATAGAATAGAATAGTATAAATCTGTAAGATTGGAGAAAATTCATGGTGAATTCAAGTTTAGAAGCTCTTTAATTTCTTTACAGAAGCAAGCAAAGCTTGAGATCTACCACCACTAATCCAAAGAACAAATCAAACAAGAGCGGACTACTACTGCTACTGATGATGATTGACTACAGCTGCTACCGACTGCAAGCAAACGATCTTCATTCAGGCCGCGCGGGCGCGGACGGCGGCGGCGGCGGCGGCGGCGTCGTGGCGGTGGTCGCCCTCGTAGGTGACGACGAGCATGGCCGGGTCGTCGGCGGCGCGCTCCACGTGCTTCCGCGCGGGGCAGCCCTTGGCGCTGCTGCAGCGGTAGTAGCCGCGCGGGTAGGGGGACCCCTTGATGGGCTTCTGCCCGTACTTGCGCCACGAGTAGTCGTCGGCGGGGATGTCCGACGACGCCGGCACGTGGGACGCCGGCGCTGCGGCCGCGGCCGCGGGCACGCGGACCGTGCGCCGGGACAGACCCTGCCGGCTCCGCTTCTTCTTCGAGCAGTGGCACCGGCCGGCGGACTCCGCGGGGTGCTGGTGCTGGTGCGGGTGGTGCGCCTGCGGCTGGGGAGCAGCGGAGGTGGGGCAGGGGAGCTTGCGCTTCGGGAGGGGAGGCTTGCCGGAGGACACGGCGAGGCTGCAGCCCTTGGACACGCTCCCTTCGCCGCCGCCCGCGGTCACGGACGACAGGAACGAGGTCGAGGTCCCGGACACGGCCGGCGCCGCCGCCGGGACCGGGACCGGGACCGGTTTGGTGAAGTCCAGCGTCAGCAGGGCCTTCTTCTGCGGCTCCACCGCCGCCGCCGCCTGCGACGCGGCCTGGAGCGTCGTCTCCGTCTCCATGGGCTCCACCACCGCGGCGGCGGGCGCGCGGCGGAAGCGGGCGTGCCCCGTGCGGTCCAGCAGGTTGATGACGCGGCGGAACCGGGACACGGCCTGGTCGGCGATCTGCCCGAGCGGCGGCGACTCCGCCCGCCCCCCCGCGGCGCACGGGGACGACAGCGAGGAAGATAGCAGCTCCAGGCTGCGGAGCCCCGCAGCGGCCGCCTCCTGGAAGGCCAGATGCTCGTACGCCCCGGCCCCGCCGCCGCAGGACATCAGGTCCACCGCCATGGCTTGGGTTGCTCTGCTGCTGCCTCCTTCCGGCCTTGGGGCTCTGGAGCCTAGATCGGTTGCTTGGAGGTCTCCCCGCGGTGGTGCTGCTGCTGCTTTCTTGGGTTGTAGGATTCTGAGGTGGGAACAGGTGGTGATGGGGTGTGGGTTTTATAGGTGGAAATGGGGGAGGAGCTGAGCGAGAGGACAAAATGCTAGGCGACGAGCTGCCCCCCGGCCTGTGCAAAGTCAATGACTTGCTTCTCCTTTTTTTCTCTCCCCAACCACATTGGGCTTTTTCTCAGGTACCACCTTGGGTGACACACTTATTACAGTATCCGACTACATGCAAGTGCACTCTTCTATAAACAAAATCCATTAGCAGTAGAATCGCAAAAAAAAAAAAAATCCATTAGCAGTATTTCTCACTGAATAACTTATGGCTCCTATGATTCGCTATCGACGGGAAGTTACTTTGCTGATTTGCTATCGAGGGGAAGTTACTTTGCGAGCATCGGATTCTGCTCTAATGACGGGAAGACGGAACTCCACTTCATGCTCTATTTTCCATAATTCAACCTAGAAGCATTTTAAATTAAATGACCTACAGGTATGGATTTTTAAACTTCTCTGTAACAAATTACCCAATTCATACAACGGGCCTAGTTAGAAATCGAAATAAACAGCAGGGTCCAACGCAAAAACATGGCGTAATATGTGCACTACAGCGCTAGCGGTGTGATCCATGTTCCGGAGTTGCTGCACTTTGGAAATAACGATCCAACGCTTTCTTTATGGGCCTCTTCTACAGATTTGGTAGTCGGTACAACCGAGACTTTGAATGTCAACTTTAATATGGGATCAAGAGTCAACAGTTTGGAAAATGGTGGCGAGATCCCTAGAACAAAGATAAGCATTACTTCCTTCGTTCCAAAATAAATCAATTTTGATAGTTGTCTAAAGTCAAGTAATCTTAAGGTTGACTAGAATTATAGAAAAAAATATCAATATTTATGAAACCAAAATAATGTCATTAGATACACTATGAAATATATTTTTATAATATCCTTATTTCGTGACTCTCGGCGAAGTTAGATCGTTTAAAATAGTTTGACTTAAAACAACTGTAGGAATTGATTTATATTGGGATGGAGAGAATTTAATTTATTGATTGAAGACAAGGTCACATACTTCATCCAATTAGTATCTTGCAACTTGAGAACATGCTATTGTACTTTGATTTTGATTAATTAGCTACTCTTTTCATCCACAAATATAAAACTTCTTGGATTTTCATGCAAAACAAGATGTGGAACAGTAACCGGAACATAGAACGATGTGTATTGATGATATATACTATATTATCAAAAGAGTAAAGTTGGATATCTAGAAGGGCCAGAAGTCCTTATATCGCGTTCAAATAAAAAACACATAATAATCATTACGCTTGTGGACGGAGGAAGCAGTATATAATTAAGCCCTCATTTAGATTGCAAAAAAAATTTACCCGACTAGGCTCACTTTCGTCTTATTTGGTAAATAGTGTCCAATCGTGGATCAACTAGGGTCAAAAGATTCATCTCTTGATTTCCAAGTAAACTATGTAATTAGTTATTTTTTATCTACATTTACTATTTCATGCATGGGTTCAAAGATTGATGTGATAGAGAGAGTGAAAAAATTCTAACTTTGAGGTACATCTAAACAAGGCCTAACTATAAAAGTCAAAGTTTTGTGTGCTGTGTCTGCCTCTCTCCGGCTCGTTAATTGAAAGTCAAAGTTTTAGGGTGATCTCTGTCTCGTCTCTCCAGCTCGGTTCCACACGCCATCGTCGTCCTATGTGTAGTAGTTTAGCCGTTGAAAATCTGCACATGATTTCTTGCGCTTGGCGTGTGGAGGATGATGAGCTGATACTACTAGATTTATTTAATCCAGGAGAGGGAAACAGCGAGACAGAGAGGGTCAATGGATCTAGAAGAGCGTTCGTATTCGTTCTCGTTCTTCGGCCGGCCGGCCGGCCAGGCAGGGCGCTTCCGTTTGAACGGGCCGTGTCCATCCGTGCCGTGCATGTATGTAGCACATGTAGTATACGGCTGCGTTTAGTTGCCAAAGCTGGGAGTGTGAAATTTACTATAGTGCAACTGTAGCATTTCATTTGTATTTGGTAATAATTGTCCAACCGTTGACTAATTAGGATCAAAACGTTTGTCTCGTAAAGTACAACGAAACTGTGTAATTAGTTTTTGATTTCGTCTACATTTAGTACTTCATGCATGTACCACAAATTTGATGTGACGGGAAATCTTCTTTTTGCATAATGCTAATTTCAGGAAGTTTGAAGGAACTAACCACAGCCACATATACATACTCCTATACATAAGGTCCTGTTTAGTTCCCAAAAAATTTTGCAAAATTTTTTAGATTCTCCGTCACTTCAAATCTTTGGACACATGCATGAAGCATTAAATATAGATAAAAAATAAAATCAATTACACAGTTTAGACGAAATGGATGAGACGAACTTTTAAGCCTAATTAGACCATGATTAGACACTAATTACCAAATAACAACGAAACCGCTACAGTTACATTTCGCCAAAAATTTTGCCAACTACACAGGCTCTAGGTAGTGTTTAGATGGTGTAAAAGTTGGTGTAAAGTTCATGTAGCAATTTTCGTTGTTATTTGGTAAAATTTATCTAATCATAGACTAACTAGGCTCAAAAGATTCGTCTCGACATTTACAGACAAACTGTGCAATTAGTTATTTTTTACCTATATTTAATATTCCATGCATGCGTCTAAAGATCTGATGTGACGGAGAATCTTGTAAAATTTTTAGAATTTTGAAGGAAGTAAACACTGTCTACGTATAAATACAAAATGTACAGTCTGGTGTACAACAGCACAGGTCGATTGATACCGTTGCTGAACCGGTCAGTTTTGAAGCTTCCTCGGCCCTCGTGCAGTGCATGCGACGACGACTGCTCGGTCGCCTGCTTTACTAGCCGGCTGCTGGTCCTGGTCGTCGCCGCCAGCGGCTCATCACTCTTCCTCCAGAGTCCAGAGTCCAGACCGTCAGGCTAAGGATCTCAGCGACTGAAACAGGTTCTTGTCTTGTTTTGTTCATTGGTAATTTTACGTATAGGGCATCCGGGCGTGAGATGGTGGGCCGCCCGCGCCACCCAACCACCGCCTCAGCTTGTTCGTGCTTTTCTCTCATATTAATTCAGCGTTAGCTTCCAACCACCTGTCAGCCAGTAATATTTTTCTCTCACAACAAATCAGCACCAGCCACCAGCCAGCCGAACGAGGCGAGCTAGCTCTTCGACTCCTCCAACCGTTCTTAAAAAAATTACCTCACCACAACGTCGCTATAGGTCTCCACGAGACCATGACCATGCTCCGCAGTGCTTCCTCAGCGACTGCACTCTCCACAGCGTCTCCCTCTCCACCGTGCTTCTGCTCTTCCGGCCGGCATCTCCACCGCCCCCTCTCGCCCGCCGCGGCCTTTTCCACTGGAGCGGCGAGCTCCATGCCACCAGCGAGCTCTACACCGGTAAACTCCACGCACTGACGAGCCTCCATTCCGAAACATCAAGGAGATATTGCGTTGAAAACGCATGTTGCAAACATATGTTTCAAGTGTTTTCAGATGTTTCAGAGATATGTTGCAAGTGTTTTATGTCGATGTAGCAAAAGTAGATTAGGATGTTGCATATGTTGCAAGTGTTTCAAAGGCATTGCAAGCGTTTGCTCAAAATGTTTCATCTGTTTTAGACGTATGTTGCAAGTGTTTCGATCTAGATGTTACATATGTTTTACACATATATGTCATAAGAGTATGTTCAAAATGTTTCAGACGTTTCAGTCTTATTTTGCAATAAGTGTTTTCATGCTGCCAGTTGTAAGTGTGTTTATCTAGATGTTGTATATGTTTCCTTTTTTAGAGGATGTTGCATATGTTTCACACATATAGCGTGATTTGTGGCTCCTCTAGTATTGTAGTGCGGAGCCCAAGCCTCAAAGAAATCAGCCAAAATCTTACCAAAGCTAGGGGGCCTTACTTAGGGCTTGTTTGGCTAGGCTCCTTCTGGCTCCGGTTCCGTGTTACAGTGGTCGAGGAGCCGGAGCTGGAGAAGCCAAAAATAGTGGCTCCTCATGACTCCTAATCCATTTAGATAAGAGAGAGAAAACGGCTCTAATAAATAGTACTGTGAATAGTGTGCGATTTGGAGGAAACAGAGCCCATGGGAACTCTCCCAAACGCCTGGTTAGGTTAAGTTTGCTGGAGCTCTAACTCTAGGAAATATGTGGATTTTCTAGAGTTGGTCATATATAGCTCTAGAAAATCTTCAGTCTAGAGCTGTAGGCATGTTAGATGCATTTTCATGACTTATTTTGTTTATATTTTATATTAAGTAAAAAATATTTAAATAACTTTAATTTAGTCGATAAATTATAGATGCATAGTAGACTTGGGAGCTAGAGTTGCGCCAAACAGACTCTTAGGGGTGTTTAGTTTCTCCCCAAAAATTTTTCATCCCGTCACATTGGATATTTGGACACATGTATGGAGTATTAAATATAGACGAAAAAATAACTAATTACACAGATTGCGATAAATTTGTGAGACAAATTTTTTAAGCCTAATTAGTCCATGATTTGATAATGTCGTGTTACAGTAAACATGTGCTAATGACGGATTAATTAGGCTTAATAAATTCGTCTCGCGGTTTTAAGACGAGTTATGTATTTAGTTTTTTTTATTAGTATCCAAACACCCCTTCCAATATCTCATAAAACATTCAATATGATACCTCAAAATTTTTCACTCAGAAATTAAACACCCCCTTACTCGTATGCTTCGGTCCATTCTGTTTGGCCTTTTGCTTGATGGTCCATAGAAAACCCATGCTGTCTGTGTGACTGAAACGGTCAGCCACTCAAATGCTTTGGATGCAGCCAAGAGCTATATATATATAATCAGTAGGTGTTGTCCGTTTGTTAACTGGTTTCGTAATCACTCCAAATGCCAAATCAACCTCGGACCTGAACCAATCACCATGTTCGGCAGGCTGTTTCTGCGGCTTATAAGCTGACTGTGGTTGTTTTGCTGTGAGAGAAAAATACTGTTCTACGGCTGATAAGCCGTGCTGATAAGCTCAGCCAAACAGGGTGAATAAATTAAAGACGAGCGAGAAAAAACGTCTGAATAATCAACAGGAGGATTATTGAATTCAGCTAGTAGCCTTCAGATTCAGAAGTAGGCTTGTCAAACTAAAGGCCTCGTTTAGATGCTGAAAAAATTTCAAACCGATAAATAGTATCACTTTCGTCTTATTTGACAAATATTGTCCAATCGTAGATCAACTAGGCTCAAAAGATTCATCTCGTGATTTCCAACTAAACTGTGTAATTAGTTATTATTTTTACCTACATTTACTACTTCATGCATGAGTCCAAAGATTGATGTGATGGAGAGAGAGTGAAAAAATTCTAACTTTTCATGTGCATCTACTGGCACCATGGTCGAGCAGTCGTCAACTTCTTAAAAAACAAATAAAAGAAAACATGCATGTCCCGTCAGCTAAAGCTCAAATGATCGAAGGCCTTGTTTAGATGCTAAGCCCTTGTTTAGTTCGCAAAATATTTCCCAAAATATTTCAGATTCCCGTCACATCGAATCTTTAAACATATGCATGAAGCATTAAATATAGATAAAAAATAAAATTAATTACACAGTTTAGACGAAATGGACGAGATGAATCTTTTAAGCCTAATTAGGCCATGATCGGACAATAATTGCCAAATAACAACGAAAGTGCTACAGTAGCGCTACAGTTACATTTTCTAAAATATTTCGGGAACTAAACAAGGGCTAAATTTTCTCCCAAATTCCACTATGCAAAAAGAAGATTCTTCATCACATCAAAATACCGGCACATGCATGGAATACTAAATGTAGATGAAATAAAAAACTAATTGCATAGTTTAGTTGTACTTTGCGAGACGAATCTTTTGAGCCTAATTAGTCAATGTTTGGACAATTATTACCAAATACAAACGAAATGCTATAGTGCGCTACAGTGTTGTGCAGTAATCCAGCTGCCGCCAAATCGGCCGAACTAAACACAGCCCGAACATGCATAGCTAGAGGTTAGTAGAGTTGGACCTAGATATACAATGAGATCTACCTTGTTCGTTTCGCTGGTTCAGCGGAATCAGCAGTTATCCATTAGTGTTTTTCTCTCATAATAAAGCAGCGAACAATACTTTTAGCCACAATAATCCAGCGAAACGAACAAGACATCATCATGCTTATTTTGTTTGCTTTCAATTTGAGTAATCCTCAAGCTTCTAATAAAAAAATAATTTTAGAAGACAAACTCTCTAATCAGCGGACATTTGAACCTCATCTTTAAAAATGACGAGGCTTACGGTTGGACGTCCAAAGCTGACACCAGTCGATTTATTGGGACATCTACTATATTAATCGATTAATAGAGGCAGACGTAAAGAGACTGCCTCTATAATAGCCATTTTGCCTTTTTATAGTGCCCGCTTTTTTATTGTCTTAAAAATAATTTATTACATTTTCATATGAAGTTAGATGACGATGAATTTTATTACAGAGTTATTTAGCTCGATGAGATCTACAATTTTGTAGTTGATAAGTTTTTTATTTGAAACCATTTAGAATAAAAAAATCATTTGAAATTCTAATATTTTGTAGTTTAAAATTTAAAGTTTTCAAATAGCCTTAGATGTTAACATACCTCCTGTTCGGCTGAGCTTATCAGCACGGCTTATCAGCCGTGGAACAGTGTTTTTCTCTCACAGCAAATCAGCCACAGCCGGCTTATAAGCCAAAAAAACAGCCTGCCGAACAGGGCCATAGTTTATACCAAAGTTGTAGTTTCCAATGCGATCTACAATTTTGTAGTTGAAAAGTTTTTTTTGTTGAAATCATTTACAACACTAAATATGTATTTTAAGTTTACATATTGTGAAATTCAAAAATTTTAATATGATACCATGGAATTGGAATAGCTTCAGGACCAAATATCGCTTACGCTGTGATGGTTTGCGAGTGGGACCCCTTAATTCAAACAAAAGATATACGACCATTTTATGGCTAATGCGCGCTGTGACTTTATAACGTGGGACAGACTTAGGTTTGAAGTCAACCCTTGGGAACCTTGCTACGGAGTACCACTTTGCGCGGTAAGCAAATACTGTATTAAAAAGGACAATATGAACAATTTGAGTCTCATGATTATTAGCTAGTCTTCCCCCAGTAGCTAATAATGTGTCCATTAGAGCAGAATATTTTAATTTTGACTTTTTGTCCTCTGCGCATTGTCTTTGATCCCTTAGCTTTGTAGCTCTTCCCAGCAGCTTCCAGATGCCATTGTCCAACGATAATGGTTAATTAGTTTAGCTCGTTGACAATCTCTCCCAAGGTATCTAATCAGAAAACTTAATTTGAAGCGCAACTAAGTTGTGTCTCATGAATCTATTTATTTATTTTAAAGGAAACCGCATCTCTAGGTTCTTTGCAAATGGTCCTTGAAAGTGCTCGCATAAATGTATTTTGGCAAAATATCTTGGTTCTAACAAATCAACACCTTCAGGTCTTAAAATGCAGGATTTTTTCGCCCTGTTTTTCTGTATTTTTCGATCATAATGAAGTGATTATGTGAAATTTCTATACAACATCTGTGTTCTAAAGACCCTCAAACTGAACAGTACACACTATACAGCAACAGTTTCAGAACATAATCAACATGACAATTACCGAATTCTGTTAGTCTTGCGGCTTTCCAGAGAAGCCTGCTTAGAAAACCAGTTGCGGACTGACTAGGATATACCTATATGGCCAGCAGGGTCAAGCATCAACTAAGGCCCTGGTTGGTTTCACATGTTAAAGTTTAACTTCTATCACATTAATGTTGCAGTAAATACATGAAAAACTAAATGTAGACTAATTGCATGTATGTCGGCACAGATTAGGAGTAATTTACAAGACGAATCTATTAAGCCTAATTAGTCTAAAATTGAAAACTTTTTGTCAAATAAGATGAAAGTGCTACAGTGTTTGTTAAACTTTAACACCCAAACCAAACAGACCCTAAAACGATTGAAAACAAAACAGTTTCTTCGACAAATGGTAATAAAGGTCCTTAGAAAAGTGCTAAAGCTAAAGGTAGTAGAGTTGGACCTATGCACAATGGTGCCTACAGCTCCAAAAGAAAAGCTAATATCTTAGTTTTTTTTAAAAAATAAAACCGTGAGGCCAAATCTCCTGGAAAATTATTAAGAACTGAAAGGGGGACAAGAGATTAAGAAGAGGCTAATCACAACTCACACAAAGAAAGAAGAAGAAAAATCACAATGCAAACACACACATACACACACTAACCTAGATACTCCTGTCTAAAAAAGAATAACACTATGTGATGCGTATTGGTCAAACTGTCCTAAGTTTTTGACCGGTTTTGTCAAAAATATTAGCAGTATTTATATCACTAAATAAAATTTATTATAAAAATATATTCCATAATTTATCTAATGATACTAATTATGCATTATAAGTATTAATATTTTTTATATATAATTAGTCAAAGTTAAAAAATGTTTGACTTCTTGGAAAGTGATAATGACATTGCATGGGGGAGTATATTTTTATTAGGGCCTCTGTAATTTGGGGTCAGAGAGTTGTCTTCGTTGAACAAACAAAGCTAACGTGTTTTCTCCCCACTTTGCATGCGTGACGACATCATGCTTTCATGCTTACTCCTCCATATGCACAAGTAGCAACTTATCAGTAGTACTACAATAAACAAAAGAAGAGAAGTCAACTCTAATCTTGCAGCTCAGCTTGCCTTTGTTTATTACAGAATACAGTGTGCGATCCAAGTCAGAAATGCATATTTGAGTAGATTAATCTACACTTCGATTGGTTCTTCGTGCTCCATAGGTGCCGACTGGTATTGGTTCTTTTTTTCAGTCTTCCTTTGAAAAAGGAAAAACAGATGGGATTTTTGGTACAAAGGAATCCTGTAATAAATTTTTCTGTGAAGACTGTTGGAACAAAGGATTATCTTTCTTTAGATCTTATAAGTTCTTTATGGAATGACATGTTTAGAAGTTTTAGAGAAATTATACCAAGGTGATGAACATTGTGATTTTTTTGTCACTCTTTCTAATCGAACTCCTATGTTTTTCTTAGGTTCCAACTAAATTTTCATTCTTGTAGTTTCTTAATTTGTAATCCATATATATTCAAGATATCTACGTATTTTATTTGTACTATATTTCCCTATTTTATGTTTTAAGAACCTGAGATTCGAACAAGACATTCAGTTTATTTGTGCCCTATAAGGGCTTGTTTGGAACTACTCCAACTCTATCATGAAGCAACTAAAAAAATCTAGAGTTTTTAGAGTACCTTTATGCTTCATAAACTCTACTTTTTCTTTAAAGTAGGGCTGGTGGAGCTGTCCCTGTTTGGCTAGCAAAGTTGAAAAAAAAATGGAGAGCAGTTCCTAACAAATTCTAAATAAAGAGAAGAGACCAAGCAACCCACTAGTACCCATGCTTCTAAAGGAGCATACAGACATCTTCCATGGATAGTATGCTATCTTTTTATCTCAATATTTCATAATCTTATACTGAATACTCTGAAATAAACTTAAATAAAAAAGTTTCAACTATAAAGTTTTAATTTTTTTTCAAGCACTATAATTTTAGTATAGAATGTGTCTCCATCGAAGATTGTTGAAAAATTCAAAATTTGGAATATCAAAGTATGTGAATTTAAAAAAACTATTTGAAATAATAAAAAATCTCAAATAAAAAACTTATTAACAATAAACATGTAGATTAGGTCGGCCACTACAACTTTGTTAGTATTAACTATGTGAAAATTCAAGGTCGTTTATAAATTCTATATTTTGAATTTCAAAATTTTTGAATTTAAAACACATATTTGTTACTCTAAATGACTTTAAATTAAAAAACTTCTCAGCTACGAAGTTGTAGATTGTATCAAGAACTACAATTTTGGTATAGACCATATCAACATCTGATGTTGTTGCAAAATTTTAGATTTTAAATAAATTTCAAAACTCATGAACTTAAGACAATATTGAGACTCTAAATAGTTTCAAATAAAAAACTTCTCAACTACAAAGCTATAGATTGCTAGGCTTTGTGCTACTAGCCATGTGCTTCGTATCGTTGAGTCCTGTATTGTTAGACCTTGTGCTGTCGACCCTATGGTTTGGTTGGTTTCACACCGCCGGGCCCATGCTGTTGAGCCTTACACCACCTCACCTCTACTCCAACATAGAAGATTGAGGGGGGAGGGCTCGCGCCGGGGTAGACCGCCTAGTGTGTTTCCACTGAGCGAGTGTGGGGGGGGGGGCGCTCACACAGGAGGATTCAAGCAGGAGGTGTACTAGCATATGAGATAGGAGGAGGTGAGTATGAGAGAGGAGCCCACTAGCGGATAAAAAGAGGAGGACGAAGAAGGATGGTAAGCAAAGTAGGGGTTCAACAAATGAGAGGTGCAGACAGACTTAAAATGAGAGTGAACCATAGTTAATATAAAATTTTGGATCTGAATGGTTTATATCAAAACAATGCATCTTACTTTCCAGGCCCTTTTTTAACTTACTTGTAAGGTCCGAAAACAAAATTCGCTTACCTGTATGGCCCTTTGTTCGTTTCTAGCAGTTAACGGCGTTAAGTCAAGGGGAAAATGACCATTTTACACCTAGCGATAAAATGCAGAATTTAGTTTGTCTTTTTTTAATTTGGAGTAATATTGCGCAAATAAGGTTACAAAGATAAATGCATCTGATTATGTGTCTTATTATGTACTGTTACGTGTGACCTGATTTGCGCAATATTACTCCAAATTTAAAAAATACTAACTAAACTTTGTATTTTATTTTTTCCATCAGGGGTAAAATGATTATTTTACCCTTGACTTAACACGTTAAGTGCTAGAAATGGACGGAAGGCCATATAGGTAAGAGAATTTCGTTTTCGGGCCTTCCAACTAAGTTCGAAAAAAATAGAACATGAAAGAAAGACACATTATTTTGAGGGTCATGCATGTAAATATCTTTATTGGGATAAGGTCGGTACTCAGGTAGTGTTAGGCTATCCGCATTCATGGACCTCTATATTCATCCTCTATACGTCCTAGTCAACAAGATTCTCTCCTCTATACTCAATTCTTCCGCACCCATCCATCCTCTATATCATCCTCTATCCACTCTATCCACTGTTGGACCCACTTGTCTCTTTATCTAAATATATCTATGTGTGATCTAGTTTTGAAAGATTTATTGAGACGAATTTAATGGTGCAATCGAAATTTAATTTGAATTTTTGGTTTGTGAGTTATAGCATTTTTTCCTTTGTTTAGCTAGTGGGGCCCGCTACTGTTCACTATAGAGTAAGCGTACTACTCTAAATATAGAGTGAGAGAAAGAATAGAGTATCGTTTTAGAGTACCCAGTGGAATTTTTTTTTATTTTTAGCCCAAATTTGAAACAAATTTTAAATTTAACCCGTGTTTCAAAAAATTTTTAAATCTAACCCGTTTGGCCCCGCCACCATGCATGGTGGGGCAAATGCACTGAATCCCGCCATGCATGGTGGCGGGGTGCAGGTCCGACGTGGAAAAGGTGGCAGCGCGCCTCGCCACGTGGCAGGGCTGTACCCCGCCACCCATCATGGCGGGGTTGCCCTAACCCGCCATGATGCATGGCGGGGTACACCCCCGGCCATATAAAAGCCCGGACACTTCTTGTTTTTGGTCATTCACCCATTCCATTTCACGCTGCGCCCTAGGACCGAGCTCCCCTCCCCTCAGCGTCCTTCTCCGGCGTCCCTCCCTCCTCCCCGTCAGGTATGGGCCATCGTCGCTCCTTGTTCCGGCCACCCCTTCTCTGCGTGTATCGTTTTGTGTTGAAATCGTTTCGTTTTATTAGATGGAGGACTCCTATCGTGAGTCGCTTTGGAGGAAAAAGGGTCGTCCTAGAGAGATGTACCCCGACGTGTCTTGTAAGGATGCGCCCGTTCCTCCCGAGGAACCTATACCTAACTGTGATTGTGGTCATCCGGCACACGTGGGCCAGTCGAGACATCCCGATACTGCGGCGCGTTGCTTCTACACATGTTATAGTTGTAGCGTAAGTAATTGTGCCCTTTGTTGTTTTTATTGGTTGCTGATGTTGTATTCGCGATGAGGTAATTGAAACTTTTGTATAGCCCTACTTCCGGTGTTTTTTTTTTCAATGGATCGATGGCCCGGACAAGTTTGATCCAAGGATTCTCCTTTTCTACCCCGGCATTGATCATTGCAAGCGTGAGGTGTTTACTCGCTGGGTTCCGCCCCCTCCAAACCCTCCTCCTATGACGGACGAAGAGAAGGCCGTAGCATCGGCACGGCGGCTCGAGGATCCTCCAAAGTGCCTTTGCGGAGAGCAAGCCGTGATAAACCCACGCAATGAACAAGAGTTTATTTGTCCTCTACGACATGAGGTAAGGTTTGAGTGAACCTTGGAATGTCACGTTCTATATGTGTGTTTTACTGTTTTGATTTTGTAGGATCATGATTTTCCAAAGTGCCGTTTCAAGGAATGGATCTATGGTCCAAAGAGCCATTGGCCGGAGCCGGAGAAGAATGTGGAGGTGCCAGACTGGAAGAAGAAGAGGAGGTCTATTGCGCCTCCTGTGATGTGCAAATGTGGTGTTGAAGCTAGCTACGGCCTTGTCTCTTCAGGCCTTGGTATTGGGCACTTCTGTGGCCACATGATCGATTATGACGAGGTTTGCTAGGACTGTTGACACTTAGTGCTAATGTTTTATTTTATTAACTCTGGTACGCTAACTTTGTATTCATCTATTTGTTGCAACAGAGCACTCGGAAATGCAAGTGGGAATCATATGATGATGTGTATAATTTCAAGAATGAGTATAAGACAATGGTAGCAGTTCGCAATAGCAGAGGATATCCTGCAAGCTACGTCACTGATTTCGTTAAGAGCCACAAGAAGAAAATGCTACGACGGGCCCAAGACCTACGTGTTCGTAACCCGGAGAGTATTGCGTGGAAGAAGTGGTACGAGCAAAAGAAGAAGGATGTAGAGGAGTACCAGGCACGGAAGGCTGAAGAGGATGCAAGGAAGGCTACAGAGGAGGCTGCGAGAGCAGAGATGCAAGGCTTGAACGATACTATTGACTCATTATGTGCGAGTGAGTCATTGCGTTTTTGGAAAGTCAAACTTCTTTGTTTTACTGTCAATTAACTCATTGCAAAGATCCTGTTAATTGTTTGCATTTTGTACTTGCAGAGATTGGATGCACCGGCGACTGGGAAGCAGATATGGCTCGTGCTAGGTACACCGCAAGTCGTCCGATTGTGGTTGACGAGGAGGCCGAGCCGGAGGAAGACAACGACACCGGGAGGATAGGCGAGCTCATTCGTCTAGCCGAACAATTGGGCTACCAGGAGGATGTTGCAGTACACGAGGGTCAGGCAGCGTACCAGAGCCAACAGACACCGTTGTTCGACTCATGGGGGCCAACAGACATGACCCAAGAAGAGGCCGAGTTGTACTCTCAGGCCGCGGACGAGGCGGAGGCGGCTTACTACCGGCGTCAGGCCTCTGAAGCCAAGTCAGTCGAGGCCACCAAGGGTAAGGAGGTGGTAGTGGAGGATTCCGAGTCCGAAGACGAGTTGCTTACGCAGTGGTGCACGCAATTTGATTGACGTACAAGTGTCTTTGTAATAATTTAAATTGTCACGTCTTCACGTTGTCGTTGTTAGTGTTTGACGTACGTAGTGGCGTAGAAACTTTGTGTCGTGTACTTTGTCAGTGTTGTACTTTGAAACATGTCATTGTACTTTTATCACATCGTCATTCGCTTCATTTGTTGGTCCACTTACTAAGATTGTTATGTGGTTTATCGCGGCAGTGTATAAATACAGTTTCTTAGTGCAGTTCCTGCGCGGTCGAAGTTTCAGGCAACCCCGCCATGGGTGGGGGCGGGTTAGGGGTACCCCGCCATGGGTTGGCGGGGTACCCCTAACCCGCCCCCACCCATGGCGGGGTTGCCTGAAACTTCGACCGCGCAAGAACTGCATTTCGTTTTGCGTCAACTGATCGTCACAAATGCAGGAAGTCATGTTGAGTGATTTACAGCAAGTTTATGGCAGGGGTCGAATCGAAATTAGTTAACGACAACGGATCGTCACAAATAATTGGGTCAACTGATCGTCACAAATAATTGCGTTTACGACAAAGATTAAACGAGTGTTACCAACTGCATTAGTCGAACCGAAATAACCAAGTAGACTACTGCTGCTACACCTACACATAATTTAATTGTTCTAGCACTACATAACTATGATAATATGTGTCCGGCGTCTGCTATCTACTAATCGCCTGGGGTGTAGGGGTCTCGCGGTCTCCGTCGCCTCCTTGGATTTGTAGGGACCACGTTGCTTCTCCAGCCAACGTCTGTGCGGTCCCGCTGCTGCCTCTCGCGCTGTCGCCTATGTCCACGATCGAGCTGCTGCGTCGACGACGGCCCCTGCAAGCAAGCAACCTGATGAGCTACTATAAATGTTGATCTAAGAACAGTAAATTTAAAGAGAAAGCAAAGCATACGAACCTGTTGCTCGGCTGGTGTGTAGTTCTCCTGCTGTGTACCAAAAGGAGCACCGTAGAGCTGTGAGGTACCCATCTCCTCGTGACCGGTGTAATCCCACTGTGGAACGTCCTCTTCGTCGTCGTCGTCGTCGTCGTCGCCACTCGTCGTGTCATACTGAAGTGCCTCATCCACATCGTCCGCAGCCGCTGGACCCTTCCCTCTATCCTGCGGAGTACGAATAGACGAGGACGCAGCTCTGGTGTCGCTAGCAGAAGCAGCTGTGGTGGACATCGTCTGGCTCCTAGACCACGTGGGGTTGTACGGTATGTCCAAAGTCGTATCCGCACAGCTCAGCTTTTGAGCCAACTTTTTGCAGCCTTTTTTCATTCTCTACAGATTAAGATGACAACAAGCATTATTAAGCGTGAATTTTAAAAGTAACTGAGTTGTACTCACGAATGTTACTATCAAAAGTACCTTGACGAAGGCGCGAAGAGGGTTCGTCTTGTCGTCCCTAGTCCGAAAAAGTTGCCTGGAAGCTTCCTCGGAGTAGTTCGACAACTGTTGTGCCTACAACATCACACAACGTTAACTCGATCATTTCAATTGAAATTTAAACCCCTTACCTCGTTTTAGAATATAAGTGCAAAGTACTTACCACGTATCTATTGAGAGGTGCCCTAAGAAGTTGTGTTTGCCTCCTTTGCGCATCGTCGAACGCATCGGCGATGTCATCCTCATCGGCCGCATCTGCAGGCATGTTCGTGTACGGGACCATGAGATGAGTCCTCGTACTTCGCTGCAGCCATTGAAGGTACTCCATCCATCTTGCCGGGTGGTGTGGCGGAATTTGGTTGATCTGACGACGAGTCCTGTTATACCATCTGTTCAAATATTGGTCGTGCGTCAATGCCCAATTCTTCTGCGTGGTCCGAAGCCTCCGATCAATCCTGCATTGCCATATTGCATTAGAAAATGAGGCGCTTAAGTAGAATAAACATATTGCCATCGTACCCATGCAGCTGAGCGTTGGTGGAGTACAGCGGTGGAATTCCTTGCAACCTCCCGAACTGTCTGTAAACCCTCATAGGGTAGTGCATCTCGATGATATGGAAGAAGATAAGTGGCCCTTCGTAAAGCCACTCGTCCGATTCCTCCTCGCAGCGCGGACTAAGGTAGTCCTCTAGCTCCCACCTAGACCACGGTGTCCATGTTACCTGCAAAGTAAAGAAACTTAATTAAGTATCAATCTTATTGATAGTGCATTTAGTAGGAAATGTTGATATAACTTACGTAGTTGTGTGTCGACACGTCTATCGCATCCGTGTACTGCTTGTACCTCCTTTCCAACTCGCCCCTCACTATCTTAGCGTCTTTCCAGATGAAAAGGGCGGTGGGGCGAACGTCTTGATGTTGCCATTCCTGCAAGTTTACACAAACAAGGTGTCAGTAATATCTTTAGTTGTATGACGATAACAAAGTTGTCAATGTACTCACAGGCAAACGCGGAGGTTGAGTCGGCCTCCCAACCGGAAACCGCTCCCAAATCCATACTTGCAGTAGGTATGAGCAGCCACCTAGGTTAGCATTGTTCGCCTGGCGACGACAGGCGGTACAAAGCTAACGATATGTCCAAGCAAGGACCGCGGTACCCCAGCTATACGATGTAATATTCTCAAGTGGCTGGATTAGGATCCTCAAGAAAATCCAGCTGATGCTGTCGCCTGAGGAGTCGGGGAACAAGAAAGCGCCCAAGAAGTGCCACAGCCACACCTTTGCATATACCTCGACCTCATGATTTGGAGCACCCAACGGAGGCCCTGCACCAAAGTTTTGGATTATCCAAGACGACGACACTCCTGATGTCTTCCTGCAATTGGAATTGAAGTATTATTATAAAAAAATAGATGTACATGAAATGATTGTATCAGTGATTTCAATGGGGCGCAAATATGAACTTACTTTGTGCCTTTAACTTCTGCCTCTGATGGCCTCCTACCACAGAACTGCTCCACCAACTCTACCCAATTAGACTCGTCGGCGACCCCAGTCACCGGATGACCTGCCAAACTTAGGCACAATATCATCTTCACATCTTGCATCGTGACGGTCATTTCCCCACATGGTGTGTGGAAGGTGTGCGTCTCCGGTCTCCACCTGCATCATTACAAGTTTGTGGTAATACGCAAGTTCACAGCCCAATTTTTCAAAACAAAGACAATAGATGGAAAAAGCAAGGTTACCTATCCACAAAGGCAGTAAGAAGGGCAGGGTCAAGTGTGAGGAGTGAACTGTTGTACACCCGAACGATCTCAATGAATCCCGCCCGCTCTATGTAGGGCGCGTACCGCTCGTCCCAGCTATGTACGCGGTGCGTGCGAACACGAAGCGGACGCAACGGCCTCTGCAGCTCCGACAAGGCCTGGGCCCGGTGGTCCTTGTCGTAGTCAGCCTCAAGGAGGCTAAAGCGTGGATGAGGAGCCCGCGCCTCCATCTTGCAAGCCTGAAACTCCCTGTTCGTAAAAAACAAAGAAAACATTAATAACATTAGAACAATTAACAACATTATAAAAAAAATAAAGACAAGTACAAATAAAAATTATAATATTATAAATGCATGTTTACAATAAATACCACCTCTTGTCTCGCCCGCCTATGAAATCTAGCGTTATGACCAGGATTCTTGCAAATGGAGCAAAGGTTCTGCGCACGTTCTTCGTCAAAGTCCCCGCCACCATACATATCGGCGCCGTAACCTTTCATACTGTCCATATCGCCTTTCAATCGCTTCTTCTTCCTCCTTCCCTTCCCTACCTTCTTCAGGTCCGGATAAGGCGCGTAGTCCTCACCGTAGTATGGAGGCCACTGTGACTCGTCAAGGTATGGCTCGAAACTCTTCTCCCAAACTTTGAGGGTGTTGGCACGGAGATACAAGGGTGACATGTACGGTGCAACTGTGTGGTCAAAACCTCTAAGCCAACAAGAGGTGATCATGTGTGAGCAAGGGGCATGCATGATCTGAGGGACGTTGCAACTGCATTCTACTTTACCAAGATCGACACGGTACGTTCGGCCACCAAATCGTTCGCCGCCCAGGTTTGTGCCCCCTCTAGCTCGTATGCAGAAAACAAGCATGTCCCGTCCATAAGCCTCGGCAACCTGTTGTTTGGCCAATTCCTCAGCCTCCTTCAAATATTCGTGTGCCGCCTTGCCCCATCTTCCAAGCTCCTCTTCATTCCTCTGGGCTAGGCCATACCGCTTAACAAAATACTCATTGCACTTCCTAAAAGAGAACTCGACAATACCAGACACTGGAAGAGATCGAACGCCTTTGAACACACGATTGAAAGACTCAGAGGAGTTTGTTGTCATGATGCCGTACCGGAAGCCGCCCTCATCAAAAGCTAATGCCCACTTGGCTTTATTTTCCATCTGCTGGTCTAACCATGCCTTGCCAGCTTGGTTAAGCATCTTCTCTAGTTCTACCATAGTCTCGTTGAACTCGCGTTCCGTACGTTTATTACAAAGCTCCTTTAACTTGTCAGCCACATCCTTCTTGCGTTGACGCCGCCAGAAATTGGTGGCAAAATGTCGCATGCACCAACGGTGCACTAGAGCCGGGTGACCATCAATGTGTTCATCGGCTGCATTTAGAATTCCAATGTGACGGTCCGAAATCAGACAAATGGTGCGAGAAGGGCCAAGCACATGAACACGGAGCAGATGCATAAACCATGACCATGAATCGTTGTTTTCCCCCTCTGCCAAAGCAAAAGCCATTGGTACTATCTGGTTCTCTGGGTCTACAGCAGCAGCCATCATCAATGTGCCCCTGTATTTGCCGGTGAGGAACGTGCCATCAACAAGAACAACTGGCCTACAATACTGAAATGCATGTTTGCACTGATCGAAATACCAGAACACACGGTACAGAATATGCCTCAACGGGTTCTGAAGATAGAACCCTCCTGTGTATATGAACGATCTCATGCCAGGGTTGAAGTGTTCCATCGCACGCAAAATGCGTGGAACCCTGTTATAGGCTTCCTCCCAGCTACCCCAACGAATTGCCAGGGCAATTTGCTTTGCCCGCCAAGCCTTTCCATACGTGACCTCATACCCAACAAATGTGACTATGGTCTCTTGCAAGAAAGGCACTGATACGTCGTTGTCCTTATCTACAAGACCCAATATACGGCGGGCTAGATACCGAGCCGTTAACTGGGGATGGTACCTTTTACCCTCATTAGTCTGGCATCTGTGCGGCTGTTCCACCGAAGTTACCTTCCACTTACCATCACTCCGCCTCTTTCGTGCATTTAACTTCCACGAGCACGGGAATCCAGCCTTACATAATATGTGGAATTTTACCTCCTTGTCGGAATGCCGAACCGTGTAAGGCCTATGATGATACACAGCATAGTCCTGAAGGAACAACTTCATCTCCGACATCGTATTAAAAAGCATTCCCTTCCTCAGTATTAAATTTTTATGGTTGTACAATGATTCCTTACACATCTGCAAACCCGTGTCACAAACTGCTATATGCGACATACTTACATCGATATAATTTGGCACACCGGTAAAAGGCAAGCCAGCCTCCCTCAGCTGTGTAAGCTCTGCCGATGTATAAGAGGGTGGTGCAACGTATTGTTGTGCCTCCCTAACCCTGCTCCATCCTTCATATTGCACTCCATCATCTGGATAACCGGTGGCTAAGGTGCCCTGACTCTGCATGCCATGAAGTACCTCAAGCGGTACTCCTGAGGGCATGCCACGAACTGGTGTACACATGGCAGGTGCACCTCCAGAGGGCATGGCTTCAACCGATGCTCGCATGGCATGGGGACCTCCTTCCTCATTTCCTGAATCGTCCGAATCTGTGCTAACATCATCACCAATCATTTCCTCCGCTGCCGCCTCCTCCTCCTCCTGTTCAAACTCGTCTACATCAAAATCATTGCTTATATGACCAACTGGAGGAGAATGAACCCGCTCCTGCGTCAAATTACCATCCAAGTCCATACTCTCCATAGTTTGTTGCATCTGCACACCACAATCTCCTAGAGTATCACTGTCCAAGGACGGCTCCTCATTCTCAACATTCTCCAGCACCAACTCAGCCATGCCGACATTCGAACCTTGGATGACCCTATTGTATCGGGACCACTCTCCTTGGTTGCACAAGTCCATCATGACATAGTGTGCCATATTCTTTCCAACATCGAACCTACCCTTTAGTGTGAAAGCCTCGCCAAACTTCAAACTCAAACGGTCACATAGATCGCGGAAACTAGGGGTGCCATCAAACCATTCCAATTCTTCATACATATCCTCAAACTGGCAATCCTCTCTCCTAACACTTCCTCCGTAAAAAACTCTTACACCGTAATCCATCTACAAAATGATTTGACATCTCATTATTAAATGACCATTATGGTACCACTAATTACTACATAACTAACTAAATAACTAATATTACCTAATAAGTCAACTGTGTCGTCAATAACAAATCATCGTTACCAAACTAAATAACTTAATAACTAATATTACCTAATAACTAAATAACTAATAGGTAGATAACTAAATAACTAACAGTACCTAATAAAATCCGAATAACTAATAATCGTTAACTAATTAACTAATACCTAAACAACTAATAATCGTAAAAACTAATAATTCAATATCTAAACAACTAATAAAAACAAATAAATAACTAAACAACTAATAATTCAATCACTAAACAACTAATAACTAAACAACTAATAATCGTAATAATTCAATAACTAAATAATACAATGACAATTAAATAAATAACTAAAGAAATAATAAAAACTTATTAATATTTACTACAAATAAATAATTTAAACGACAAAGTAAACAAAATTACCGCGGGAACGAATGCCGGAGACGCGGCCGAGGGCGCGGTCGCCGGGGGCGCGGGAGACGACGCGGTGGCGCGGACGGCGGTTGCGGGCGGCGGCGTCGCGGCGGGCCGCGGCGTCGCGGCAGCGGGGTCGCGGCGGGGGGCGGCGAGACGCGGCCGGGGCGCCCGGAGGGCGGTGGGGCGCGGCCGGGGCAGCCGGGGGGCGGTGTGGCGCGGCCGGGGCGGCCGGGGCGCGGCGGAGCTCCTCCGGCGGCGCGGGGACGGCGCGGGGACGACGGGGGGCGCCGGGGCGAGGACGGGGCGCCCGGAGGCCGGTGGGCCGCGGCCGGGGGAGCCCGGGGACGGTGGGGCGCGGCCAAGGCGCGCGGAAACTTCTCCGGCGGCACGGAGACGGCGCGGGGACGGCGGAGGCGGCGGACGAGCAAGAGTTGGGGGCGAGAGCGGGCGGGGGCGAGGCCGGGGCGCGGCTTATATTTAAGCCGCGCCCCGCCGTGACCGGTGGCGGGGTACACCCCGCCATGATCGGTGGCGGGTTAGGCGTACCCCGCCACCCATCATGGCGGGGTACGCCCCGGGTGACGCCACGTCACCATGCCACGTCGGAGGTGTACCCCGCCACCATGCATGGCGGGGTTCAGTGCATTTGCCCCGCCATGCATGGTGGCGGGGCCAAACGGGTTAGATTTAAAAAATTTTTGAAACATGGGTTAAATTTAAAATTTGTTTCAAATTTGGACTAAAAATAAAAAAAAATTCACCCAGTGCAGCAGTTTTTACTCTATATTCATACTCTAAAACTTTAGAGTATCATTTAGAGTATTCCACTGCGGGCAGTCTAGGTTCTGTAGTAATCATACTTGGAATAGTTGCCAATGCCCGAGATGTAGCGTTATTCGCCTCTTATGCACTGTGACTGTGAATCCTCCAAATCGAAAAAGGCTCTCAAGCTTAGCCCGTTGACGTAGCGTGTCACATGCCGTACAAGTACAGAGACTCGGCAACGGAGTTAAAGGGAAAAATTAAAGCCTTCAACTTTGAAGGGGTCCGTTGTGATGAACCGTTCCCGTTCCTTGTCTTCACGCTTTGGCCTCTTGCATTTCAAACGGTCCGTCCGCGCGTGCGTACAAAATGCCGCTAGCTGCTGCATGTACAATACAACTTACATCGTTTTTTTTTTGCGAACCAATACAACCTACATCATGGCTGCTGAACCGGTCAATTGTTCTGCTCCGACTTCTCGGTCGTTCTACGCATGCAGCCTCCTGCTGCAGGTGTTCTTGTCTGCAGTGCAGACCATCCGGACCGTCCGGCAAAAAGATCTTGAACTATTCTAGACAGTAGTCTCTTCTTTGTTCAAGAGAAAGAAAAAGAAAAAGAAAAAGAGAAAGAGAAAGAGAATGACTGACTAGGATACACATATACTCCATATATTTATGCAACAAGACTGAACGGGTCAACCACTCAACTGGTCTGCTTCGATCCAGCCAGGAGCTTACTGTACTGAAATCATCAGGTGTTGTCCGTTGTTAATATCTCAGCTATTCTGAATGGCAAATCGATCAGCTCCTGGAGCCTGAACCAATCAACACAAGAAGCAACAGCTAGCATCTGAGGCCTTGTTTAGATCCCAAATATCTCTCCAAATTTCACTATGCAAAAAGAAGATTCTCCATCATATCAAAATACCGGCATATGCATGGAGTACTAAATGTAGATGAAATCAAAAACTAATTGCACAGTTTTATTGTACTTTGCGAGACGAACGTTTTGAGCCTAATTAATCAATGTTTGGACAATTTTTACCAAATAAAAACAAAATGCTACAGTGCAAACACTGTAGCTACAGTGCATTCCGCCGCCCCCAAATCGGGGGAACTAAACACGGCCTGAGTAATTGTCAACAGGAAGATTATTGAATTCAGCTAGGAGGCTTCAGAGGGTAGTATAGGCTTATATTACAAAAACCAGCTGCAAACAACTAGGACTAGTTGATTACCAACGGCAAACAGGTCAAGTCGGCAACTGATGCTAAAGTTCAGCTTTGAATGAAAATAGAAACAGAAACAAAAGGCATTGAGTTGGGCCTGCGTACAACGTACAATAGGCCATTTTTTTTTTATTTTAGCCCTTCTTTTGTAAAAAATTCAAGTTTACACCCCTGCATGTCAAAATTCCGAGTTTGGACCGTGAGCTCAGTATCAGAAGCCACGGCGCCTATGATAGGCGCCAAGGTAGCACACCCCTCGACAATAATAATATATAATCTTGCTTATTTTATCGTACAAGTTTTACCTAGGAGGGGGACATAATAGAGGTGTGCGTTCAAAAAAATGTTTAAGGAATTATTAATGGCTGATTAAGATGGCATTGTTTGACTTGAAGATTTATTCCTTCTCATTTTTATATTTTGCTTTTGTATGGGATCATGCTCCGTCTAATACCGTGACTGACTATAATTATATATAGGGCGTGGCTAGCGTCCAGGTGTCCGGATGGACGCGCACGCACCCATTCGCTTCGGCCCACCCCACGCGTGCACTTCACCCCGTCTTTGCGCCCGCCAGTCACCCCTGACCTCCTCCTCTCTCTCTCTCCACGCGGGCAACACTCAGGAAGCCGGGATGAGAAGTTGAGGACGAGCACGCCCCAGCACGCCTTGACCGCGACACCATTGTCCACCGGGCCCCGGCGCCCTCATCCCCCGCCCCTCGGAGCGCAGCGCGCCCAGTCCGCTCGCGCCCGCCTGTACAACATAAAACACTTACAACATAAAAAACATCTGAATGCAACATACGTCTGAAAGTAGATGAAATATTTAGAATATGCACTTACAACATGTGTGTGAAATATACGAAACATCCAGATTTGCAACTTACAACATGAAACCATTTGCTGCAATATAAGATTGAAACAGCTGAAACGTTTGGAATATACTGTTGCAACATATGTGTGAAACATTTACAACATCAAGATAAAAAAGATTGCAGCATATGTCTAGAAACATATGAAACATTTTGAACAAACGCTTGCAACATGCCTCTAAAACACTTGTAACATGTGCAACATCTCCCGATCTAATTTTGTAACATCAAGATGAAATAATTGCAATATACATTTGAAACATCTAAAACACTTAAAATATATATATGCAACATAGAGGAGGGAAGGCCGAGCCAGTCGATTCCTGCCGTCGAGGTGGGAGCCAACGGCGAGCCGTGGCATGTGAGCACCACTAGTACGGGGCATGCTCGTGGGTGCCCTTGGCTCGGCTGGGGAAGACCTGAGGCGGCACGCCACGTGTGCCCCAGCGGCCACGGCTTGGTCAGCGACGCGCCCAACGATGATGGACGACGGCTGAACGACGAGGGAGCGAGCAAAGCAGGTGACTGCCATGCAGGTGAGCGGCATAGGGAGCGAGGGCGTGTGGTGCGGCCTGCGATGGGCGGAAGGGCAGGGCGCGGTACCACAATGAGCGCGCTCTAGGGAAGGGGCGAGGGCGTGCGGCGTAGCCGGCGACAGTGAAAGGAAACGACATGGCAGTCCGACGAGCGTGCGCTGGAGAAAGGGGTGGACGGATGAGCAACCACACTACTTTGGGCCCAGACGGATAAGCACAAAGGAGTGGAGGGTGGGCTCGAGAGGGAGGTGGATAAGCATGAGGGAATGAAGATTTGTTTTTGTTTAGGGCCCGTTCCTCGGGAGCCACGGTCGGACACAGAGTCACGAACCAACATCTTAATAGGAGTATTATCGTTATATAGTGCGTAGGACTAGAATAAGATTTCTCACTTCACGGACCCCATGTGTCCGTTCCTCGAATAATTCTGGCCAGTCCACTCATGCGAAATATCAAATATGCCCCGCGCCAAAATGCTCAGCCCATAATAAAATTTTATAGTGTATATATAAAAATGATGGTTCCAATTCACAAAAGAAATTGGCTGAATCTTGTAAAGAATCGTTCCAATTCATTAAAGATTTTTTTCCCAAATATATATCAACCAAAAACGTTGCAATGACATTTGATGTTCAACCCACTTCTAGTCTTTTCATGCTCGTCGCAAATGTCCGAGCCATATATTCACTCAAGAAGGCGGCACCAGTTTGCTCAGGAGGAAAGACATTACTGTACATCTGTTCATCCTAGTCATAGTCCCAGCCATCGCAGGATCGACGTGGTGGATTCAGTGAATGTGAGCTGACTTGCATAATCAAGGACACTGGTGTGGGAACTCGTGCTTCACACGGTTTTTTTTCCAGGAAGGAGGATGAGAAGAGGAGAAAAAAAACACACACACATGTACAGTAACAGGTAGAGGTACTATTCACCTGGGGGGTAAGAACACTGTTTACCAGATCCGGCACTGTTGGGTAACGGGTTGGCACGGTTTATTAACGGGCCGATAGTACGGGTATTACTGTAGATGAATAGGGAAGAGAGAGTAGAAAATACCCGTTACTGTTAATGTACAGTGATTTGTGAAAGGGACCGCCTCTACGACTTTAAGGTATATAGTAGATTCGGATGTGGAGGTATCGTTCGAGGAGGCAGCTTTGAAAAGCCCAAACTCATACCATAAATTTGGATTGTTACCATTTGTGGGTTTCCCCTTATAAAAATTGTAGTTTGAATTGAAGTCAAATTTAAATTTGAGAAGTTTCAACAATTAGCAAAAGAAAAAAAAGCTTGAACAATCTTGTGTCGCTTGGGCGGTTGGCCACTTCCACTTCCAGGCCCAATGGCCGGGAAGCCAGTCCAGCCCAGAGGTAAACCCAACGCGGGTAGTCCATATAAACCCAGGACAACTTAAATTTGGCCCATTAAACTACGACTACTTTATCATTTAATGCCTAGACGAATGAAAGCCCAAGGCGGCTGTTCTGCAGCGCCTCTGCTCGGCGTTCTCGCCGGACTAGTCGTTGCTCGTGGAGATCAGCGTGTCGCGGCGTCAGCAAGCTGCCAGGGCCCAGGGGCCAGGGTACCCGAGCAGTGGAGGCGCAGAGCGGGCACCAGCCAACCTAGTCTGCGTAGCTGCGCGATGGCGCCACGCGCACGCGGGACCTGGCCTGCGCTGCGCGGCTGCGCGTCTATGCCGCCCCTGTCAACACACACACTTCGGTCCGACGCGGCGACCTGGTGACACCCCGCCGCCGCTGGCTGTCCTTGTCCTCCACATCTGAGCATCCCTGGTGAGTTTCTGAGTAGAGAGTTGGGAGCATAGAGACATATGCTTGAAATTGGTGACTGTAATTTGCGAATTTGCTGCTGAATGATGCTCGCTGCTCAATTTGTGAGTAGAGTACATAGTATATATTGTACTGAGTTGAAAGAGTATTCTCTGCAATGTGTAATGTACTGAGTTGAAAGAGTATTCTCTGCAATGCATAAGAATAAGAGGAATGGGTGACCAGTTATTGAATTATTTTTTGGTCATTTTTTAGCGAGTGTGATATTTTCTCTGTTGTGAGGATGACATAGTTTACACTTCATGGCCATGAGAAGCCTAAAGAAAAAGCTCTAAATTAGTACTGTAATCTTCTAATTATGAAAGACCTTATCTTATGTTTGAACAATTTATATTGTCATTTATGCAAGTTTTGAATTTGCTTGTTGAATTTAGAGCTCTTTTAGTTACATTATGTTTTCTTTTACTGAACTATTTATCGAATTTTTGTATTGAAGTATACCGTATTAGATAATAGCTTTTATTTTATTTTTGTTACGCATACCGTGGACTCAAATCCTGGGTCTGCCACTGTCGACAGCCGCACCACTACACGCTGGTACGGTGGTGGATCTACATCGGCGTAGGCTCTGCACTGCCGGCGCCCCACACACAAGGCAGCCTCAGAGGCCAAGGCAGAGGCTCTGAACTGGGTCTACAACAGCGGTACAGGTACAACAATCTCTAACCGAACTCTTGACGAGCCATAGGCCCGTAGCCACCAAAACTGCCTTGCGCCACTCGAATAGATAATCGATCTGAGGAATTTTGATTGTGCACATACTACTGCCTAATACAGTATTTTGTATCAGGGCATTTTACAACTAGTATGAAATATAGGCTAAATTAGGCTGTGCAATTAGTTTCTCCTTTTTTCTCTTGCAATAGTAGCTAGGCTCTTTAATTACTCTTTCCGTTCCAAATTATAAGACGTTTTGGCATTTCTAGATACATATTTTTAATTGTGTACTAGACATAACGTCTATCTAGATGCGTAGCAAAAACTATGAATCTAGAAAAGCCAAAACATCTTATAATTTGAAACGGAGGGAGTAGTTAGCGATGATTGTACTCTTTAATTTGTTCATCTCAATTTTCACAAATCCTTGTATGCTTATATTCGGTCCTCAGCACCTTATATGTAAATACAAAGTTCAGCTGGCGGTAATGATGCCGTTGGGGAAGAAATAGATTACTCAGTACCCATACCTAAAAATCACCCACCCCAATTTATCCATCCCTGAATACCCATACCCAAAAATCAGGCACCCAAATTTATCCATCCCCGAAACTAGAGTATAATGCCCAACATGCATAGATTAACCAGCGGGTAAGCAGGTGATGAAGTAGAAGACACAAATTGGCAAACCAACTCCTGCATACCAGCCTAACATCACCTGTTGCTGTGACCACCCGCCCCACCATGGCCCTGCCGGACACCCCACTACGTGTCTATGTGTATCTTTGTTCTAACGTGTTTACCTAGTTTTGTTTTTTTAGAATTTAAATTTGGCTATTCACCTTCTCTCTAGCCATCCATAGATCTTTACATGTGGTGTAGGAGACCATTTATGTTATCATAAAAATTTAGAGTGCAGCCTGTAACTGTAATCCTTATTATCTTTTTTTTTTCAAAAAATACGATAAAGGAGCTTCACAAAAAGATACCACAAGCACAAGAATTTTAATTTAACATGCAGATAAAAAATGTCCAACTAATAACATTATTTATTTAAAGGTGAAATGTAGAATCATGAAATGTCACAAGACATAAGCTTTAATAAGAGCCATCATAACTTAAGTTATGGGTTCAACTAAATGCATATGGAAGGCATGTAGGTGCTTTGCAATAAGAGAGAAAAACAATGGTTATGGATGGTAAAAACATTAAAGTAATTCATAAATTCATCACAACTGGATAGATATTATAGAGTATTTATATGGGTATTGCGTTAGAAAATGACGAAATAGAGGGAGTACATGCTCAAAGATGAGTAGCTTTGATTAGTTGTACGTACTAAACATGAACTTCTAATACTTATACTTCTTATAAGATTCTGCCCGTGCAGATCTCTTAAAATTAATGGCTAGTGTGGCAGCACATGTTGATGAACTATTTTGTTGAAACAGACGTGGGCACAAGTTCCAAACTAAAAAACAGACACAAGAATACAGTAATATGTCTCTAAGAGACTATGTGCTTACCAATTTAATGAAATATACTGATTCAAGATATGAATAGGTATCCTGACCAATTTGCACAAACAGGTGTTTTCACAAGTTATGAACAGAAAAAGAAGCAAAGAGACACAAGAATACCGTAACATTTCTCTAAGACTACCCGCGGTGGATATTCTAAAGGGATACTCTAAAGCTTTAGAGTATGAATATAGAGTAAAAACTGCTGCACTGGGTACTCTAAAATGATACTCCATCCTTTCTCTCACTCTATATTTAGAGTGGTACAGTGCTTACTTTATAGTGGGCAGTGACGGCCCCACTAGCTAAACAAAGGAAAAAATGTTATAACTCACAAACTAAAAATCCAAATTAAATTTCGATTGAACCATTAAATTCGTCTCAATAAATCCTTCAAAACTAGATCACACATGGATATACTTAGATAAAGTGACAAGTGAGTCTCACAGTGGATAGAGTGGATAGAGGATGATATAGAGGATGGATGGGTACGGGAGAATTGAGTATAGAGGAGAGAATCTTGCTGACTAGGACGTATAGAGGATGAATATAGAGGTCCATGAGTGCGGATAGCCTGAGAGATCTTGTGCTCACTATAGATTAATGAAATACTGATTCAAGAGGATAAATATCCTGACCATGGGCCCCAGTGGTGACAACATGGACATTTGGACAATCATGCTCTGTTGTTCTGTGGGGAAACACTTCCAGAGTATCTTCTCCATAGGGCAATCGGCAACGTACAAGGCCTTGAGCAAGCTAAGGTTCTTTGCCTGCTGCAATTCTTGGCAATCTTGCGCAAGCAAGAGGCGCAGCTTAGGAAGGTTGGATATCTTCCTCAAGGACTTGTTGTTCTTAACCTTGAGCCACACAACCCCGGGATGATTGATGATGTCCTGCAGTCTGTCAGCTCCTTCTATTTGGATCCGCTGTAGATTAACAATTCTGTGAAGATGATCAGGGAGAGCTCTCAACTTGGGGAAATTTATCAGCCGCATGCGTGTAAGGCACGGCATAAGGGATTGCTGTTGTGTGTTGTCGAACAAGGTATCCATGCTTAGTGACCAATTCTGCTAGTTGTACATGTCGAGGATCTCAAGCAGCTCGAGCTTTGGAAATGCAGTGGTATGTGTTCCAGATATAGGATGCCGTATCCGAGGAGCTCGGCACCGATGCTCACGATTGTCTGCTCCGTTGACGTGAAGAACCTGCAGAAACGGTAGCTGGCCTGCTGGGGGAAGCTTCGGGCAGGATATGCAGTCATAGAAGTGCATATGAGCCAGGTTTGGCAGTTTATTCTGCGGTTCTGAAGATAGCCAAGCTGGAAACATGCGACCAGGGAACCCATCAATAAAGATGTAGCTTAGGTTTGGCGGTGGGCAAAGACTCTCGTAGATCTCCTCAATCCTCTTCACCTCGCTGTCCGGGTACTGAGTTCGACAATTGGCTTCCTTGCTCATGGTGCAGCGCAGGCCTAGCTCTTTCAGGTAACCCTTATTGCACAGTACGGGCTCAGTTGGTGGTGTGGCTGTCTCCAGCCGGATAACCCCAGAGGCATCGTATCGTGGTCGGCCTCATCAGACTCGGTGGCAAAGCTGCCAACTTTGTGCAACCAAACACTGAAAGGCAACCAAGGCTCGTAAGGTTTCCGATGGACCCTGGAAGCTCCTTGATCTCGTTGTAGCTGAGATCCAGCAGCCTCAGCAGCGCTAAGTAACCCACCGATGCAGGTATGCTCTTGAGGCCTGCTCCATGTAGAACTAAGATGCGAAGATGCACCAGCTTTCTGAAGATGTCCCTCTTCACCTATCTGCATGTGTCGTTGAAGGACCGAAAACAGCGACCAGAGGGGGTGAATGGGAGCCGAAAAATTTCTTTCGAAATATTTGGCCGCTGTCCTAAAATCACCGCCAAACACTGTAACACCCTAAATTTTTGAAAACTTTTAAATAGGGAATTTGATTTAGTCAATCATTTTTGTGTGCATGAGAATATAGTAGGATAATATTTTTTGTTTAAATAAAATCAAATATGGGGCTAAATAAGTGTTTGTGCATCCATGCCGTTGCATATTTTAATTGGGTGATTGGTTTTTATTTTAGAAGGAAAATTATTTCAAGAATCTTTTAAAAAAGCATTTGAGATAATAGAAAAAGAAAAAGGGAAATAGGAATTTACTTTTCCCTGATTTCGGCCCGAAGGCCCAGCCTTCCCTCTCTTCTTCTCGGGCCGTTCGGCCTTCTCACCCGAGGCCCAGCCTCCTTCCCCGCAGTCGCGTTTTGGGCCGGCCCACTTGGCCGCAGCTACAGCCCGTCTCGGCTCCCTCTCGCCTGTCTCTAAGACGCGCCGGGCCCGCTTGTCAGCGTCGTCCTCTACCTCCTGCTCGTACCCGAGCCGGACTTCGGCAATGGAGTCCGGTGCCGCCCCGATTTCCCCCTCCTTTGCTTGTTCCGCACGTCGGTGAGCCTCCCATAAATAGCGGCCGTCTCCACCGCCTCCCTCCATCCCAATCTTGACCCCTAGCTTCGCCTCCACCTCTTGCTACCGTAGCCGCCATTGGAGCCGCCTCTTGAGCTCGGGAGTGCGACGGAATCGCCGACTCGAACGTCTTCGGAAGCTTGTGACCGGTTCGGGTCACTTATTTGAGGTAGCCAAACTCTTTTTCTTCTTCTTTTGCCACCGATGTCGTCTAGTTGATCACCCTACCGTGCATAGGAAACCGCCGCCCGCCATTGAAGGTTGCCCGTCGTCCATCGGCCGTTCTCGCCTCCGTGTTCAGCTCGGGTGAGTTCGCGTTTCCCTCCTCTATCTCCCGGTGTAGATTGCTCGTTGATTGGTGCCCTAACTCGTCGGATTTGACAACGCCGGCGAGCAATTGCTCGCCGCCGTTCAAATCGCCGCCGCCGGTCACTGTTGGTGGCCGGATTTTCCCCTCTCTCTCCCCTAGACAGATCTCGGCCGTTCGTTTCTAATCCGACGGCCCAGATCTTGAGATACCCCTTCGCCCTGCTGTTTTGCATAAGAGCCCCTGGGGTTTTTAAAGTGTTAACCCGCGGTCCATGGCGCCTTTGCTGGTTTACGCTTTGATAATTAGAAAACGTAATTCTCGTCGGTTTAAATGAAAATACGCTTTCAGCTATTTATAGAATTGCCACTAGATCTATTTAGGTCATAAAATCTCCGTTTTAACTCCGATTTGATCCGTTCAAGTTGCGTTAGGTTCATAATTTCATATTCTATCTATTAGTACTGCTGTACAGTAGATTTTACACTTTTAAAATTCGAGGTTAGATTTAATCTATTACTTTAATAAAGTAAATCTTGTTTAAATCATAACTTTTCCGTTTTAGCTCCGATTTGCGTGAATTTCGCGTCTGTGTGATCCTAGAGCGATGTAGATTTGTTTTAAAAACTTTTCATCTTATTTTACTGCTGTTGGTGTACTGTTCTAATTGTAGCTTTGTTTGCTTTGCATGATTGCCCTAGGATGATTGTTGTTGACATGTTAATCGAAAATAGACGGTGATCAGTTCGTTGGTGATCAAGAGTACTTTTACGAGTCGGATCAACAGGATCAGCTAGATCAAGGCAAGTATAGCATGGGATCATCCTTGTTACCTATTCACTTTAATTTACTTAAATCATGCTGCATGTGTCTCTTTGTTAAGGATGCCTTAGTATTGATCCTGTCCCTTGAATCCTAGGGTTATTGGCATTGGGTAGTGGCTAGTGCTTACATAAACAATGATCTTGTAATTTGACTAATGATATATGCAATAACTTTAAAAGATGCTTTTTAGCAACAGGGAACAAGAGGGCTAGAGTTATCTCTAGATTCCTCTCCGTAAGGACTTATCTGTAAGCGAACATCCGGGACTTACAGTACAGCTGTGAGGGCTACATGGCTCTGGCTTTAGTCATATAAGAGGACCTTTTCTAGCTTGTTAGTGGTTACCTTTATGGCGCAAAAGGGGTTGTGTTCCGGGTTGGGTGTAGTGCGGCTCCTGTCCCTATGAGTATAGGCTGCGTGTCATTGTGCCATATGGAAGGGGGGCTCTACATTCGCAGGCCAAAGAAACCTAGCGGCCCTAACTTGTTAGACGAACCTTGGAAAGACTTCATAGTGAAACTTGATTGTCCAACGGGGAGTCATGACCTCGGACTTTTGGGGATCACGACTCACAGTGAAAGTGTACAACCTCTGCAGAGTGTAAAACTGGTATATCAGCCGTGCTCACGGACACGAGCGGCCTTGGACCCTTACGGAATAGAGATCACTATTAATATACTTGTTTTTGCTATTCATTATTCTCTTTACATGATCATATGTTTATTTCGGGAATATTACCTATTCGATGCTACTCAATTGCTTAAAACATGATCAACTAAAAGCTACATGCAGTTGAACCAGTGTCTAGCCTACTTGAGCTACATGAACCCCATGTTACACTTGTTGAGTACTTTTGTGCTCACCCTTGCATTCCCCCACCACAGGATGGAATCCCGAAAGTGCAAATAGTGACTTCTACTACTACTTTCCTGAAGATTACTAGACTTGTGGTCAACCAGTTGACGTGCCTGTGCTATGGAGCTAGCTACCACTATATTTATATTATGTTTCCGCTTATTTATGTGAAGACTCTGTGATTCTATTCGTTATGTAATAAACATTTGTGATGATACTATTTATATTTGTCAACTTATGTGTGATTGATCTCTGGGCGCACATAAGAGTATGCACTCCATTTGTTCCTTAAAAATAGGTGTGACAGATTGGTATCAGAGCTATGTTGACTGTAGGACGCAAGCCTAGTTAGTAATGGTCGTTTTAGTTCTCTTTTCTTCACTTGTTTCATGCTTATCACTTTACTCTTGATAATTGCTAAATTATTATGCTTCTTTCGCCTCATTCTATTATGAAAATATTGTCTCTAATTTCAACTTACCCTTGGACTAAAATCTGTAGATGCCTCGTGCCCGCAAGACTGCCCGTATCACCACTGGAGGGTACTATCCACCCCGTCCCTTGGAGAAACCAGAAGAGCTTCAGGAGGAACCCGAAGAGCTTCATGAGGAACCCGAAGAGCTTCAGGAGGAATTAGAAGACACTACACCAACCCCACCATCAACACCAGAACAGGCGCCAGAACCAGCTTTGCCTCAGGAGGAAATTGAACCTAAGGAGGAAGTTATCTATTTGAGTGACGATGGAGATGTTGAGCTTGCTAACAACGGAGGACAGCCCCCTTCGCCTTCACCAGGTGGTTCTGCTGAAATTGGAGTGCCATCCCTTCCTATGGGCTGGATTACAAGGATCCATCACAAATCAAGCCATGACACTCCGTCACACCACCGACTGGGTGACATACTTAATGCCTACTTCACGGATTGGGATCCTGCAATTGAGTATGTCTGCTGGGAGCATAAACACCCTTTGGAAGCTACTTATTGGAAGTGCAGTGTGCGCATCTTCGTTAAGAACAATGAGTTGGGCACCTTTTTGCTAGATCGGTGTTTTTCCCATAGTGGACGCCGTGCCACTATAGAAGATGGTATAGAAGATGCAGCCTTTGAAGCATGCTTGGGACTTCGTCACCTTCGCTATGAGATTATGCAAGATGATCCATATTGCTATTTTCCTCATGGAGATCCGGAGTATGGATGGGTAATGACTGACCCTGGGAATTTGGATTTAGTTCCTCGGGTCATGGTGGATTTTGGTCATGACATGATGGTGACAAATCGTCGGTTGGTAGCCCTGGTTAAAGCTTTGGGAAAAGACGTCAAGAGGTATCAAGAAGTGATAGATGGCTTAAAGATTGACCAAGGCATGGAACCGATCTATGATCATCATGAACACCAAGCCCGTACTTAGGAGTTGGAATACCATTTATGTAATAATACGATAGTTCGAGTAGTGTCAAGTTAAGTTGAGTTTGTGGTGTCGTGTGAACTTTGTGTGGTTAGTTGAGTTATTATTGTGCTTATGTGTGAGTTGGATTTTCCATGTAATGAGTGCTGGAGCTTTGTGGGCTTGTCTACAAAAGTTCCAAGTTATATAATATTAAGTTTGAGTGGGATAAATAAATAATTTAGTTGGGTTAACTTTTCTCCCTGTTCTGTCTTTTCTGGAGCGATCTGTCTTTCCTTTTATGCTTAAAATTAACTGATCAGCGAAAAATTCTGAAATTTTTATGAGAGAATCTAGACCCACGTACCTTTCCAATGCCTCTGGAATCAACTTTTTTATCTATTCTGGATCATGAGTTATAATCGTTACAAGATGAAGTTACTGTGCAGTCTGGAAGTCAGAAACAGTTTCTGTTGTGTTCTGTTTTTGGGTAACTTCGTGACAGAATCTGGAAGTATGAGTTAAATAAAAGTTCTAGATAATTTCATAAGCTTTCCAACCATGTAAAGAACACCTCTACTGGATATCTGTAACTCGAGATAGGTTTGTTTTACCGAACAGCTGAAATTGGGATGTGTCCAGAAAATTTTCAGATTCTAATCTCTATCTCTAGAATTGTCTATTATGTGGTAATCTCTAAGATTTGATACTATATTGGATAACAGATGTCTGGAAGAGGACGAGGTCGAGGCCGTGGTCGTGGAGTTGGACCAACACCTACTATTCATGAGCTTTTGGCCATACAAACACAGCTAATGGAAGCTCTGGTGAACAATCAGCAAAATCAGCCAGTTGGAGGAGCACCTGCGCGAGATAAGCGTGGAGAATTTTTGAAGGGTCATCCCCCAGTGTTTACACATGCCTCAGATCCATTGGAAGCTGATGATTGGCTTCGTGCAGTAGAGAAGCAGCTCAACATTGCTCAGTGTAATGATCAGCAGAAGGTGTTGTTTGCTTCGGTACAACTTCAAGGAGCAGCTCAAGATTGGTGGGATTCATATCAGTATGGCCGTCCTGCCAATACCCCCGCTATTACTTGGCAGGAGTTTACCGAGAGTTTTAGGTCCTACCATATACCAGAGGGGGTGATAGCATTGAAGGCAGAAGAATTCCGCAATTTGACACAGGGATCTATGCCTGTGGCGGAGTATAGAGACAAGTTTGATCAGTTGTCACGTTATGCGCCAAATGAGGTGGCTAATGATGTTGATAAGCAGCGACTTTTCCTGAAGGGTCTGCATGATGGTCTTCAACTGCAGCTAATGTCTAATGCTTACCCAGATTATCAAACTCTAGTGAATCGCGCTATTGTGGTGGATAATAAGCGCAAGGAGATGGATGCTAAAAGAAAGAGACTTCAGGGACAGATGTCTGGGAATAACACTCGTCAACGTACTGGTTATCAGCAAGGTTTTCAGCAGAGGTATCCGCCCAACCAATGGAATCGTGGTCAACTTCCTCCACGTAATCAGTTTCTGCAACGTCCTCCTTATCAGTCGCAGAATGGCAATCAACGCTCTCAACAGCAGAATGGGAACCAGAATCAGCGACAGAGTACCCCTAACAACACCCCAATGAAGACTAGTGCTCCTAATACTCCAACCAAGTGCTTCCGTTGTGGAAAGGAGGGTCACTTGTCTTATAACTGTCCTGAGAAGGCCAACCAGCAAACTCCTCAGAAGCAGAATAGTAATCAGAAGCCACCATACTACGGGAAGGTGACTCACTTGTCGGAGGAGACTGCAATGTCGGAACCTGAAGTTATGCTCGGTACGTTCGATGTCCACTCCATCCCTGCCACTGTTCTTTTTGATTCTAGAGCTTCGCATTCATTCATATCTCAAATATTTGTTAAGACAAATAGCATTCCTTTGTGTGCCATGAAAAACCCTATATTAGTCAACTCGCCTGGGGGTAGTATGCAAGCTTCCTATCGATGCCTCCCTATTAGTTTAAATTTAAGGGGGGTAGAGTTTAAAGTGAGTCCTATAGTGTTGAGGACAGCTAGGATTGATCTTATTCTGGGATTAGACTGGATAAAGCAAAATCAGGCAGTGATTCAGTGTAAGGAAAAGGCAGTAGCCCTGATAACACCGAAGGGAGATCGCATTAGTGTGGAGATTGTAGTGCAGAAGCCGCAGACAGCTACAGTAAATCGACTTGATGATAATGCTAATCAAGAGGATCTAGTTGTGGATGAATTCCCGGATGTGTTCCCCGACGACTTGCCAGGTATGCCACCCGACCGCGACATTGAGTTTAATATTGAATTATTGCCTGGAACTGCACCTATAGCTAAGCGTCCATATAGGATGGGGGTTAACGAATTAGAAGAACTTAAGAAACAAATAAAAGAATTGCAAGAGAAAGGTTTTATTCGTCCTAGCTCATCACCATGGGGAGCTCATGTGATCTTTGTTGATAAGAAGGATGGTTCTCAACGGATGTGTGTTGATTATCGGTCACTCAACGAGGTAACCATCAAGAATAAGTACCCGCTGCCAAGGATTGATGACTTGTTTGATCAGTTGAGAGGTGCTTGTGTGTTCTCCAAGATTGACCTTCGCTCTGGCTATCATCAGTTGAAGATTCGTGCCACGGATATACCTAAGACAGCATTCACCACCCGATATGGTTTGTATGAGTATACAGTAATGTCCTTTGGTTTGACTAATGCTCCTGCATACTTTATGTACTTGATGAATAAGGTATTTATGGAGTATCTTGATAAGTTTGTAGTAGTGTTCATCGATGATATCCTGGTATACTCTAAGACTAAGGAAGAACATGTGGAACATTTGAGGTTGGTCCTGCAGAAGCTCAGAGAGCATAAGCTTTATGCTAAGCGTAGCAAATGCGAGTTTTGGTTAAAGGAAGTTGCTTTTCTGGGTCATGTGGTCTCTAATGGTGGAATATCAGTGGATCCTAGCAAGGTAAAAGATGTGTTGAATTGGAAACCGCCAACTGATGTGGGAGAAATTCGTAGTTTCTTGGGATTGGCTGGATATTATAGAAGGTTCATTGAAGGGTTTTCTAAGCTTGCCAAGCCAATGACGACACTGTTGGAAAAGAATGCTAAATTTGTGTGGTCTGATAAGTGTCAGGTTAATTTTGAGGAGTTGAAGAAACGACTGACAACAGCCCCGGTGTTAGTTTTGTCAGACTTGAATAAGAGCTTCTCTATTTATTGTGATGCATCCCGTTTGGGTCTTGGTTGTGTGCTTATGCAGGAAGGCAAAGTAGTAGCATATGCATTTGTGCATGCCTTGAAAATATGGAGGCATTATTTGATTGGACATAAAAGTGATATTTACACTGATCATAAGAGTTTGAAGTACATTTTCACTCAATCAGATCTGAACTTGAGACAACGTCGCTGGTTAGAGTTGATTAAGGATTATGATCTGGAGGTACACTATCATCTGGGTAAAGCTAATGTGGTTGCTGATGCCCTTAGCAGGAAGAGCTATGCTAACAAGGTACAAGTAATGCCGATGTCAAATGAGTTATGTGCTGAGTTTGAGCATCTAAACTTGGGTATTGCTGTTAATGCAGTGGAATTAGTAGTAGAGCCTATGTTAGAGCAACAAATACGCGAGGGTCAGTTGACGGATGATAAGATAAAGGAGATAGTGAGGAATATACCGAACGGTAAAGCACCTGGATTCCGGATGGATGACAAGGGAACTTTATGGTTTGGAGAACGATTATGTGTGCCTGAGGACAAAGCTATAAGAGGAGCAATCCTACGGAGGCTCATGAGTCCGCTTACTCTATTCATCCTGGAAGTACTAAGATGTATATGGATTACGAGAAAGGTATTGGTGGCATGGTTTGAAAAGAGATGTTGCAGAGTATGTTGCACTATGTGACACGTGTCAGAGGGTTAAAGCTGAACATCAAAGACCTGCAGGATTGTTGCAACCGATGCAGATACCCGAGTGGAAGTGGAAGAAGTTGGTATGGACTTCATAGTAGGATTACCACGCACTCAGAGGGGTTTTGATTCAATATGGGTTATAGTGGATCGTTTGACTAAAGTTGCTCATTTTATACCAGTTAGAACTCGTATTCCAGTGCAAAGTTGGCAGAGTTGTATTTGGAAAGAATAGTAAGTTTGCATGGAGTTCCAAAGAAGATAGTGTCTGATCGAGGTACCCAGTTTACATCGTATTACTGGCAGAAAGTACAAGAGTCATTAGGGACTAAGCTAGATTTTAGCACAGCATATCATCCTCAGACGGATGGGCAAACAGAAAGGATTAATCAGATATTGGAGGATATGTTAAGAGCTTGTGCTTGCAGTATGGTACAAGTTGGGACAAGAGTTTGCCGTATGCAGAGTTTTCCTATAATAACAGTTATCAGAAAAGTTTACAAATGGCACCCTTTGAAGCTTTGTATGGTAGGAAGTGTAGAACTCCATTGTTTTGGAATCAGACGGGAGAAAGTCAAGTATTTGGTCCTGATGTGCTTAAGAATGCTGAGAAACAAGTAAGAATGATTTGAAATAACTTGAAAGCAGCTCAGTCTCGGCAGAAAAGTTATGCTGATACTCGACGGAGAGAGTTGACTTTTGAAGTGGGGGATTATGTTTATCTGAAGGTGTCGCCTATGAGAGGTGTGAAAAGGTTTAATCGGAAAGGAAAGTTGGCACCGAGGTATGTCGGTCCTTTTAAGATCTTAGAGAGACGTGGTGAAGTGGCATATCAGTTGGAATTGCCTGAGAGTTTAGCAGGTGTGCATGATGTGTTCCATGTGTCTCAGTTAAGGAAATGTCTGCGTGTACCAGAAGAACAGATACCGTTGGAAGAACTCACTGTTAAGGAAAATCTTACATATGAGGAGTATCCTGTGAAAATTTTGGAGACAGCGGAAAGAGTTACCCGAAGCCGAGTTATAAAGATGTGTAAAGTTCAGTGGAGTCGGTATTCGGAAGCAGAGGCTACGTGGAAAGAGAGGAAGATTAAGAAAAGCATACCCACAGTTGTTTGAGTAAGCATCGTCCGAATCTCGGGACGAGATTCTTTTAAGGGGGTAGAATTGTAACACCCTAAATTTTTGAAAACTTTAAATAGGGAATTTGATTTAGTCAATCATTTTGTGTGCATGAGAATATAGTAGGATAATATTTTTTGTATAAATAAATCAAATATGGGGCTAAATAAGTGTTTGTGCATCCATGCCGTTGCATATTTTAATTGGGTGATTGGTTTTTATTTAGAAGGAAAATATTTCAAGAATCTTTGAAAAAGCATTTGAGATAATAGAAAAAGAAAAAGGGAAATAGGAATTTACTTTCCCTGATTTCGGCCCGAAGGCCCAGCCTTCCCTCTCTTCTTCTCGGGCCGTTCGGCCTTCTCACCCGAGGCCCAGCCTCCTTCCCCCCGCAGTCGCGTTTTGGGCCGGCCCACTTGGCCGCAGCTACAGCCCGTCTCGGCTCCCTCTCGCCTGTCTCTAAGACGCGCCGGGCCCGCTTGTCAGCGTCGTCCTCTACCTCCTGTCCGTACCCGAGCCGGACTTCGGCAATGGAGTCCGGTGCCGCCCCGATTTCCCCCTCCTTTGCTTGTTCCGCACGTCGGTGAGCCTCCCATAAATAGCGGCCGTCTCCACCCGCCTCCCTCCATCCCAATCTTGACCCCTAGCTTCGCCTCCACCTCTTGCTACCGCAGCCGCCATTGGAGCCGCCTCTTGAGCTCGGGAGTGCGACGGAATCGCCACTGCTACCGCAGCCGCCATTGGAGCCGCCTCTTGAGCTCGGGAGTGCGACGGAATGACGGAATCGCCGACTCGAACGTCTTCGGAAGCTTGTGACCGGTTCGGGTCACTTATTTGAGGTAGCCAAACTCTTTTTCTTCTTCTTTTGCCACCGATGTCGTCTAGTTGATCACCCATTGAAGGTTGCCCGTCGTCCATCGGCCGTTCTCGCCTCCGTGTTCAGCTCGGGTGAGTTCGCGTTTCCCTCCTCTATCTCCCGGTGTAGATTGCTCGTTGATTGGTGCCCTAACTCGTCGGATTTGACAACGCCGGCGAGCAATTGCTCGCCGCCGTTCAAATCGCCGCCGCCGGTCACTGTTGGTGGCCGGATTTTCCCCTCTCTCTCCCCTAGACAGATCTCGGCCGTTCGTTTCTAATCCGACGGCCCAGATCTTGAGATACCCCTTCGCCCTGCTGTTTTGCATAAGAGCCCCTGGGGTTTTTAAAGTGTTAACCCGCGGTCCATGGCGCCTTTGCTGGTTTACGCTTTGATAATTAGAAAACGTAATTCTCGTCGGTTTAAATGAAAATACGCTTTCAGCTATTTACAGAATTGCCACTAGATCTATTTAGGTCATAAAATCTCCGTTTTAACTCCGATTTGATCCGTTCAAGTTGCGTTAGGTTCATAATTTCATATTCTATCTATTAGTACTGCTTTACAGTAGATTTTACACTTTTAAAATTCGAGGTTAGATTTAATCTATTACTTTAATAAAGTAAATCTTGTTTAAATCATAACTTTTCCGTTTTAGCTCCGATTTGCGTGAATTTCGCGTCTGTGTGATCCTAGAGCGATGTAGATTTGTTTTAAAAACTTTTCATCTTATTTTACTGCTGTTGGTGTACTGTTCTAATTGTAGCTTTGTTTGCTTTGCATGATTGACCTTGGATGATTGTTGTTGACATGTTAATCGGAAATAGACGGTGATCAGTTCGTTGGTGATCAAGAGTACTTTTACGAGTCGGATCAACAGGATCAGCTAGATCAAGGCAAGTATAGCATGGGATCATCCTTGTTACCTATTCACTTTAATTTACTTAAATCATGCTGCATGTGTCTCTTTGTTAAGGATGCCTTAGTATTGATCCTGTCCCTTGAATCCTAGGGTTATTGGCATTGGGTAGTGGCTAGTGCTTACATAAACAATGATCTTGTAATTTGACTAATGATATATGCAATAACTCTAAAAGATGCTTTTTAGCAACAGGGAACAAGAGGGCTAGAGTTATCTCTAGATTCCTCTCCGTAAGGACTTATCTGTAAGCGAACATCCGGGACTTACAGTACAGCTGTGAGGGCTACATGGCTCTGGCTTTAGTCATATAAGAGGACCTTTTCTAGCTTGTTAGTGGTTACCTTTATGGCGCAAAAGGGGTTGTGTTCCGGGTTGGGTGTAGTGCGGCTCCTGTCCCTATGAGTATAGGCTGCGTGTCATTGTGCCATATGGAAGGGGGGCTCTACATTCGCAGGCCACAGAAACCTAGCGGCCCTAACTTGTTAGACGAACCTTGGAAAGACTTCATAGTGAAACTTGATTGTCCAACGGGGAGTCATGACCTCGGACTTTTGGGGATCACGACTCACAGTGAAAGTGTACAACCTCTGCAGAGTGTAAAACTGGTATATCAGCCGTGCTCACGGACACGAGCGGCCTTGGACCCTTACGGAATAGAGATCACTATTAATATACTTGTTTTTGCTATTCATTATTCTCTTTACATGATCATATGTTTATTTCGGGAATATTACCTATTCGATGCTACTCAATTGCTTAAAACATGATCAACTAAAAGCTACATGCAGTTGAACCAGTGTCTAGCCTACTTGAGCTACATGAGCCCCATGTTACACTTGTTGAGTACTTTTGTGCTCACCCTTGCATTCCCCCACCACAGGATGGAATCCCGAAAGTGCAAATAGTGACTTCTACTACTACTTTCCTGAAGATTACTAGACTTGTGGTCAACCAGTTGACGTGCCTGTGCTATGGAGCTAGCTACCACTATATTTATATTATGTTTCCGCTTATTTATGTGAAGACTCTGTGATTCTATTCGTTATGTAATAAACATTTGTGATGATACTATTTATATTTGTCAACTTATGTGTGATTGATCTCTGGGCGCACATAAGAGTATGCACTCCATTTGTTCCTTAAAAATGGGTGTGACAAACACAAGCGTGTACCTGAAACTAAATTACTCAAGCCAACGGGTGACAAGAGCACTTAGATTAATTTCTCGCAACGGTAGAAGTTCAACGTAACTGACGGAAAACGAATTAGAGATCGAACACACAAACCGCGGAAGAAAAAGCAAGGCACAGGTCTGCTCGTGCACTGCGCCTCGCCCACTAAAACCAGCAGCCAGAGAGAGCAAAAGAAATGATCTAACAACCGTGAATACTACACTAGGCAGAATGAAATAATTTTAATGCTCCATAGATGAGCTAAAGATTGCTTGAAGTAGTACTTCACGGTAGCAAAGAGAAAAACATTCGATCAAGCAATAACCAATCACAGAAGCACGAACTGCTGCACTTGCTGCCTAACCATCACCTGCAAGAGACAATAACACAGGCACTGCTGCTGCTAGCGAGCAGGCAAGAACTGAACAGAGGATACTGCTCACCGTCAGAAAACAAGCGCAAATGGTGGAGCTGCTCACCACGTGCTGGAGCTGCTCGGCCTGCTGCCTGGGAACGGACTGGGAAACGACTCCTGCAAAAACTCACTGGTTCCGCACCGGAGCAACAATTAGTGCTGAAATGATTGAAACAGTGATCAGAGAAGTCAAAACAAGCAGCACGGGTGAGAGCTGGACATCACCACGTGATGCAAGGAGCAACCTTTGGACCAATCAAAATCAATCACAAAAAAGCACACGCACAAGAAGGAAATCGAATCAGTCAGCTGAGCTAGAATCGGCTGCCTCCTGTAGTTCGATTCACTTGCCAACCAACCAGCAGAGAAAGAGAAGGATCAACCTCGCGGATGCAGGTCTGCGTGCATCCAGCGATGGAATCAGAAGAAGCGCAACCTGCTCGGCTGCAGTGCATCGATGAGCAACAGCTCAGGCCTGAGGGCGCACAACGCTAGTGCAGTCAGTGCACCTGGTCCCAAAGCGAGCACCTGCCAAACCAAGAAGCGCACGCACAGGAGCTGCACCGCTCAGCTTCGTGACGAGAACAGAATGAAGAACACATGAACAAAAGGAAAAAAGAACGACCCAAAAAACATCCAAATCTGATCCAAATCTCAATGATTCGTCCCCTAAATCTGCACAGCTCAGATCCAACTAGGAACAAATCTATTCCCCAAAAAATATTGCCTTAAATTGATTCAAACTCCGGGAAATCAAGATTTGGGCAGAAACGGGGTTTTCTCCCAAACTGGCAAAGAACTGATCGATCTATGAGCTCATGCCGAATTAGTTCGAATCACTGAAGGTACTGACTCACCACATATCCCTGCTCATCACGGATTAACCAAATAAATGCCTAGAAACATCTCTCCCTGAAGATCGAGACAAGAGCAGCAAAGGAGAAAAACGAAGAACAGAGAACAGCTAGCACCAAAACGTGAAACACACACAAAAAAAGGATTAAACCCTAGAGGGCAACGTGAGGGAGGGGCCTCACTTCCCAACACAAATCTCCAGTTCAAAACACAGACAAGTGCTCTGTGGACCTCTCAAAAGAACTAGAAAATGAAACCCTAGGTGAAGGGGGAATAAAAGAGTGGGAGAGAGGTGAGGTGGCAAGGGGGCTGTCATCCTCTATTTAACTGGGTTATTTTACATTCCCCTAAATGCCCCTGGATACATAATAGCTAAACCAATAAGCCCAAGAACGTAGAGGTCCAACCCGGTCTTCATGTTGATCCGACGGCCACCGCGCCTCCTCACCGGTAGCTTCGCCTCAACGCCAACTCCCCGATGCCGCCACGTGTCGTCCGTTCCTCCTCGGAACCTCCGCCCGGGTTTTGATGCCCAAATCCGTAAACCCGCCTCCGATGGTTTTGAGGCCCAAACCATCAAACCGCTCCGTGAGTAGCGTACTCCATACGCGTCCCCCGCCATCCGACGCGTGTCACCTCCACGGTCAACACGGTCACTCCCATGTCTTCTCGCGCTTGTCGATATCCCAACTGTCAGCCACCGCGGCTAGCCACCCAGCCTCCGGGTCCCTCGGTCCAAGCCTCACGTCCATCCTTTACCCCTCCGGTCTATCGGCACGGCACGTCCTCCTTGACCTTCACCTCACCGTCGGCTACCGCCTCCGTGCTCCACACCTGCACAACACAAGCCAAGAGACATGTCGCACACAAGGCTTTCGCCATGGTAGAGTTAGTCACCACTCAACCTATTTCGTGGATCACATTGACAATCACTCATCACAAAACGAATACACAAGGTACTTGTCAACCTTGTGTTCGCAGTCGTGATGCAAGATAATGAGGCACCATAGGCGTTTCTTCTCTTCTATAGCAGGTATTTCGTCAACGACGCTCCCGACACTTAATCGGCAAATACTTGAAGGGCAACGATCACGCTTCTCGTTCATGAAGATGGCTTCATTCCTTGTCAGAAATTGGCCAAGTTGCCTTAACAAGTCATGCATTGTTGATACTCTCTTGTGGACATACTCTGGCCTTGTCTGTAGCAGATTCCTCTTGATCAGCTCATGGTAATAATCTTCGGCGATGTTATGTATTGGTCCGCTGCCCTCTTCCTTCACAAAACCTTCAGCAATCCACCAGTACGTGACATCTCGGTGAATATCGAAATTCTGAGGCAACAAGGCACACCAGAGGAAACACTGTTTGAGTTGTGGGGTTAAGTTACTGTAGCTTAAGTACAAAGCACCTTCACAGATGGAAAGAGGATGACCAACGCATTTCTTAACAATTTTTGCTCCAATATCACTGAATACATTTACTTCATCTTCGGTTCTGAAATATCTCTTCATAAGCAGTTCTAGGCCATCAGCATCCTTTAGTCTGCATTTCCTTGACATGCACCGCATTCATCTGTGACAATACATCATGGCTCCTTGTGGTCACAAGTACATGAGCATCCAAACACCTCTCCATCAGAGAACGTAGAAGATTGATCCACACATGAGGACTGGTCATGTTATCCAGCACAAGAAAGACACTTTTTCCACTGATGGAATGCAGTAGAACTTGTACAAGCTGATCCTTGCTCTGGTGCTGATTGGGCGGCCCTCCTGCTTTTTCGATGGCCTCCTTCAGTAAATCGTTCTCCGCAATGCTCTGTGAAATGGACAGCCAGATAAGGACCTGGTGAAATCTCTCTCTTATCCTACGATCATTGTATATCTTCTGAGCTAAAGTTGTCTTGCCAATTCCTCCCATCCCAACGATCCCATACTGATATCGGCCATAACCGACAATCATTTCTACCATGCTATCAGTAGCTTCCTTGATTTCTGCTCCAACAACATGGATTTCATCAACCGAAGCGGCCAGATGCCTGCTATCAACTCTGTTTATTTGAGGGGCCTGAGCCTGAGGATACAACCCCGGAGGAAGGAACATACCTCTGTTCTTTTGGATTTCTACAAGCCTTTCATTTACACCCTTGATTCTTCTGGCGATCATGTGGTCGAACTGAAGTTGTGCGAACCTAGAGAGCACGAGTAAATCACAACAGTGTTGCTTCCACGAGTGAGCCCTTAAAAGATCTACGATGTCATCAACAGCATACATGACATCTTTCACGTCACTCCACCATATCCCTGTCTCTCTGTGTTCCATTGCCCGAGCATCAGCATCCTCACGAATGGAATCAAAGTACTTGAGATAGTCATGGAGCTTCCTGAGCTTCCTGATCTCTTTACGCACAGACAGTGTCATCATAAGCTCCTCCTCCAGCAGTCCAGCAAGGTTGACAGGTTGTCAAGGCATTTGGTTGATATACAAAACAACATTGAGCCCATGGTCGGCGCCTTTAGTTGTGACAGGGTACTAGCTATACACAGCAAAGAAAGGGACGATGCCTTAGAAACTGCAGGCACACACTACAAGCCTGGAGATGTTAGAATTGAATCTTCATTCCTCAGAAAAAGTGGAAGGCAGAGAGCGGGAAGAGGGGTTAAAACACGAGAAACACTCTGATAAATGCGATGAGGAAATGAAGACCCGGAGCAAGGGACTGACTAGCTTGAATCGTGCAATTGTTGAGACGTCAGATCTGTGGGTGGTGAAGAGTCAACCGAAGGCGAGGAGCCGCTGTGGGTGGTGAAGCAAGGACAGCTGAGCACCAAGAGTGTAGAAGCAAAGGCTTGCTCGGGAAGCCCCTGAGGGGGGGAGCCTTCTCTGATATCCTCCAGCCTTCGGCTCTCTAATAGAGTGAGGTGACGAACAGGGCCTTCGATCGGCAAGAGGCAGGCGAAGGCGATTGAAGGAGACGTAACGCTGAGGTCCCTACGGCAGTTTTTTTTTTGAGAGGCCCTACGGTAGCTTAGGCGGCGGGAGTCAGGAGGGCATGGCACGGACGCCCTCTGGGCCGGCTCGACTAAGGCCCATCAAGAGAGGCGGTTCAAGTTGGAAAAGGCACAAAGGACTGGAAGATGAATACTCTAGGGTAGGAATATCCTGGAATATGCCTTAGTTGGCCTAAGGGCAATTCAATAGATGAGAATTATGTAACCCTACTCTGTAAAAGGGAGGGCTCGATCCCCCAATGAAGGAGAGAGTGACTACTTTGTTTGAAACCGTAGGCAAAACCTTGGTGATTGTGAGCCTCGTTCGTTGTGCCCCTTCTTCCCGAAGGCCACTGCCCCGCAGAGAAGCCTTTGGCGCACAAGGGGAGGGCTGCACCGCGCTCTCCTCTACCCTGTCGAGACATATGATTCCCAACAGTTTGCTAGTAAGTTTCAAAAAAAAAGTTTGCTAGTAGAATTTATGTTCCTGCCTAAGACTTTTACAAACTAGCAGATGCCCGTGCGTTGCTACAGCTAAAAACTTGCAACACAATTCAACACAATAAAAGAGTAAGAAAAAAATGGTATGTTATGATTCTTAAAAATTTCAAGGCAGCAAGAGTATAAAAAAAATAGTGGGACAAAATTAGCAGACAAATATCTAGGGGTTTACAATCCTGTTGCAAGTATATTATCATTGGGAACATTGATAATTTTATGCATATAGCGCTTGTATGGAATATCATTACACCAACCAAGAATAGATGTAGGATCAAACATAGTACGAATTTATTTTGTCCTTGCATACAAAAAATTGAAAACAGATATAATCATCCATATTCTTATATGAGCATCAATGTTAAGCATAACCAAACACAATTAAAGTAAAAATCATTGTCAACCAAACATTCCAGGGTTTCCACATGTATTTGGCCTCAAGCATTGATCACCCAATGTGATTCCTAATAAGCTAATCGGACCTTTTTTTTGTTGCTTCTCAAAATCTCAAACTTTGTTAATCGCATTGGACGACACTGTTCTGCATACACTCGTTATGTGAAGGATAATAGCCTGCAATGCAAACAATTTGAGCAGTAAATTTGAGGAATATCTTTGTTATGCTTGCCAGATGTATCTATCATAGTTAAGATATCAGTATTAGAACATTACTTTTGCCATCAATTACAGTTTTGTAAAGATAGTCTGCTAAGACAAACATGCAAACCTTCGTTAGATTTGAAATTATCAAAGATCTTGAAAACACAGAATTTATCAGAATTTTTTGAAAGTGTGTATGCTAAAACCATCCCACTAATTAGATTGATTGGGATGTTACAATCTTTGGGGGCAAAATTGACCATTGGAGAAAAAGGACCACTATTCTTGGTTTTCCAATCTTTGTATTATTATCTTGTGATGCAGGATTTAGTACCAGCCCTACTCCGTTCTAACCTGCATCATAACAGCTCATACACAAAATTAATGCAGAGGCAACAGACTATCCAAAGAAGGAAGATAGAAACTGGAAAATTGCATCCTTGTTAATCCTTCCATCACTGCAAAGCTTGCTGCTGACAAGAGGATGCCTACCAACTCCTAGTCCTAGGAATTGCTGAAATCTGCTATTTAAAAGAATTTGATGTCATTGTATTGCAAAGACTGGATATAGAAATCTTTGGTCAGTAATCTAATTCATTTGTACAGCTTCTAGTAAGGTTTCCATGAAGCAGAATAGGGCTGGAACTAATAAATAGGTTAAGGACACATACACTACTAACCTGACAGCACGAGAAGGTTTTACTGATCCAAAAATGTGTCTTATTGAATGGTAGTACCATACACAACCTAGTATCCATAACACTGAATATCAATATCATTGCGTGTGTGTGTGTATATATATATATATATATACGCGCGCTATTCTACACCCTAGGTGTAGAATAGTATTCTACACCAAGCTGTTATACTGAACAAAATTCAGTACTGTTCAGTACTCGTGTTTCAGTATTGTTCAGTATTTTTGAGGTGTTAGGTGTAGTACTGATTGATACTGAACGTGGTTCAGTAGTATTCAGTATTTTTTCAGTTCAATTTTGACTTGTGGTGTAGAATAATATTCTACACCTAGGGTGTAGAATAGCGCTGCCGTGTATATATATATATATATATATATATATATATATATATATATATATATATATATATATATACACGGCAGTGCTATTCTACACCCTAGGTGTAGAATACCATTCTACACCAAGCTGTTGTACTCAACAAAATTCAGTACTCACGTTTCAGTATTGTTCAGTATTTTCGAGGTGCTGGGTGTAGTACTGACTGATACTGAACGTGGTTCAGTAGTACTCAGTATTTTTTCAGGTCAGTTTTGACTTATGGTGTAGAATATTATTCTACACCTAGGGTGTAGAATAGCGCTGCCGTGTATATATATATATATATATATATATATATATATATATATATATATATATATATATATATATATATATATATATATATATAGGGATGCAGCAAGCGATATCTGAAGAACTGGCAGTATTGGCATCTGAAGAACTTTTTATTCTTTTTCTTTGAGATAGTGGCCATCTTAAGAATTGATAAGGCAAAATTATAACAGGCGAAGGCTGTTTGAAGTTGCATGGCTGCCAAAATAGATTTTCAAAAGTAACCACCGCAGCAACATCTCAATCATTTGAATACTTGTGTAAGCTCTGCTACTTGGTGTTCGCATAAAAACTGTACAGGTAGGAACATTAATCCAAAGTATGTATTACTGCATACTAAGCATTTTTGTTGATTAATAAGCTGCGCAACTGAAAAGCTAACTTCTACAGTTATACTGTATAACTATAAACTGTCTATACAAAACACACACACACATATATATTAAGTTATAGCATGTTTTTGGGCAGAATAGCATTTTAATATTGGAGGGGTCTCAGAATTGCAGCCAAGCCACAATGGATGAATCAAGCAAACCTCGAGAGAAGGTAGCGAGGATGAAGCCACACAGGATGAAGCTAACGTGCTAATGAGTTCCTCTGCCTCTTACCTCAAACGTAATCTGGGAGGCAAGGGTTTTGATCCTGGATTGGCGGTGGTCTGGGCACTCATGAAGACGAGAAGGCAGCGAGGAACTACTACGCAGTGACCCTTGAGGCCGCCCACCAACCTTCTCCACGACGTTATACGGCGGCAGCTCACCTCCCCTCTCCTCTACAGCATCCCGGCAGTGGCTCGGACCGCCTCCCTCTCCTCTAGGCTCCAGGCACCTAGGACTTGGATTGCAGCGGCGGTGTGGTAGCTGCTGGTAGGACGGGCAGGTGCTGGGCCGCATACTCCAATTGGGGAGGGAGATGTGCTGCGGATCGAGGACGACGGGGAGGAGCAAGCCTGCTGCTACTGCTGATTGGGGGAGGACGGGGACACGGGGTGCCGTGGATCGAGGACGGGAGGGCCAAGATGCGGACAACGAGGCGGGCTGCGGCGGCCGAGCGACACTGCGTGGGAGGGGCTGCGTCGGCTGCGGACAGCGTGGGGTTGGGGTCGGCGTGGCGTGGCGGCGGCCCTTCGTCGCTGTGTGGGAGGGGCAGGGCCGGGGGGCCGCGTTCTGGCAGTGGCGGTGTGGGAGGGCCTGGGGCGGCGCTCTGGGAGTCGCGGGCTCACGGCGTGGGATGGTGGCTTACATGTCGGCGCAAAAGATCGAAGGGTGAAGGCTGAGCACTCCGGCTTCACCACTGATGGCGAACGGGTCCAGTTTACTCTTTTTACAGGAGCAGAGACTCTTCTCCACAAACTTCTCCATAGAGCAGCTCTACAAAAATTTGAGCAGAGTTTGTAAAACTACACCTATTTAGCTGAAAAATGTGGAACTGAGCGGTCCCAAACATACCCATATAGTATGCCGTATGAGAGCAAGGGAGTTCGGTTTACAAGTGCAGGCCACAAGAATACATGAGCTCGCATCAACCAAGAAGTCTATCCGGGGGAGGTGGAGGGAACGACTCTGCAGCAATATTATAATATACAAAGGGCACAGCTGAGCGCAGGTGTTTTTGGGTGTATTCCCAGTCATTTGCTCCACGTGCAGGTCACCAACACACATAATCATTCCTTATATGCTGATTAAGATGCCTTTACATCGGAGCATCATGATGACCGTTTGAGAGGTCAACTGGAACTACATGGGGGATGGATTGAACAAGCTAAGTTTCCATGAAACGAACCTGAGATAGCCAGCCTGCCATTCCATATTATGGATCCTAACATGCCATGCCTCTCAAACATTCCGAGAGTAACATGCCTTGTTCCCTGCCAGCTTCACTTCAACCATGTGATGCATCACCATCTCGATCAATGTGTTCATTATATATACGTAACTCAGATCGATCCATCACAACAGCAACAACACAACCAGCAGAAACAGGATACTTGTTGCAGAGCCATGGCACTGTCATCGTCTTCCTGTAAGCATCGCATGGTTGTGTTGCCGTTCCTTGCAATGGCAATGGCATATAGGACAGCAGTAGTGGCACTGCTGTACGATGACATCGAAATCTCGTGGGGCCAGGACACCTTCTTCTACATGGATGGCGACATGGACACGCTCGCGCTCGGCCTTGACCACACCAGCGGCTCGGGGTTCAGCTCCAAGGATGCCTACCTGTATGCCCGCTTCGACATGGACATCAAGCTCGTGTCCAACGACTCTGCTGGCACTGTCGCCACATTCTATGTAAGTCCACTGCCACGGCATGTCTCTGTCATCCCGGCGCGGTGACCGCGGTCACCATTCATGTTGTTGTTCGATCCCAGACATATGTTTCTCTCTTGGTCTCCCTTGTGTAAATAAATATGTTTCATCACGGGTGAATGGAATGGCATTGCAGCTGACGCCCGATGACGTGCCATGGGAGTACCACGACGAGGTGGACATGGAGTTCCTGGGCAATACCACCGGCGAGCCGTACACGCTGCACACCAACGTCTACGTCAACGGCGTCGGCAGCCGCGAGCAGCAGTTCCACCTCTGGTTCGACCCCGCTGAAGACTTCCACACCTACTCCATCGAATGGAACCCCAAATACATCATGTAAGTAAACAACAACATTGTCGTCTTGAGTAGCCCTCTATCATGAATCATCACCAATAAAGCTCAAACTGTTAGCATTGCATATATAAACTGCTTGCAGATTCCTCGTCGACGGCTTGCCAATCCGCGCGTACAAGAACGATCGGGCGCGCGGCGTGCCGTTCCCGACGTGGCAGCGCATGCGTGTGCAGGGGAGCCTGTGGAACGCTGACGAGTGGGCAACGCAGGGCGGGCGCGTCAAGACGGACTGGACGCAGGCGCCCTTCTACGCCTACTACCGCAATTTCCGCGTGACGCCGTGCATTCCCTCGCCCGGCGTGGCGTGGTGCGGCGACGAGCCTGCACAATCCACGTGGTTCGACAAGCGGCTGGATGCGGCGGTGCTGCACAAGGTGCAGGAGGAGCACATGGTCTACGACTACTGCACGGATCAGAAGCGGTTCAAGGACAAGGGGCTCCCCATGGAATGTACCAAGGCCTAGTAGCTTCACAGTGTGGGTGTTTGCAAATTACTCCTATTAAACTGTTCTTAGAATTGTTTTAGTCCACCATCCATAATTTTTTTATTCATTGGGTCATCAATTATACCATTAACATTTTAGCTTTTTTACTCGCCATTTTAAGACATGTCTTTTTTCCAAAAAGCTAACAGACATGTTCCTTTTTTACTGGAAAGCACATAATCCCTTTGTCCACGCCTATTCTGTTTATGAGAGTTTCTACTTGCCTATCAACAGATATTGTGGTCTAATTTTAATCATCAGCCCTTTGATCAGTATTTTGTTGTTCCAAATGTAGGTTTTTAGTTTTATCATAAATCATGCTTCTCTAACACCAGTTGAATATTTATAAAAATATATTAACATCTAAAATACCAAGTCTTCTTCAAAAAAACATCTAAAATACCAAATAAACACACAATATATATTTCATGGTGGACCTATTGAAGCAAATTTGATATTACAGATGTTAACGAATTTTCTAGAAACTCGGCGAAAATTACAGAAGCCTGACTTTAGACACAACTAAAATGGCTTTTTTCTTGGAATTGACTAAGGCTTGCTTTAAATAATATATGCATGCCATGGTGTTTTCCACGCTTGGTCTCCGCTGTTGATCAGTTCGATTTGTCGTTATATAAATTTGATTATAGACTTGTTACACTTATGAGATTATTTGTCTCTGTCATTTCCTACTTTTAATGTGTTTGTGTATGAGTAGGTGACTAGTCAATGAAGATAATGTGGATGAAGAATGAGGGAATTATAAAGGACTAATGGGCTCAAATGATATGTAAACGAGAAACAGTCCCTTGAAAGAATGAAGAAACGAAGAAATGACTATGGAATGGTCTCAATGATAATTTGCTTGTAAAAAATAAGTGGAAGTTTGTCCAATGACATTGATCAAGATCGCTACATATATATGAACATGTGTAGTCAAGGGCTTTACAAGTGAAGGAAGATCATATGGATGCTTGACTTTGTCTCATGATTGGTTTATGATGGAATAAAAATAAAAAAATGATTGCTAACGCATCAAGAAATGTGAAGAAAAATTCAAAACAATGCATAGTGGAATTCAATGTGGAAATATTGTGATGCAAGTCTATGTTTAACTAAAGATGGTTAACATAGTCAAAGGTTGGAAACTACTCGAATACAAATTACTGCACAATAGGGGAAGGAAAGCAAAGGGTGTGCCTATGAAGGACCCACGCCCTGAAGAAGAGTAAGTATTGGGCTAATAATGATGGATGGAACAAGGGCATGAGTAGTCATATGTGGCTAAGCATGAACCACTATTGAGTCATGAAGACTTAATTGACTTGTGGACATGAAGTTGTCTCTTGATATATATGTTAAAGAGTCCCAAGTCACTAGCCCAATGAGGATATGCTTAAGAAGAGAAAGTTCCTGCAACCCTCATGAAGTAGAAAATGAAAATGTGGCAATTAACAATATATTCAAGTTAAAGTGTTAAAAACATAGAGTTTATTTTGAAGCTCTTGCTGCTCTATCAAGAGGGATGAAACATTGAAGTGATTGATGAGTCACAGCTGTCAAGAAAGGCTTAATGACATGTTGAAAGATACCTAAACCTCGTAGAATAATCTTGATTGTGGTAGCACTAGTACTAGATGCTCTAATCGGTGCTCGAGAAAGGATCCTCTGGTTGGTTCTTAGTGTTTTATAGCAATATTTGGTTTAGAGTAAGTTTGTGAGGTTTTAACCGCTAGTCCATGAAAACTAGAGGGGTCCTTTCTGATTGACTCAAAGTGTAATTGTTGGTTTTAGGGGATTGGGTCTAAATACCATATCACCCCTTCTTTGGTTGTTGCTAGTGTTTCCCATGTTCTAACTTGAGACAAATGCTTGTATAGCTCCCCAACCATTGTCTTGAGAAGCTTGCGTGATTTGTGAGAAATCTAGTAAGTTAGCTTGAGAGATTTGGTGATTCTGAGCACCATATATTTATCTCACTCTTAAGCACTTTAGAGCTTCACTACAAAATTTGTGAAGCTGCTCGCCGGCTCGTGCCACTGGCCTTGAAAGTTGAACCCTTCCCGATCCAGCTAGATCCTCCTCTAGGAAAAGTTATCACCACCGGTTCGTGTTATCAGCCGGTGGTGATAGGGATTTTCAAAAATTCTAAAATCAGGTCAAAATATAGTAAAAAAATTGATTTAATCCTAAGATGGCCCCACCAGCCAGCCGCACGATCGCCCATCACAAGTCACAAGTCGTGAAATTTTTCACACAAAAATCCACATGCTGCGCAGTGCTAGGATTCGAACATGTGCCCTCACCCATAGCTGCTCCAACCACTCCACCCTTTAGTCACTTATGTCTATATATCATGTATTTTTTAGTACCAGTTTCTCAGGATTTTAAAATGAATATTTACAACCCTGAACGACTTCAGATAAAAAAGTCATAAACTACAAAGTTGTAGTTCTGATCGATGTTAGTGGTTTCGCTATCCAAGGTCGTTTGAAAATTTGAATTTCAAATCATCAAAACATCAGCCATACTGTTGGGACATCAAATGATGTCAAATGAAAAAAGTCATCAACTACAAAGATGTAGTTCTCATCGAGATCTACAACTTTGGTTTTGGTCGATTTTCCATCTAAGGTCATTTGCAAAATTTGAATTTCAAAATTTTAGAACATCAGATACAAATTTAAGACCCTAAATGATTTCTAATGAAAAAGTTGTCAACTATAAAGTTATAGATCATAACGAGATTTACAACTTTTCTTTTGATCCTTTTGTCATCTGAGGTTATTTATATAATTCAAAAAATGAATTTTAAAATATAAGAGCTTCAAACAGAATTCTAGGACTATAAACAATTTCCAATGAAAAAGACATCAACTGATATAAAGTTTGTTTTCATCCTACTTTGTCTGAGAAAGTTATGAATTTTATTGTGCTGCAGCATAAATCATCACCGCCGGTTCGTATTATGAACCGTTAGTAAAATGATTTTCACCCCCGGTTGGTACTACAACTTGGCGGTTAAATGGGTTGACCATCACTACCAGTTCGTAACACAAACCGGCTGTAATGATAGTTTATCACCGTCGGTTCATGTTACAAGTCGGCGGTGATAATCGTCTAAATTTTCACCAATGGTTCGTAACACGAACCCGCAGTGAAAATCATTTCACCAACGGCTCGTAATACGAACCGGCGGTGATGAGTATCACCGCTAGTTTTTAGCAAATCGGCGGTGAAAGTGGCGGCAGTGATTACCAGTTATGTAGTAGTGGAGGAGAGAGAGTGGGGTTAACTAAGAGAGGAAAAGGGCTCACGTCGACAATTGGTGGTCTGCAATCTTGTTCGTTCCCCTTCTTGATGCTTCGCAAAGTCTAACGCGCACCCAGTTGCGCTGAGCACAGAGCACGCAATGCTGGCCCTCCCCACAGCCCCCCTCAAACCTCACTGGCCCAACTGCGCCTGCGTCTGCACCCATGCCCGCATCTGCACCGGAGATGAAGAAGATGCTCGCATCCGCGTCCAACTCCTCCCTTCCTCCCCTCTGGCGGAGGCGCAGGCACCGGCGAGGTTCTCCTCCTCCTCCCTCGGTGAACTCCTCCAAGCGCCTGCACCCCCACCCGCATCGGCGAGCTCCTCCCCCTTTCCTTCTAGACTCCGGTGGGTATAGAAGGGCCCAGCCGGGGGAGGCAGGCCGGCCTGGCGGTGGGGAAGGAGGCCGTGGTTTAGGGGCCCTGGTAGTGCCCGAGGCGACTGGGCCAGGGAGGGGCGGGGGCGCCATGGCCGAAGGAGGTCGCTGTGTCGAAGCTTACTGTAACAGAACCGTCCAAATTATAAGAGTATAAGTACAAAAACAAGCACCGAAACGCTTAAATTTTCAAACTTGAGCCCATATAATCCCGGTAGTCAATCGAAATCACGAAGGATTTCAAACCAACACGATTACAACCAAGATCACATCATGCAATATAAACACGTCACCCGTTACATTTCACAAGTACTTAAAAGAGGCTTACAACACCATAGAGTCGCAATTTATTACAAACCAGGTTTAGAAAGTAGAGGAAGCATAATTTACACACACTTAGTTCAAGTACTATTGCCAGTCTTACAGATTACATTCTCACAAAAGCATTAAGGAAAGTAGACTAAAAGACAAATCACGCCCAAGTGATCTAGTCCTCGTCACCCGCCGGGTGGAGGCAGTTCTTGCAGAAGCCCTGATAAAGCATGTCATCTGCAACAGGAGGGAATAAACTCTGAGTACGAGAATGTACTCAGCTAGACTTACCCGTCGAAACAGAAATAAAGGACACCAAGGATCATGCAAGACTTTTCTTAAGTGGAGCTGCTGACATCTTATTTGTAGAAAAGCATAAGTAGTAGTAACTCTTTTAACATGGCTAGCAGTTATTTTTAGCATTAACCTGTCATCTATCTTAGCACCTATACTAAACAATCATCTGATTATTAAGCAAACATTAATAACCATAGCCGGTATAAATTATGGCAATATTTAAATCATCATCCAATTAACCATCTATTCAATTAATTGAATCTACGTTGCCACTGCTCAAGTCAAACGCTCACTAACCGGGAGCAATGACGATTCGAATCGAGTTCCTATCCAGCTGGAGGGGTATTTCTAACACAAACCGCGCAGGCTCGACTGATGCCGCATTTCCAAGGGCAACACTCTGCCATGTGAAAGGGACTTTAACCCCCCTTGGTCTCATGCCAGTGTCCCAAGCACATCATTACTTTCTCTAGAATACACACTTGACCCTCCGATTCCTAGTCTGAACTGTATTACTCGGCTTCGCGGTCGGAACGGCTTATCCGGCCAAATAAGTGTTAGACTGCATTCAACATGACTCAAGGACGTATAACGAATCGGTCCTTAAACGACTCAGACGGGCATAGCTTTTTACCCAAGACGTGAAGTGTCTTGCGGCTGCACTATCGAACTCCCGCTCGGTTTCAACTCATTTTTTAGCATGGTTCTTTTTTTCACGATAGCAAATATAGCCAACCGTGACCCACTTTATCCTAAAGCTCGCGGATGACCAGAAATCACCCGACTTCTACCGCACTAAGCATGGCTAAACAATAACATGAGCCTAAACTTTAATTAGGATTCAAGTTCGTTATCTGGACAAGGATAGATATAATTCAGCAAGTGTTTTCACTCAACTCCTACAACTTAATACAATAAACAAGTAAAAGTACTCAAATGGTAAGTATATAAATGTGGGTTAGCATGCACCGGGGGCTTGCCTTTCTGAAAGGATGAAGGCGATGGTCAGGACACTCAGGTAGCTCGTCTTCGGGAACTCCTTCGCCGGCTAGCTCTTCGGGCTCCTCTGGCTACTTCTGCTCCTCCTGATGTGCTCCCTGGAACTCTAGAAGTGTCACTCCCCTCCGGCACACCTATTGCATGGATGCACAAATAAGTTTCATGGATGCATAAGCGTGAATGCAACATGCTCGGTGAATGCAATGTGAACTGCAGCAACACTTTAACAAAACGTGCAAATCTCTTCTCCGGTAGATAAGTACTTACCAAGTCTATGCAACCTAATGTATAGTTGCTCTTGCTCAGTTAAGGACCTAACACCTAAATAACCAACAAGAGCAACATTACTTAAGCTTATCACAATCCTAACTCATTTCAACAACATAGAAATCTGGACAGCAGCTCGGTTTTTCAACCATAACTGGGGATCCACAATTCCAAATGACCTGATACAAGACAATCTGGAAAGCTTATAAAATGCTCTACAAATCATTTTCATACCTCAAGACTTGATTCCTAAGTTTACCTAATCGAAATCTTAAGGTTTCAGAAATTTGTCATCTCTAAACAGAGAGCAGCCATTTCTGGACAGCAACTTCAAACAACTAGAACTCCTAAAATACTTGGCCAAATGCCACCAAATTTTGATACAAACTAGTTTAAGAAGTTTACTATAACTTTGGTATTCACAATATTCTCAGAAAACACTTTTATCAAAGTCTAAACCCAGAAAACCTACCAATTGTCCAGGACGCCTAGAAATGTGAAAATTAAATATTTACTTATGTGCCAAACTAACCTTATGACCAAACCAATGGCACCACTAGTTCACATATGAAATAAAACCACCAGAAAGTAAGGTATACTAACCTAAGTCATTTATTTTAATCTCTTTGTTAATTTAATTAATTAATTAAGGGGAAAAATAAACTTATATGCAAATTATTCAGAAAACTCTACAAAAATTACAGGGAACCCTATATACTACCAGAAGGCTACTATAAAAAATTGGAGCCAAAGTTGCCTATAGGATCTCTCTACACAAAATTCACAAGCCAGCAAGGCTGATTCTAGCATAATTAAGATATCCTATTGAAAAGTATCAAACGACAGAAACAATATTTTTACTAGAAATCCTAAGGCATCAGGACACTCTCCACAAAATTTCATGCTTAATGGACATATAGAAAAATTATAAAAATTCATTCAAATATCTCTTAATATAAATTGACAAAGTCATAACTTAAAAACTACTCAAGTAATGACCTTCTAATTTTTACCATAGCTAGTATGTACCTCAAATAGCACACTCACCAAATTTCATAATTTTGAAGCAATAGAACTCAAGTTATAAAATTAACAAGTTTGACTTCATTTTAAAAAACATTTCAAAAGTCTATTTAATTCTTCCAGAATTTAAATAACACATATATATTTTATATTTTTCCTAAATGCTAGACTTTACACATAACAATCTTGAGATATGGGATTTACAAAATAGCATCCAAATCTGTGACCACAATCAAAGGAAAATGATAACAAAAACCCTAACCGACTACTGGGCCGGCCCGATTAATGCCAGCACGGCCTGCTACCTCGCGCGACTGGATCGGCCAGCGCGGTCCAGTTGGCCTCCTGCAACGCGCGCGCCTGACCAACAGGGCCCGCAGGCCAGAGACAGGCGGAGGCAGAGGAGGGCCGCCGACGGTGGAGCTCGCCGACGGCTAGTCAGCCGGCGAAACCGAGGGCACTCGAGTGACCAGTATCACCAGCTGCACCGATTGACCTGGCTACACTAAGGACGGAGCCACCAAAGAGGGCTCGCCATTGCACATGGTGGCTTGACGGGGCACGTGGTGGCGCACCTCGCCGGCGGTGACCGCGGAACCGCATCCTATATCCGCAGTGAGCATCCTCGAACTACCCCAGCCCCAGCGAACCTACTAGCACTCGAAGAGGATGACCGGAGAACCCTGGCCACGGTGAGCAGTCACACGAATGAACTCCGGCGAGGTACCACGGTGGTAGAAATAAGCAATGTGACCGTACCGTTGCTCGACTGATGGCGTGGAGCAGACGATGGGGTAGAGGGTTTCAAGGCGGAGCTATTGGCCCGATTTGAGATGCGGTGGTGAGCGCACGCGAGCTCGACCGGAGCTGGTGGTGACAATGGCGGCTTCATTTTCCACTTTGGCGATGACAGAGGGAGGGAGGGAGGGAGAAGGAGCGAGTGAAGGGAGAGGCGAGCGGGGGAAGGCGTGGTGGCTTTGAGGGACATTATGGACTGACCGGTGGGGCCATGGCTGATGTACGGATGCCACAGTGTGCCCACACGGCGGCACTGACCTATGGCCGGTCGGCCACCGAGCTCAGCTTGTTCCCATTCAGAGACTTCCGAAACCAACTGACAGTCAAACTTTGGCCTCCAATTACTCCTAATCCAGGCCAATCTAGCATGAGCCGTAGTTAGCAAAGTTGTAGAGGGACATAAGATCTACAAGTTTGTCAATAGGAGCTCGAGTTGATTCAGCACGGTTTGCGAGTTACATGGCTCCAAAGTAGGGTACATCAAAACTGTTTCTCCATTTCACTTAACCAAATTTGCTAAGTCCCAAAACAGCCCCCTATGCTGACTTGTGGGCCATTTTTGAGGGTGTCATGATCATTTTCATGAGATGGCCATATGACAACTTTTGTTCTCTATAAAATTCTCTACAACTTTGTTAAAGGGTGCATCTCCAAGGAAGATTTCTAAGCTAGACTTTTTAAATAGTCAAATGAAAGCACCCTAGAGGTCAAAACCTAGTCAACATCACTTAGGAGGGCAATTTGGTCATTTTGGTCAACATGAACATTGCTCCACTAATTACCCTAAGTGTAATTAAGGTGTTATAGGACATAATTAACCACTTTAATCATTGACTACACACAATTCTAATTGTCACATACGTTGAAACAAGCAAAACAAACAATTCCCTTTCTTTGTTGCACTACTATGTTGCATATGTTTCAAACCCTTGTTGCAACAATTAAACTTGTCATACTATACTAACAACATTGCCATGTTTCAATGTATAAGACACTCATATTACATCTACATGTTGCACCAACCACATTTCATAAGCCAACAAATGTGAAACAAGCACACTTTAGTATGTTGCATACTCATGTTGTAGTTCAAACAATTGCATGAATGGGATGAATGATGCTCACGCTTATGAAATGCAAGTGCAAATGTGGAAACCAAACACTTGGGGTGTTACACTTGCCATCGCATCATGGGTGGGGGGGAGGGGAAGAAGGTGGCCGCCACGGGCGCTAGGGCTCGCCGGAGCTCCGATGAGCTAGGGCCATCGTGGGGCGGTGGTCGATGGCAGGGGCGAGGAGGAGGAGGAGGGCGAGGTCAAGGTCGAGTGCGAGCAGCAAGGCTGCGAGAGCGGCCGATGTTGGGGATAGAGGCGGGCGGGGGCAGAGGCGAGGTCGACCACGAGCGGGAGGTGGAAGACGGTGACACGGGGACAGGTTGTGCGATAACGTCATCCTTGATGCTTACTAGCCCCAGTCACTATCTCCTGCACCAAAGGCCCGGCTGCCTCCTCATGGGCTGGCCACCTCTTCCCTGACACGGCCGCCTCCCCACGCCTCTTCAGCATGACCACACTACTGCCTCCCATGCCCTACCTAGATGCTCACGTCGAGTTCACGCTGTGCCAACCAAGGTGGTGAGCCCCATGCAATTGCCACCAATAGAGGTTGTGAGCCCGATGCGAATGTCGTTGATGGCGTGGAGGAGCCCAAGGGTCGAGACCTACAGAGAGAGTTATGGTGTGTGTGGCTATTGGGCTGTGAAATGAACGGGTTGCACTACTACTAAAAATATTTTAGGAGTCACAATTTTATTACAAAGGAAGGCAAAACTTAATAGTGTCTCCAGAAATGGACTACGAACTCCAGAGGTGGTTTATTCATTTTAGGAGACACTTTGAAAAAATGACCACCTCCTAAATTGATTAATAGAGGCGGATCTCTTAAGAGGCCGCCTCTGAAAATAGGGGCCACTTTCAGAAGTGCGCCTCTTAAGAGGCTCGTCTCTGCTAATTGTGCCAAGCTCAAAAGCCCAAAGTTGTGAGCTTATAAAAGCAAGAGCCCCTCTCACTCATTTCCCTCATAGGGGCCACTTTTAGAAGTGCGCCTCTTAAGAGGCCTGTCTCTGCTAATTGTGCCAAGCTTAGAAGCCCAAACTTGTGAGCTTATAAAAGCAGGAGCCCCTCTCACTCATTTCCCTCTCCCTCCCTTAGCCGCCACACAAGTACCTCTCTCTCCCTCTGAATAGACACGGGGCTCCTCCTGCGTGGCCTGTCTGTGAGGGCGCGGCTGTCCTTCGGGCACACCCATGTTTAGTGGTGGCTCGTGAGGGCGTAGACCCTCTGCGAGGATGTGGCCCTCCTCTAGGGGCGGTGGATGCAGATCCAACAAGGATAGTGGTGGGTCGACATCCGGTGAGGATGTCGGTGGTACAGGATGCGGCAATGGCGGCTATGTTGGTTGGCCCGCCAGCACCCCCTTTTTTGTTTTATGTGATTCATATCCGGAGGCAGGCACATATCTGCAAATTTTGATTAATAGTGACGCCCACTCGGAGGTGAACAAGCTACCCGTATGCGGAAATAGATTTTGACCATCTTTGAAAACTAATCTATAGCAGTGCTAGAGAGAGCCGACTCTAAGAAATTAAAAGGATTCTCAGAGACGGATATCTTAAGGGGCCTATCTCTATAAATCTATTTATAGAGACAGGTATCGCTGTACTCCTGCTGCAATTACTGCTACCAAACATATCTCCAACTTTTTGAAATGGCAACCAATCTTGCCATCAACTATCACAAGACCACGTTCTTGCCTATTGCAGTTCCTGATGATGAGGCCCAAGCTCTTGCCTCATCCTTTGGCACTTCCATCTCCTCATTCCCCAAAACCTACCTCGGCCTCCCCCTAACCCCACACAAAGTCTCTATTGCCGATTGTCTCCCCCTAATCTCTTCCACTGATAGATACCTATCTGGTTGGCGCGCCTCCCTCCTTAACCGCGCTAGCCATCTCAATCTTTGCACCTCTGTTCTCAGTTCTCTCCCCCTTCATTATATGTCTGCCCTCAACGTCCCCAAAACTGTCATCAAAGCTATTGACAAGAGGCGTCGTGCTTTCTTTTGGACTGGGGAAGACAGTTGTCATGGATCTAAATGCCTTGTTGCGTGGGACTCCGTTCAAGCACCCAAGGATAGGGGTGGACTTGGGGTAAAAGACCTTGAACTCCAAAACCGCTGCTCACTGATGAAGTTCATCAACGAACTCTTTACAGGTGAGCAGGCTAATTGGAAGGATTGGCTGCTCACCACCTCTTCCCCCCTTTGACACCCCTGCTCACAGCTCCTCTGGATTTCTCTAGCGCATTGTTAATGATGAATTAAACACTTATCGCTCTATCACTTTTGTTAGAGTCCACAACGGTGCGACAACTTCTTTTTGGTTCGATCACTGGCTTCCAGAGGGTCCTATCTCTTCCACCCACTCTGCCCTCTTCTCGCACACTACTTCCCCTAACATTTCAGTGCAGCAGGTCTTCCGAACTGTTTTTGATTTGCGTCTGCGTCCTCGACTCACTAGTGTTGCTAGCCATCAGCTAGACAACCTCCTTTCTTTATTGCAGGACATTACCTTAGAAGGCAACCACGACGTCTGACTGCTAAAGCTCACTGGGTGCCCCTATACAACCAGAGATGCTTATGCAGCACTTGATTCTGCTGGTGATGCCAACGACATTCATGACAGACATTTTTGGGGGACGAGGCTGCCTAACAAAGTCAAGGTGTTCGCCTAGTTATACTTCAGGAATCGGTTAAGCACAAGAGTGAACCTGTATGCAAAGCATGTTGTCGACAGCGAGTTGTGCGAGCACTGTTCGAGCCAAGTAGAGAGTAGACACCACGTCTTCTTCGGTTGCCAGGAAAGTGTCTCAATCTAGAACACTATTGGCATGTCCGAGATGATGCAACTAACGGATGAAGAAGCCTGATCGGCAAACACTCCTGCAGGCCTCCACGCGGCGCTCTAGCCTTTCGTCTTTTTAACCATACTATGGCGCATCTGGGATGCTCGCGATTATCACACCTGGTTTTCTAAAGAACAAAGCCAGACTAATCATATGTGTGCCCAAGAAGTCCACACATATGTTAGAATGAAAAAGTATCAGAAGCAATGTTATTATATAACGTATACTTATCTATATTAACACTTACATCAGAGTATCGTGGAACGATGACTAAACTTTAGGCTCCATTCTTCTCAGGGACGGCTGACTGGTGGCTCCGTATGCCAAGCACTTCTGAAAGACTTCTGGAAACTCCACTACACCTTCATCCTTCTTCTAAGCAGCACCTCACTACACACTGAGGTGTGGAGGAAATAGCAAGGGTGAGTCCATGTCGAACTCAACAAGTATAATACGAGGTTCATGAGGCACAAAAGGCTAGACACTGTTTGACTGCATTTAGCTTTTAATCATCATATAATTAGCAATTGAGTAGCATCAAGATAATCCACTTCCCATTAATGAACCAATGATCAATTATAATAAGGATAATGAATAGCATTAACATGAGCATAATAATAACAACAATAATTAAGCATGATATAATAATGGTGATCAGCTATCTGTAGATGTTCCAAGGCTGCCCGTATCCGTGGGCATGGCTAGTATACCAGTTGAAAGGATCAAGATGCCCAAGAGGGGGTGAATTGGGCTTTTCTAAAAATTAATTACAAGAATTAAATCCTACAAGCCAAAGTTCACCCCTAGTGCCTACTTGTGTTCCTTGTGATTCTACTGATAAAAAGTTTTGCACCCTAAGTTCCAATCCTAGTCTAGCATGGCAATTCTAGGAAAGTAAACCAAGCAATGAAAGTAATACGAGAAAGTAAATGCTTGAAAGTAAGGGTAAGGAACGCGGCGATGTTTTCCCGAGGTATCAGAGAGTCACCACTCCCCACTAGTCATCGTTGGAGCACCCACGCAAGGGTGTAGCTCCCCCTTGATCCGTGCAAGGATCAAGTGCTCTCTACGGGCTAATTCTTTGACACTCTGTCATGGTGAATCACCCAAAACCGCTCACAAGATGAGTTGGGTCATCCACAAGCTCCGCGGGATGATCACCAAACTCCCAATCACCACCAAGTTGTCTAGGTGATGGTGATCACTAAGACTAACAAGCTAGAACTCTCACTTGACCACAACGAGTCTAATGAGAAGATGGATGCACACTTGCTACTCCCTAGTCACTAATGAGGGATTCTCAAACTTTGATTCTCAAATCACTACCCTCACTAGAGCTCTTGCACTCCCTTGCACTTGAAAGGTGTTTCTCAGCTGCACAAATGAGCAAGAGACCTCTAAAAGAGGTGGAGGGGATGTATTTATACACCCCACAGTCAAATCCAACCGTTACCTGCAAACTCAGCAAAATACGCACTGACCGGACGCGCCGGTCGACATGACCGGACACGCTGGTCGAGCGTAACGGTCGAAAACTTGAACAACACTGCTGAGTGACCGGACGCACTGATTAGGGGTGACCAGATGCGTCCGATCGTGCAAGGTGCTTACTGTACTTTGACTTGATGCTCGACCGCGTCCGATCAGTGATGACCGGACGCGTCAGGTCTGCAAAATACCTTACTGGAACATGATTGGACGCATCCGTTCACTTCCCGGTCGCGTCCGATTAGATGTTTTACCCTCTGAGACACGTGTCAGCATGAACACCGCGTCCGGTCCTCGCATGGACCGCGTCCGGTCAACCGTGCTGAAACACAGTAACTGTTTAGTACTGATCGGACGTGTCCAGTCAAGACAGAAACCGCGTCCGGTCAAGGGAAAACGGCTCTAACGACTCCGAAACGTGACACAACTTGAACCAAATTGCTTCCAACTGAACTTTGAGTTTTTCTTGAGCTACCTAGTGCTAAGTTTGACAAGTGTGCACCACACCTAAACAAAAGACTCACCTAGGTCAAGCTACTCGCTCATGACCCCTTTATAGTACGGCCAAATGAAAAAAGCGAAGATCCTAACGACTATTCCGAATGTAACTCAACACCTTGACATCCGGAAATAACCGTGCTTAATCTTGTCATTGAACCTTTGAAAACCGAAACGATTTCCATCAAGGAGCATGAATACCATAGTGCCCAAAGAAGTTATCAACCCCATGACCTAACTTACCAAAGTTTCTGTGAAACACACCTTAGTCATGATAATAATGTATTATCATCAATTGCCGAAACCAACTCTCAGGGCCTAGATGCTTTCACCAGTTTTTAACTCTACGCAGAGGTGTACACTTTCACTGTATGTCATGACTTCCAAATGCATGGGTTTGCAAGGCCCAAAACATCAGAAACCATATAAAGTCACTCAAAAGTTCGTCTAACAAGTTAGGGCCATTAGATTCACTCAGCAGGCAGATCTAGGAATCCCCTTTTCATATGGTACAATTCCTTCTCGGCTATACTCATAGACTAGAGGCTGTCCTACACCCAACGTTTCAAGTCATTCTTACGCCATTTAAGGTAACCACTAACAAGCTAGAAAAGGTCCTTTAAACAATTAGAGCCAGAGCCATATAGCCCTCACAGTTGTACTGTATGTCCCGAATGATCACGTACAGATAAGTCCTTACGGAGAGAAACCAGAGCAACAAAATAACCCACATGCTCTAGCCCCCTTTTCAATAGTAATAAAATCATCATTAAAGGTTGGTCGCTTAATTCATTAGTCCAATTACAAGATCATCGTTCATAATTAAGCACTAGCAATAGCCACCCAAATGCACAACCCATAGGTGACAAGGAAACAAGATATCAATAGTTAAGTTATAATCTCTATGGTTGTCAAGGAGGACACATGCATATGTATGATAATTTCAGTGAATAGGACAACAAGGATGGTCCCTTGTTATACTTACCTTGATCAAAGCTTTCCCGATGATACTACTGGTCTGGCTCAAAATAATACTACTGATCGTCAAGAAACTGCTCACTGTCTATACTCGATCACCAAGCATCAACACACAATCATCTGAGCAATCAAACATAAAGCAAACAAAGAGACATAGTTAGAACAGTACACCAACAGTAGCAAAACAATATAAAAAAGTTTGTAAAACTCTTCTACACGTTACTACGATCACACAGACGTAAAGATCACAAAATTCGGATTTAAAACGTGAAAGTTATGAATTTTCTAAGATTTTCTATATATAAATAATTATTTTAATATAAACTCAAAAATTAAAATTTTCAAACTTACTGTACAGCTACACTAACATGTAGAGTTCGTAAATACGAATCTAATGCAACTTGAATCATTCGAATCGGACGTAAAACGAATAAACAGAGGTGGAAAAACGAACAATGGCAGAATCGTAATTACGAGCATGTTGTACCTTTAGTCTTCATCTCCTTCGCGAGGACAACAACCATGGTTGCCGTTACTGCACACAGGGAAGGAGAGGGGCCCGGGCAGCAACCTAGGCGCCCAGCTGGATGGCATGGTGACACGGCGCAGGGCCTGAGGGCGCGGGGTGTGGTCAAGGGCCCGAGACGATGCTGCAGCGCCGGACGACAAAGAACGAAGGAGCTCCGGTCAGCCATGTTGGTTCTCGTCGGAGGAGAAAAAGATGAATTAGGAAACCATGAACGGATGATGGATTCGCGAAACGAAAGACGTGCCGGTGAAGAGGACGACGAGACGAACCTCGGAGTGGAAGCGGAATTCGCCGGAGATGTCCGAGGTGGCCGAAAAAGCTCGCCGAACCATCGCCGGAAGTTCGCCAGAAAGCAAGCTGTAGATGAAGAACTTCGGCGAGGGATAGAGGGAGCTACGAGCGGCGGCTCGCTATAAGGGTTGTACTTCTAAAACCAGGGCGTCGAGGGCTATGCCGACATATATATAGTCGTAGGGTTTGGAACTTTTCGGATTTTCTTAATTTCGGGATTATTTTAATTTCGCGAATAAAATAATTTCAGAAAATCTAAAATTACCTTTTTAGCCGTGAAAAATAGCCCGGAGCTCAGAAAAATCCTGGAGACTCTTGGAGAGATAAGGAACTCAACCAAATGAGTTTGAGCTCATGAAAAGATGGATGAAGAGATCAAGGAAAAAGATTAAGCTCACGTAAATTGAAATTTTAAATCCAGAAAATACCAAAAAGTATTCCGATGAGAAGTAAACGTTGTCCTATGGTATTTTAAAAATAATAGCACTCACCAACACTAAAGACAAGCATCACACAAACACCACATTATCAAATTAATATGAAAAAGTTGAAAACCAAAATTTTCTATATTTAAATTAGCAGCAACTTAAATTATCTAATAAATTTATTCAAATATTGAAATCATTTATTTTATTTAGTGTTTTCTAAGCACAACCCAAAATTGAAAATTTCTGCAACGAATGGATGCATCTTCCGCAGCGAAAATTTCTGTACTCGGGTTGTTGTGTCTCGGGTCTACGATGACCTTGTAATTTGGCGTAAACGCCTGTCCTCTGATCTTGTAGACAGCCTGCTAGGCTGGTGTGCGTATCTCCGCTGTTGTATAACGAACTTGTCCGCACACTCTGGTTCCCTGGGGCGTGTGCTTTTGGAATGAAAAGGTGGGAAAGCTCCCCCCGTTTAAATTTCAAAAAAAAGTTCAGAACGTATTTTTACGGAGATTGACACTTTATGCTTGCCTGATAAATCAAGAAGCTTGTCTGCTAAAATCTTTATTTTTGGGTAGGGGAGGCATGCAGCTGCAGAACGAGTCTCTCCAGATCCTGCGGGGCTCCGACACATTGTCAGGGTCGGCATGGGGTGGCTTGCTAGTGACAGAGTGCAAACTAGCCAGGCCCGGTTTGTAGAGCGTGTACTCATTCGATCTTCAAAAATTAAAGAGATATTTGGACTTATTTTTATCTTTTTATTTACAGGTAGATAGGCAGATGAATTTCGGGGTCAATTGCGAAAGTTTAGCTGCACGTGAATCTCACCAACACATGTAATGTGCACATTTCTATTCCTGGACACACGAAACAGAGTGCATGTGCAATACCTAAGCCGATTAAGCCGCGTTTACGTCGGAACAGCATGGAGGCAGGTCTTCCATGAAGCTAAACATTCCCAGGAACAACATGCCCTGTTTCGTTATAAATACGGATCCCGAATCCATGGAAAAACTACAGCAAGATCAAGAAGAACAAGATTATAGAGTCACATGGCGGCACTTTTGCCGTCTTCTTGTTGTCATCATGCCATCATGGCGGTGGTGGCTGCGCTGCTTCTAATGACAACGGCGGCTCCGGCGGCCGTGGCATTGCTTAAGGACGACATCGAATTCATGTGGGGTCCGGACCACAGCTTCTTCTACGATGACGGCAACACCCTCGCGCTGTGCCTCGAGAAGACCCACGGCTCGGGGTTTCGCTCCAAGGGCGCCTACCTCTACGCCCGCTACGACATCGACGTCAAGCTCGTTGCAAACAACTCGGCCGGCACCGTCACCACGGTCTACGTGAGTTGCCCGGACGGCCCGGCCGCCGCCGCGTCTCATCTCTGATCCATGTTCTGGACGCGGTCACCGCGCCCGGCATGAAGTCACCATTCCTGCAGACGACAGTCACCATTTCTGTTGACATGTTGCATGCATGCGTGCGACGCGTGCGCATGCATTGCTTGGCCATTGTTGCAGCTGACGACGGATGACGTGCGGCCGGGGTACCATGACGAGGTGGACATGGAGTTCCTGGGCAACGTCACCGGCGAGCCATACACGCTGCACACGAACATCTTCGTGGACAGCGTCGGCAACCGCGAGCAGCAGTTCCGGCTCTGGTTCGACCCCACCAAGGACTTCCACACTTACTCCGTCGAATGGACACCCAAGCACATCATGTAAGTAAGCGTCATGCAATGCCAATTGTCGAACATCGTCGTGCTCATCGTCGGCGAGAGTACCGAAGCTCAAAACGTTGGCATTGTGTACGTGTTGGATTTTTGCTTGGCAGATTCCTCATCGACGGCACGCCGATCCGCGTGTACAAGCACGAGCCATCGCACGGCGGGACGTTCCCGACGCAGCGGCGCATGCGGCTGGACGGGAGCCTGTGGAACGCCGACGACTGGGCGACGCAGGGCGGCCGCGTCAAGACGGACTGGACGCACGCGCCGTTCTACGCCTACTACCGCAACTTGCGCGTGACGCCGTGCGCGCCGTCGTCGTCCACCGGCGTCGCATCGTGCAGCGATGAGCCACCGGCGTCAGGGGCGCTGCAGAAGGTGCGAGTGGAGCATCTGCTCTATGACTACTGCGAGGATCAGAACCGGTTCAAGGACACGGGGCTCCCCAAGGAATGTACGGCGGGCTAGATGAAGCCAAGTAATGTTCGTGTGATTGCAAATGAAACGGTTTAAGTGTAGTACTATAGTACTCATATATTCGTTCTATTCTTTTATGACTCTATTTGAAACTTCATTTCTCTATGAGAGTGGAACACATACACAATATTCTTTGACATTTTCCTCACTTTGGATTGAAATTAATGCATGTTTTCTGAGGCCATGGCCATCCTCTTCACTAATGAAAAGTCACCTTACAGAGAGACAAAAGCTAATTGCCACTCAAATGTTTTGAAGTTTCTCGACACTCAGATTTTGCCATTTTGGGACCGCATGATTCATGCTCAAGTTCGCCTCAAAAGCTCGTGCACCAAATGTGGCAATAACCTCAGTAATAAGGTTAGGTCCTCACGTCTCGCCTGGCTGTACACTCACATCTATCAGATGAGTGCAGAGACCAGAACTTTGTTTCCTTTCTGAAACTAGAATTATGACGTTCTTTGTACGTAACGGCCGGAGCCAAAGATTATCACGAAATTGCATGTATTGTGATTAACATCAAGTTGTCAAGGATCAATTTATTGATACCACTACTCCTAATGGACTCCTCTTTTATCAACCAGTACATGCTTGGCAACTTCTTTTTTTCGAGAACATGTCCGTTGACACGTGTTTCATTAAGAGGAGAAAAGACATTTACAACAGAACACCCATAGCGAACGTGAGTGGCGTAGGCAATAAGGTAACCGCTCACGCGACGCTTAGACAAGCAACCAACCCAAAGCAAGAAGAGAAAAAAGGAGGCGAAAGGAGAAGGACTCTCCGCCTTACAACCCTAGCCTAGTGAGCATGTAGGCGAAGATTACATCAACACAATGGTTGCCAACAAGGGGAGAAGCCATGGTGGCAAAATATCCATGAAGAATCCGCTCGAGACGACTGAAGCGGCAGAGCATCTACAAGATGAGGGGCCATCATGCTCATGGCAGCAAAGCATCTGCCAGAGAGGGGAGAACGATGCGACATTGGCAGTGAAGCATCCGCTAGAGCAGCAACGGCAACAAAGTATCTGTCAGAAGAGCGGTAGTAGTGAAGTATCCGCTACCAAAAACCAACGATTGTGACAACACCAAGCAGTTGGACAAACCATTACGAAGAGGAGCTTGAAGCGCACACAGGCACCACGCAGCAAGGAGCAGCTCCGGCGAGAGAAGCGGAAGATGGAGCAGAGGCACGACCATAAGACTGCTCCAACGATGCCTTCATGAAGGGGAGTGACATCCGCGAATGCCACCATCGTCAGAAAGAAAGCACACGAGTAGGGCTTTCGCCCCAGGGCCTGTCACCGCCGCATGTGCGACGAACGAAATCTTCAACGACACCTCCAAGGAGGTAGATGACGCTAACTACACCATCGCTGCTAGCCCAGAGCAGGCGGACAGAACCGACGACCTGGGCAAGCGTCCCCATGCGAAAGAGGCCGCTTAGAAGCCCCGCAACTCCACCCCAGTGGCGGCATGAGCCTAGGCATGTGAGTGCACACGGTGCTCATGTCGTTGCGACCACCACCTGAATGCCTACAGCCGGTCACCACTGACGCGAGCCAACCTGCCATGATGCCCACTTGCTGCTGGCCATTGCAGGCTAGGCCCCGGCCGCCTCTCACCCAACATGCGCCACCAGGGGCATGGATCCATAGCAGGCCGTGCGTAGTCCGAGTATAGGCTGCTGGCGGGGCACTGCCACCATGCAAGCCGCGGGCCACACCTCCTCCCAGCATGTGCCCCTGGGAGCGTGGATCTGGCCGCGAGCCGGCCGAGCAGGCTGCGGGCGCGGGCACCGCCACCACGCATAGGCCGAGCCAGGAGTCGGTGTGTGGGCACTGCTGCCGCGCCTGCTGAGGGTGCCACCATCGACCAGCGCGCAGAGGACGCCGGGACCTCCAACTTCCATAGATCTTGTCCCCCTACACGGATCCGGCCCCTAGGACCCCTGATCTGGCCAAATCATGGACAAATTGAGGGATTTAGGGTTGACGAGAGGGAGGAGGCAGCGGTGGGAGAGGAGGGGAGGACGAGGAAGAAAGTTTTTTTTGAGCCCCCTCCCCCTAGCCACCACCACCACAAACGCAGAGGCGTTGCGGCGGCAGTGGCTGAGCCGGCAACGCGAAGGAGGGGTGCTCGGCCGGGCGGGCAGGTGCGACGCGAGGGGGGAAACTAGATGCTTTGCAATTTCTCATGACAGAATACGCTATGCACATTACGAAAAGAATTTTGATTTTTATTTCAAGGAAAGAACAAACCAAAACTTAGAATAAATATTGTAGAAGGCGTTCTTCAGCTAGCAATCTTCTTCCAGCCACAAAGTTTTGCAGCCCTTCTGATATAGCACCTACTGAACACTGTCTTTTGAACCACAAAGTTACATAATTTATGTGTCATCATGTATTCATATAATTTTAATGAATTGTTAATTAGTTCAACTAGTTACATTCTTTTTTCAGAAACTTTTCAGTTCTGGTAATCATTGATCAAGAAATCATAAAAATGAGAAAGGACGACAACCTATCCTTAGACACGGAAGGGCACATCAACGCATCATGTAGGACGGCCATCAGTTTTCCACTATCATATCAGGACCATATAGAGCACAATTACTAACATTTTTTTTTATTCTTTGTAATAAAGTAAAATAGCCTAGATTTCTTGCATTTTGGTTTCACTTCTTTCTTGCAAGGAGCCGTTGACGAAATTCCCCAAGAGCCCATATAGGGTACAAGTTGCGGTAGTTCCCGTAATTGAAATATAAGGAACTATTGAAGCACCCAACATGTTCCTGCAATAAAAAATGGGTCATGCACTAGTAACTAAGGACAGATTTAGCATAGCGCTATGTCCATGTTTATCTAGCCTGCATACTAAATTTTAATGTGGCTTAAGTATTTATATTTAGTTTAGACGATAAACAGAATTTTTTTTCTAAACATTCTCAAGTTATGTAGATCTAAGATTTCTTGGAGTTGGAGCTAACAAGTGAAACGTGACCTTAAGTGAGGTCGAACTATCAGTTTAACTAATGTTATATTGCGCTGTTGAGGTTTGCCAGAACCACATATTCAATTTAAGTAGATTGCTGCAAGATTCAATTTATTTCAGGCCGGAACAAGAACTATCTAGCCACGATGCAATATACTGTAAGGCCTATGGTATGCGGCCGAGGCACAAGTCAGGATGCAAGCGGGGCTTTGCAGGTTTCGCAGGACACCGTTGATCACCCGCCGGGCTTAGCAGGGCAGCCTGCTTCAAACCGCAATATCTAAGCAGACTGCCTGCATTGCCCAATAGATGTTTTTTGCGGGGCGGGCAATGCAGGCTCGTGGGCAGGCCCGCGCCGCTTGCATCCTTAGGCACAACCTAAAATAGAAACAACATGCCCTATATATTGTTCTACAAACAACCCTACTCTACCAACCTACTTTAACTGTTATTGCATTGTGCTTTTTTTAAATTGACGATATAGGACAAATTTGGCTAAGAACTGAAGAGCAGAGGACATGGAAGACAAATGTAACACCCTAAATTTTGCATTGTTTCAAAATAGTTAAATTTGATTTATTTGTGCATTTTGTGTGCATTCAAGTGTAGGAAATAATAATATTTGAGAAATTAAAATCAACTATAAGGTTAGCTACATGATGATGCACTCGTGTTGTTGCATTCTATTTTCTGTGATGAGTGGTCTTGATCCAAAGTTAAAACATTTTTAAAAACCTTTTGAAAATGTATTTGGAAAACAGTATTGGAAAAAGAAACAAAAAGAAAACCTTATTCTCTCCCTTCCCCCCTCCTATTCGGCCTGCTAACCTAGTCAGTTGAGCCGGCCCGCGCGCCCTTCCCTTCCCCTCCCTCCTCATTTCCTTCCTGGGCCGGCCTGTCTTTGCCAAAACCGCCGGCCACCTCCTTCTCCCTGCCTTTCCCGCTGACTAGCCGGGCCCGCACGTTAGCGCCTTCCCCTTCCTCCTGCGCCACGCGCGGTCATGGTGCAACCGCCGCCTGCGCCCACAATCTCCGCGATGTGGGAGCGCCCCGCGCCTCAGACTCCTTATAGAAGAGATCAGACCCCGTCTCCGCACTCCCCCTGCTGCCCCCTGCTCCAATTCCACTCGCGAGAGCCCACAATCGCAGCGCCGTGACCCACCGGAGCGCCCCGTTTGCCCCTCTGCTCGCCCGTCATCCCCGAGCCGCCTCCGCCTCCGTTTTTCGCCTTGGTGAGCTCGCCAGCTTCCCCTCTTTCTCCCCATGCCTCTATTTTCTCGAATGGTGGCCTCTAGGGCCGTAGCCGTGATCACCGGTGAGCTCCTTCCGCCGCTGGCCATGGCGAGCCCTGCACGGGACCTTCCCCGACTGTGCTATGCCCCGGCGTGAATTCGCCTCCACTCCCGCTCTCTTCCGGTGCTCTCGGCTTGGCGAGCCGAGGCCCGTAGCGCCCTAGCCGCCTACTCCGGCGAGCTGCATGCCGCCGGCCATGGCAGCGCCGCCGCATCGGCATTGTTCCCGGTCGGTGCCCCTCTCTCTCTTTCTCCTTGCTCTAATCAGGACCATCCATCTCGGATCCAACGGCCCTGATCGCCCAATACCCCTTCGCGGGTCTTTTTTTAAAGAGACCCTCGATTTCCTAGAATTAGAACCCGCAGTCTCGGCTGAATTCAAATCCGATTTCTTTTTATTTATTCTAATTCGTTAAAACTTCATAGTATTTACAGAATTGCCACTGCAATGTTTTTCTTACAAAATTGTCATTTTAGCTCTGATTCGACCCGTTCAACTTGCGTTAGGTTCGTAAATTTGTAATCTACGCGATGATGCTACTGTTAGACATGTTTGCAGTATTTAAATTTCATGGTTAAGTTAATTAGTTCATTAGCTATGGGAATATTGTTTAATTCGTAACTTTCGTGTTCTAGCTCCGTTTTTCGTGAACTTCGCATCTATGTGATCGTAGCGAGACGTAGATGATTTTCAGAAACTTTTATCTTGATTTATTTACTGCTGCTGTACTGTTCTAACCATAGGATTTATTTGTTTGCATTACTGTCTTCGAAATGCGTGTTGTTGGTCCGTGTTGATCGAGTACAGACGGTGAGCAGTACTTCGGGAACCCGGATTTTCTCGAGGAACAACAGGACCAACAGGACTTTGTGAACCAAGGCAAGTATAGCATGGGCCTACCTTGATGTCCTATTCACTTTAATCATCTACTCATTTGCATGTGTCTAACTTTGACAACCATAAGGACATCTTAGTTATTTGATGACATGCTCCTTGACTCCTGCGGGTTAATTGCACAAGGGTAGATTGCTAGTGCTCTAACTCAACATGATCTATACAATGGTTAATGGTTCTATGGAACAAAAGGTAAAACATGCTTTATAACAACTGATCTATAGGGTGAAAGTACAAATGACGTTGATCATGGTGCTCTAAACCCTTCGTAAGGACTTATCTGTCGGCAAAAGCTGGGATTGACAGTGCGACCGTGAGAGTCACATGGCTCTAGCTTTAGCTCAGTAATAGGATCTTTTCTAGCTTGTTAGAGGTTACCTTTATGGCGCAAGAGGGGCTTGCCACTTTGGGTATAGGACTGCCCCTGTTCTTATATGTATAGCCGCGAAGGATTTGTGCCATAGAAAGGAGGGTTCCTACATCTGCCTGTCGAGGAAACCTCGCGGCCTTAACATGTTAGAGAGATCTATGGAAGGCTTCACAGTGTACCCTGCCTGCTCACCTTGGGAGTGTTAGGGGGTCGACGAGCCCCAGGCATTTGGGCAACATGACTCACGGGTAAAGATGCACAACTTCTACAGAGTGTTAAAAATTGTTATAACAGCCATGCTCACAGTCACGAGCAGCCTAGAAAACTCACAGAATAAATGGATACTTGTTATGTTGTTAACTCATGATGATGATGATGCTGTTATAATGATGTTCAATGACTCTATTTCATTATGATATATGATCATGTGGGTTAATTTGGGAGCTTAAGAAGAACTTGATACTAATCAATGATAAAATCTTGACTTACTAAAATGCTAACTGTAGTAAACCGTGTCTACCTTTGAGCCTCATGAATCCCCATGTTATGCTTGTGGAGTACGAAATGTACTCACGCTTGTTCATTTTCTATTTTTGGATAAGAATCCCGGATGGGTAATAGATGGTAGATGGTATGAGGATTATCCAGAAGGCTTCTAGGTTTGAGTCAACTAGTTGATCGTCCCTATGTTGGAGCTACCACGTTTGAGAGATATCCTTTAATTTCCGTTTGTGTTGTATAAGACTAAGTGTTATATTAAACGTGAAGTAAAACACACTATGATGATACTTACTGTAATTTGTTGACTTATATGTATGACTGTCCCTGGGGCATACATAATATTTATGCACTTTATCTTGTCCTTAAAATAGAGTGCGACAACAAACCGAAGGGAGGGCTGCACGAGGAGCAAAGTTCGCGTGGGGCATGTGGGTGTAGAGCAGCAGCCGCACAGGAGCATGCACCCATAGGGACATGGTCACGGTGGTGGCTTGGGGCATATGGGGCTGCAGCTGAGTAGGCAAGTGTCGGCTTGTGTGGTAGAAGGTGTAAGGGCGGCGGACATGGCCAACACAAGTGCAGTGGCATGTGAGAAAATGGAGGCAAGGGGGGGAAATACGGAGTTCCTCACCACCTTCGTCAATAGCACTACGACGGTTGCAAGGTGAGGACTTGGCTTTGTATACAATGTTATAAAATGCAACTAACCTCTATTGACATGCTCCCAAAATGGAAATTTGGAGATGTACAAAGTGCACGAAACATCCTGTGGTTTACGTAAAATACACAAGTATATATATGCAACATTTGTAAGTGTCAAAAAATATTGTATATTTGGCTAACTACCTAAAAATCGTGGACAAGTTTTTAGAGTGTTATGTTGTTGGCCATTTGCCACTACTATTAGAAAATATAAGATTGATACTAAGAAAACAATTAGTGACGAGAGTCAAACATAGGGGTATGTCAAGTCCTTGGGAGAGAGACTCCCGACCGAGAGACCCCCCGACCGACCCCTCTTGGATCGCTCAGGGGCTATACCCCTTGGATATGCTCGCACACACCCTTCGGTTAAGGATCAGGCGGAACCCGAGAATGCCCTTGGCCTCTGCTCAGGCTTCGGCGGATCGGCGACCCCTGGCTCCCAACCGACAGTAGCCTGGGCCTGATCCCTGGACTCGACCCTAGCCTGAGCTAGGTGCCCGGGCTGAACTCCTTCGCCTCGACCATCGATTGGACCGCCGAGCATCCAACGCTCGGGTGCTCCCCAGAGTTGCCCCGACCAACGAGCACGCGACGCTGATGCCCACTCCTCCGACAAAGTCACGCAGGCGGCATGACACAAGGAGAGAAACCCCTCCACCAACTCCATGGACGCAGAGGCTCCCAGGCCCACTCGTTAGCCTCCCGAGCCAGGTGCCTTCATCGCCAAGGTAGCCTCGAGAAGCCTCGAGAAGGCTCACCCGGTGGAGGTCAGTGCAAGCAGACAGCCCTTGACGGTCAGAGCGTCAGGTCCAGAAGAGCCAGGCGGCGCCCGAGGCTCCCTCGACTCCACGACAATGCCAGGGTCCGTCCACACCGCAGCAGCACCCTCCTGAACTCCGACACATGTAGACCATAGACTCAAACCCCTTGAGCTACCTTGTACCTGACCTTCCTCGGATTATAAGGGAGAGGTCAGATCCTATCGAGGGAGAGGACAAAACAGAATAGAGAGGGCGAACCGAGAACAGACGACAACATTCTGAGCTCAACCTAGAGACAGAGCAAGCAGAGACCCCACGGCAATCCGGCGAGAGAGAAGCATTCTTCTTCCTCATCGGGGAACCAACCTCACCACCGACGAGCCATAGGATAGCACCAAGCGATCCCCTGCCAGATCTCTTACACACTCATTGTAACTCTCCGATTTAGGTGCTCTTGAATACAAAGAACAACCACTACTGTATGTAGGGCTCTGATAGCCTGAACTAGGATACATTGCCATGTTTTCTTTTGTGTTTTTGAGTCTACCCGAGCCACCGAAGACCCACACTCAGTGACACCCAACAAACAATGATGCTTGCCGCGGCATCTACCACACAACAATTAGCCACTCCATCAAAAGGACTAATATGTACTAATACTTTAACTCACTTGTAGGAAAATATTAGGAAGCATTTAAACTCTTGTAGTGATGTCGAGAACAGTCTACAAAGGGTGTATGAAAATGTTGTATACTCTCTCTATAGCAACAACACGAATACTTTTGTGATTCAAAATTCATCCATAAATGATTGTTGTTAGCCATCATTTACGACATCCTTTAGTTGGAAACGGTAGGACTTTGTTGCATCACTGTGATTTACATTTCTCATAGGGAGGTGTATATATGTCTTTTCCTATCCGGTTTAAACTATCCTAAAATCACAGTAATCATTATGTTCTAACTCTTATATAATCAAGTTCTGATCCCTTGGAGACCATGAAAAAACAATATTGATAAATATTTGTTTCTGAAAGAAAAAGGAATAATATAATAACCGTGAATCAAAATTTTGTTCTAACTCTTATATAAGAACAAAAAATAATAACTTACTTGTTGGGGAAAGTCACCAGATTCTAGTTGCATATTGATCAACACTTTTGCAGCTTTATATAATGGTGCTGGATCACGTTCCACCTACATACCATGCCAATAATATGAAACAATTAGCATATACTATAATAATTTCCTAAATAATGTAACTGTGGCAATTCTAATCAGTTTGCAAAATATATACCTGCCCACCATAAACTAAGGCTAACATTGCCCAAGCAGTGTTCACGGCATGAGGTCTACTAGCATCCACATATTCCTACAAAATAGTTAAGTCTAAACCATGATAAAACTCATTGATACATAGAGTATCACTATGTTCAGTAGAAAAGAGAAGAATGTTTGATATATAATGCATCCCATAACATTGAATTATTGCTTAACAGTTAGTTAAGCACAGTTAATGAATCATCCAATTTATATTAATTCTAAAGTTGGAAGGTTGTACAACTTTTATATATAACTGAACATTGGACGTGGAAACCCAAGACAAGAGGAGAACAGATTATTTAATTTCCAGATTTTGAGTACCAAAAAATAGATTAACATTAGATTGTATATGAAGAAGTAAAAGTAGGCTGTTTGCAATTGTAGCATACTAACCACAGGTACTTGAGTACGTAACTGCTTGTCTACAGGAAATACTTTCACTTAACCATGTGGTGTGACAACTAAATGAGGTCCAAAAAAATCAGCATAAGTCATGTAATTACCTAAATTTTCATGAAACACTAGAGTTTGTTACTAGGATTCTTTATATAAAAAAAGATTGGATGGACAGTATGTGCCCCCTAATTTATCCAGACTATTATCATGATGTAACTATAACACAATTATATGTTATACAAAACTGAATATATGATTTTTAGAAAAACTCCACAAAAATAAGTAAAGAATGAACTGAACATTGATTGTTTTACCATCAAGAAACCAATAACCTTGTAAAATCCTAACCCATTACTATTTTTTCTTCGGCTTGGTTGTCCCAAGTGTTTTTATTTTGAGTGAGAATACAGCAGGGGAAACCCCCACTGTAGTTTGTCCCAACTGTTCTGGTTCTAGGTTTAGTCTCATGTTATCTAGATAGGTTGTACCAACTTATAAGCCTTTTGTAATCTCATCCTAACATGTTTATTATGTTAACTATATTACACAAAGAAAGGATAAAATAAGTACAAGAAGAGGAGCTACCCATATGCATCACATATAGAAACTTTGTGACTAGAAAGATCATTTACAAAGCATAGGGTACAAAAGAATAAATATATACTTTTGTCAGTTGCATGGTGTCACATGTATTTGATAGAATCCATTAAGTTTTGTAAAGAATGTTTCATCAAACAAAAATTTAACACAAACAGGACCATAAGCAACTAGTTGTTATTTAGAATAACTTGATACTATCAAGTAATGAGAGGCTACTACTGCTAAATTGAATTGGCACCAGTCCGTGAAATTTACTTGTCTTCCTAGATGTACTAAACAGGATACTAGTTGTTGTAAACAAGGATTCATGGAAAACAAATGACTGAATCTAATAAAAACCATATTTAAGAATTGCCATGGGTTAATTAATATCATGTGTACCTGTATATCAAGTTACCAAATATAGAAATATAACATGAACTGAGAAAATCATGCACGAAGTCATATAATGAGACATAACACTTACCTCATTTTCACTAGAAAGATAAGTTTCTCCCCATCCACCTGTATGTTGTTGCTTTGACAACAAAAAGTTACATGCTTTCCTCATGGTATCATTATTTTCGTAAGTTCTTCCAGAAACAGCTAACCCTTTTATCGCAAAGAATGACCCGTATGTGAAACATACACCCCAACTGCCAAACCTATTATATCATAAGTAATCTAGTTATTTATACCATGTAAAAATGAGAATTATTTGCATACAACAAGCAGTAAAAATTTAGAGACCAGGAGCCATCTTTTCGTTGTTCTTTCTCAATAAACTTGGATGCACTTTCAATGCAATTCCGTATCTCTTCTTTGCGATACCCATGATCTAGGTCTCTGAACATAATCAGAGCTTGTAGCACTGATGATGTGCATTCAACAGATCTGTCAGTTGGTTCAAGACAACAAATCAGCTCCTATTAATATGAAAAACATGAAACAATTGTGTTTATATGATTAAGAAAAATATTTTATTTCTTACGGATAATCAACAACAATATTTATGAAGCTCTCCGAAGGGTTGAGAACCTATTTCCAACAAAATAATAAGATTAGTGTCAATGACAAAAAATTAATCTAGTTAACTCTCCTCATTGGAATCCATTATATTTATCATGGAAGTTTAGTAGTTAACAAAAAGATATTGCAGCTTAACTTCTCACCTCCAATAAAGGTGTGGTTCTCTTACACTCATATGTTGAGAAAGTGCCATCATTGTTCTTCAACAATAGGAAGATAATCAATAAGCATAGATAAAAATAAGTGCAAAAAACCTGCTATACAATTGTTAAAAAATATTATCTCCAAACACATAGATTTATTTAGATTTATTTGATTTTTTTGGGATGTGTATCTATAAGTCATGGCCCTTCACATTTACTGGGTGGACAGGACTTCCCTCGTTATCAGTTGAAACTCATACAAATCCTGTGACAAAATATAACTGTTAACACGGATTTGGGCCAAAGTGTAGCCTAGACCTCTACACACGCAGGTCGACAAAGATGGAAAATGAGGTAGCATTTGTGATCCAAATCACCTCAATTTAAAAATGGAAGAATAGTGATTGAATTGGTTAAAACCATATGAATATGTGTATGATGTGAAAGGTTGTTGCAAACATGGGAGCTAGTATTGAGATAGATTGTGTCATCTTGTAGAAGATTAATAGTTCATAAAACTATAACAACATGACAAATGATGTAAAGATAGTCATACCACATAAGAAAGTAGGCAATCCACTGCATCATACAAACTTTGTCCTTCTATGGGTTCCCCCACAAGATCCGGGGAGATCTTTGATAACAACATCAATGCCTAAAGAAATGCAGTTGAGTGTTCATGGAAGAAAGTTTCAATGAGAAATTTCTAAAAAATCAGGTATCATAAATATTTCCACATATGGGCACTCAAAAGGGTTCCATTTAATCATGATTTATTATATAATTGCATATTTGCCTGCACTTGTTAATTTGTTTGAAAAAATAATATAGTATATGCATTATAGAGAAGATAAATCAAGAGCAATAGTGTTTGTTATTCATGTAAGTACTTATGTACTACACATGTTTTATTTATCCCTCTGTCATTTACTATACAAGTCTACAACACAACACTATGCAAATTGTAACATAACTATTTTCTGATGGACTTGCCGAAATAGTAATATATGCCATTATATCATAGCAAATCACTTATAACTTTACTAGGGAAGAACACAATCTAGTTTTTAAATGAATGAGAAACATAAAAAAAAATTTGTAACCTTCAATGCTTCAGCAGTACAGTCAGATACTGACCACCCATTATCTGCTGTTGAAAGTGTCCATGAACCTTTTGATTTATGACGGTAGTAAGTTTTGTAGTTGGGATGGTTTTCACGAATCTACATATAAGAATGCAAATGAAATTTTCCATAAAACATTATTTTACAATAATATGAACAAATGGTGGGGAACTTGAACCTGTGAACTTTTAATAAATTCATGGGCTTTACGGAGTGTTGAACCAATCTCATTAATAAGACCTGTGGAGCAATAAGCTTGGACAATGAAAGAAGTCTCCCATGTTGG